>VIBL01000269.1:0-520187 GCA_008271625.1 Lutraria rhynchaena
ATTTCACTGAAAGACAATATGGTAATTACAGACGACCAGGGAGGACGAAATGGAGAGAGGAAGAGAGCAGAGGAGAGAGAGGGATACGGCTAGGGAGATGAGGCGGTAGAGGATGAGAACCGGAGAGAGGGAGAAAGGGTGAGGGAGAAGTCCTTTAGGTTTAGACTTTTAGTAGGATAATATCAAAACAAGGTTTTATTCTTATACAATCAAATCTTAGTCTGGGAGACTTTTATCTCCCTAATAAACCAGCGATATAAGTCGTTTGTTAATCTCTCACGTTGATTTTTATGAATTTTACTCCTGCGAGACTTGACTTTTCCAGACTTCAACAATCGATAGAAAATTACTGTTCGTGAGATTACACCAGAGTTAAACAAACTTCGGATCGTATTGTTAATGATGCTTTTGAACACAAGCGGTATGGTGGCAAACAGATAATCACTTAACAGTTTATTCCACAAAATTGACAGATGCATGACTTTAACTGCCTTTTAACTTTTGTACCAAAACACGAGGGTTGTTCTTCTAATATCCTCATCAAAACATTTTAAGAAAGAATTTAAAAACGACAATTAGTTAAAAATAAAATGCAATATTCGTATAATTCGTATTGCAATATTAACCGGTATATCGGTTAACTGTTACACCCCTTGTATTGATAAAACGTTTACTCAGTATAAATCGAACAGACACATATACACGATATTATGTATATGAAAGGTTAACCTGGATTTAACCAGGTGTTCGATGGTTAACCTGGATTTACCCCTAACTTGGGACATTAGATAAAACTAGGCTGATCAATCAGTTATGATCTACCACTTCTCTTGATGAATGGTCCTACACTGGAGCACTGTTCATCCAATTGGCTTTATAGTATACAATAGATATTAACATCGTAAAGCTACATCATAGTTTGTTTCACATACAATACGTCTGGCATATCTATGACTTGATCAAATTGGGGGTTTCAGTCCTATGACGGATTATGACTCTAAGCAACTTCGAAAAAAAGTGTCGGATGCAAAAATTATTCCCAGACAAACTTGATGGATTATAAGGCGGCTAAGTATCACAACAAACAAAAATATCGCACTGGTTTTACGTTACATCGACTAATTTTTCTGGGAATCTGATACGTCAAAATCACCATTTTGTTTCAATTCTTAATTTCGGAATACACAAACGCTTTTCTAGCTTTTTTGTCTTTTAATTTTACAGATTGTAGTTTTATGACCAGTCTATTTTAGTTTAAACAATGTTACACAAGTAATGTTGCACCTAATCTTAGATTAAACGCTCGCAGTCCAAGCTTTTTATCAATGATTGGATTGGCTTTATGTTTAATCGCGAAAACATGTTGCAAAATTGATCTGAGTAGCGGCTGATAAACGTTTTAGAAAGCAGACGATATAATCTCAAACTGTTTGATGAACTGTAGATCAGGACCACCATGTGTGGAAGCTACCAGCGGAAAATCAATCCCAGTCGACCTTTATCCAGTTCTTTTATGATTATCCGAAATGTATTATACTAATCGTTTGTTTCCGGCGTATTGAATTGTTGTATATTTTCTTAGAATGATCAATAAGCTGTAGGGACACATTGGAAGACGATAAAAAGCCAGATTAGGCTTCAAATACGTGATAAGAAATTGATTCTAAGTTGGCAAGACAGATCATTTTAATACATCAACACGAATATTGAAAATCAAGATACAGAACGTACTTGACGACCTTTTCAGGAAAACTGACAAAACAATACCATGAAGTAAAACTATGTTGTACTCTTTTCCTTTGCTGAACATTAGACAGATCGATAACATGACGTTTCAAATATTCTATTTCACTGATTTTAGTAAGTACTGTTTATTTACAATGCATTAGATATTATATTAATTCGTGAACAAACATCTGCGCATTTTAAAATGTTTATCATCTTTCATTCTGCCGTAGACTTTAAATCACCATATTTCGCGCAACTATTTTCGTCTATAAATCATGGATATATTAAGAATGTCAAGGTTGCCATAGTAATATATATATATTAATGTTTTCAATTTGTATTTCGCGGAGAAAATAATTGTGCTTTAAAAGCATTCTCCACGTGCGCAATTCAATCCGATATTGAAAATAGTTCGCGCATCTTGGTGAGAAAACTGTCGTCTGCTAATGTCTCCGATTAGTTCCGATAGAAAACAAACGAATGACTCCAGCTTGGAGACTACAAGACTTCATGTTTCATTTACTTGGCGTAAAGAGTTCGTCTTGCGGAAAAATGTCTTTTCAGCATTTTTTGCCCACATTCATTAATGGACGCCATTACACCCAGAGTAGGAAAAACTTATATCTTGACGGAACCTGTTAGGGATTCAAATATTTAAGTAATGTTTGTAAACCGTTCATAAAACATCCCAGTTTTGCCTGAAATGATCCGAATTTAAAGTTTCAAACATTTGAGTGCACATTAAAATCTCAAATACCTGATTGGTAGAATCTTATCCTTGTCTAATAATTGACCAATGAAAATACTTCAACCTGAAAAATGGCCTATCATGTATTCTCCCAGATCCAGGTCACTAACGTATTTGAATGATAAAAAGATTTAATTAATTTGTAAGCGCCGAGAAAAACAAAGGCACTAGTAATATGATCGGCGACTTCAATATTTTGTATTCTGATTGAATTGTGTTATGGCTGACAGAGTTGTATTCCTGCCTAAATTCCCTCTCGAGATGTTTCGTTTTTGTCGACATAATGAAGTTTATTTCCATTATCACATAAAACAATTACGGACAATCGTTTGGTCAGAAACTATTTTTCAGATTGTCTGATAATCTTTTTTTCTGTCGTCGCTGGAATAACGTTCCAAGGATGTGTTTTTTGTTGTTGTTGTTTCATGCTGCAGAATACTTTCTTCCCATGGCGCTTGTGGCTTTTTAATTTTTGTGACTTAAAATTACCCAACATTTAGTTCAGTCTGTAGAAATGAAGTTTTCGAACCGAAAGTAAAATATAGAACAACGAATATAAAAAATCAAGAACTTGAAGAGAAAGTTGACATTCATCAAATAGTTTGTCAACAAAAATCTTTATTTCACAAGAAAATTACATAACTTTTGCAAATTCGAGAGAAATGTTTCCATCGGTAAGAATACTTACTATGTCAAATTACGGAAGATATTTTTCCACAAACATAATTAAACCAGGCAAGGGTTTAAGCGAATGAGTTTGTAGTCTTGATGATACGATCGAAACAGAATTGATTCTTTACAAGAAAATTATTTAAACCATAAATGTCTGTAAGTTTGTCGACGCTGGTAAAGAATGTAATATCATGTTAGAGGTAACGTCAGCTCAATTTGTTCAAACAAACCACCAGTGATATGTTGCTTTTAATTTAAAAGATATGAATTCTTCGGTAAACAAATAAATGTATACAATTACACTTAGTGAGGCATGTCCCGCATCTTTTCAGAAGTATTGTTCATTTATTGACAAACTTTTTGTGTTTGGTCGTAAATTGCGACGAAATTTTGAAGAAACAAAAACGACTAATTTTATTTTCCCGAATGATTTGCCGAAACATTTTGCGAAATTCCAAAAACGTCGAAATATTAGACAACTAAACAGATTTAGTAATAACCTGGTGGTGGAGTAGTTAAGAAATTTCTCACACAATTTCCACGGCTGTCTTAAATGAATATAAATTTTCTCACAGACTTTCACGGATATCATTACAGAGTTTTTGGGGACTATTTTTTGTATTCTTATGTCAACCGCTAACGCTTCTTAACGCATTGATGCTAGTGAAAATGGATCTGCGCGTATGAATATGCTTTTCGGAAAACATTAATCAAACTTTGCATAAAACATGAATATTTCATGCAGATCTGAGATATATCCTGCCTGACATTATTTTCTTCCTTATGTATTACAGAATTTATTCCAGTTAGAGACACAGGATCAAAATATTAACTACGGTAAAACCTCGCTTAGCGGTCACTCACTGTTATCTTCTTCATTAAATCTCTCTTGTCTGGTCCGGTTTTTATATTTTATGTTTCATTTTGAAACTATGATCACCACTATATTGAGACTATTTTCTAATGGTCAAACAAGTATGTAGTAGTATCGACATTTTGCTGCATTTAACGCATGTTCGTTGGTCTTAGTTGTCCGACGCTTGAATAGCCGAGTGTAATATTTAAGACCCTTTCATACGCACGTTCGAATTCTATGCTGTCTTCTCAATAACGAACTCTCAATTTAGTAATGCAAATAATTTAACCTTACAGACAAATTCCTATAAAATGCATTTGTATGCGTGCAATTATGGTATCTACAGTGTAGATTAAGTCATTGTTGAAATTGTAAGAATATATGAAATACTTCATATAAACATATATGCAGCATACGCATTAAACGAGTATTTTGTGTCATCATATTTTCAGATATGGTATAAGACCAGTGTAGATACTTTGTACGTATTTCTGGTATTGTGGTGTTGGTCCGTTCGTAAGCAATAGACGTTCAGTGCATTTACAATGAAACTCTAAATACTGTAAGACATTTACCAAGCGACCACCACAAAATAACAACCTCATTATACAGACCACTTATTTGCAAACCTGTTTCAAAGATTTCGTCCATCATTTAACAAGATTATAAAACCCAAATTAAAAATGTAACATGATAAAATACATGTATAGTACATTACCAACATGTATACAGGTGTATAATAAAAGCGGGACGTAATCTGTCTTACAAATTAACTTGGAGTAATTTTCGGCGGACTATTAGCGCTTCAATTCCTAAATTAAATGTAAAAGTCAACATCTTTAGTCACCATAAAATGTGGTCAATACAAAGCGAGTCCGAATTTAGTCAGAATAGCGAGGAACTAAATCACTTAATTAACAAACGAATAACTTTAACCGCGTTTCTAACCTTCACACACATTCATTTTTACCTGATGATTTTAATTATGCAAATGTCAGCAGCCGAGCGAAGAAAATAAATTTAGGTAAAAAATAAAACAAATGATGGATTTGATGAAATTCTCGCGTGTTCACACGTCGTCGTCATGGTAACCGTTTGAATTTGTTTCATTATTAAAACATTGGTTTTGCCATAAACGCGTGAATGATTGATCATGAAACAATCTAATGTTTGTCTATCTATACACATGATGTATTGTTATTAAAATGTACAGATGTAAAAATAACATTTTGATAACAAAGACACTCAATCAAATAAAATGTTGAATCAATATTTTAATGCGCACTTCAGTCAGGTATTAAAGTTTCAGGAGCGTTTTTCTCGATGTAAAAATCCTTTAATAAGTTATCTTTATGAATACAGATGTGAGTATTTATATTTGTCTGTTATGTAACAGGCATATTGTAGATTGTACGATACACTTCAACATAAGTTAATTATGTTTTTGTTGTTGCTTTCTTTTTTTCACTTGGGTTTAACGTCGCATCAACATCCAGGGTCATTTGGCGACTTTCAATCTTTAACAGTGTTAACAATGGAGGAAGACCCGGGCAAACACCTGGGTAGAATCACCGACCTTCCGTAAGCTAACTGGACAGCTTCCCCGCACGTGAAATTTGGTTCCGGTCAAAGATGTAAAATAGGCAACCAAGATATAGACAGTAGTAACAGACCTATGATAGCAATATTGTAATAAATATTATTTAAAACACCCAAATTTACACCAAAATACCTTGAATGGAAAATAATCGCCGGAGAATTCGACCCCGTGTGACTGAAATATATGTTATTATACTGCAAACAAGACCTGTCACTATGTTATTATACTGCAAACAAGACCTGTCACTATGTTATTATACTGCAAACAAGACCTGTCACTATGTTATTATACTGCAAACAAGACCTGTCACTATGGTATTATACTGCAAACAAGACCTGTCACTGTGTTATTATACTGCAAACAAGACCTGTCACTATGTTATTATACTGCAAACAAGACCTGTCACTATGTTATTATACTGCAAACAAGACCTGTCACTGAATGTTACATACAACCCGGTAGTTGCAACACATCAGTTTCCGTGACACTTTTCTCATACCCCACTAAGTATGTATTCATATGACCGAGATTGGCTGCAAATAATATACATATATTAGAACAGACAGTATATACCAATTTACAACGGAAATTCCATTCGTAAAGAATAACCTGACATATAACCTTGACCTTAGCGCTTAATGTCAGAGTCGGATTTAAGAGTCGCAGACAAATAATTTAAAAATCCATAAATGATTTCAGAAATTATAGCCAATACACAAATATGCACCAGAATCATCAGTATCAGAATTGATACAAAATAAATGACCTTAAATATGACATTAACCCTGGCACTACAGACCATGGTCTTGCGCACAACACATTATCTGCTGATGGTGAATATCATTACAAATTAATCTCAAAATCCATTTAGAAATTTGAAAATGAGGCTGAGACAAGAAAATTCCATTGAATGACCTTGAATATGATCTTGACCTTGGTATTATGGGCCAGGGTCATGCGCGCGACACATCGTCTTCTGATGCTGAACATCAGTACCAAATAATTTCAAATCCATTCTGAAAGTTAAGTTGAAAAGAAAGTATTGGTTGACCCAAGAAAATTCCATACATACTGAATAACTTTGAATATGACCTTGACCTTAGAGCTTAATGTCTGTGTCTTGCACGCGACACATTGTCTTGTGTTGTTGAACATTTGTGTCATTTCATTTCAAAATCTATGCAGAAATTATAAAGTTATGATTGAGACACGAAAATGGGACGGACGGAAGTACGGATGGACAGTGCGATTGCTATATGCCTCCCTTCGGGGGCATAAATAGTCACACATCTGCTCATACCGGAGAACGCGCACCACTTTCCCAAAATGCAAAATTATAAAACAACAGGGAAGAATGCTTATAAGGAAAGATTAAATGATTGCAGTTATTACAGAAGTATACTTTGCCACAAAATGAGACCAACACCAAGCCTCTAGCCTAATACGTTCCCGAGAAATCGAACATGAATCGTTGAAAAAAAAACACAATTCGACAGTAATTAGCTTGTCTTCCGTTACAGCATAATATCATTTAGATAATCGTGTTTGACTTTAATGACCGCTTTAAAGAAAAAAGTTCTATGCCTAATTCAAAGTGTTTATATCATTTTGGAATGAAATTACAGTCGAACCTCTCTAATCCGAACCTTTCCAATTCGGAGCCCCCCTCTAAACCGAACAAGTCAATTGGTCCCGATATGTGTATTATGAATTTAATGCTAAAAATCTGTGTTCTGAAAACCTCTCTGATTCGAACATTTGTATCTGTCCCAACAAATTCGGAATAAAAATTCTACCGTATTCGCGCAGTAAATGATGTACGTATCTACCTTGACAGACGTGATTCAAGTTGAATTTAACTTTCTTTTTTGAATACTTCAGCTTACAGAATCCGTACTGAATAACATTTCTTTAGGTTACGAAACGTACCGTAACATAAATGTATTTACTACTGTTTCAACTTCCATACATTTAAAGTGGTTTACCTAATTGGTAGAAAAACAGTCACGTCAAATCAATTACATTGCAAATCTGTAACATATTCCCTCGTGTAGTGACATAGCTCTATTGTGATGTTAGATTGTTTTTGATTAGAATTTTGCATGACATTAAAGTTCTACAGAATTTAATTCATTTCCAAATTTGGAGAGACAGGCTTTGAAACCCAATCTTTACTCCGTTCATAGATAATTCATTAATGTTTCATTACATTACCTAATTTAGTTTTGTTGATAAATACCTACATTGATTCGATCAATTCTCCTACTTTTTTCAGTTCGCTATGGAACCTGGCGAAAACTTCCACAGTATGAGAAAGCAGCTTTTGAGGAAGGATATACGAGATTTAATGACGTTTGTAGGAGTAAGTACAGTCTATATTGCTCAGACGACCACCTGTGTATACCGTGACCCTGTCTCTAACAAAAACCTGTATATGTCATGACCCCGTCACTAATTATCATCTGTATTTAACATGACCATGTCTTTGATAATCACATGTATTTAACGTGACCCTGTCTTTCATAATCACATGTATATAACGTGACCCTGTCTTTAATAATCACATGTATATAACGTGACCCTGTCTTTAATAATCACATGTATATAACGTGACCCTGTCTTTAATAATCACATGTATATAACGTGACCATATCTTTAATAATCACATGTATATAACGTGACCCTGTCTTTAATAATCACATGTATATAACGTGACCCTGTCTTTAATAATCACATGTATATAACGTGACCCTGTCTTTAATAAACACATGTATATAACGTGACCTGGCTCTAGCAATTACATGTATATACGTTACCCTGTTTCCAACGATCAATTACCACATTGTTAATTCTGTATTCTAAGAGATGGTCAGAGAATTAAAAGTGATGATTGTACAATACAACTTGTAGCTAGCTCCTTGTTGATGGACTGAAAATTTGTTAAGAATGTTAAACCGAGTCTTACCTTTTAAAAATGTGAATCAGGGGGCCAAAATAAGCGTATGTGATAAGTGATGAAATTTAATGAAATTTATAGGTGGTATAACTTAAGTGGCACGGAACAATGATAAAGATTTGTCACGAAAATGTGAAAAGGTCAGATACTGTCGCATGGCTGAATGTGATTATCGCAGCTTTTTCGAAATTACTCTAATCACATACTGTACCTTCAATTTCTTTACGCATGGCTCTTCACGAATTCGTAAATGTATGAACCGCACGCATTTTTATTGTCCACTTACCACAATATTTATCATAATCGTTGCACCATCACAAACAAAAATGTGTTACTTTAGAACAACTCAGAGTATCCCGGACATACGATAGCCCCACACTTTCAATTTTAAAAACTACGATGCACATTTTAGCAAATGAAAAAAAAGTTGATGACATTCCTAAATATGCTTGAACAGTCTAAAGAGACAATCCCTGTTCTTTATTTTTGTTCGTAGATTAGTTGATTAATGATAGCCGCGTAACAGAACGCCCTCCTATCTCGTTTACGTTGCGAGTGAAACCCTACTGTGCATAAGGAAACCTGGTCAGGGTCTAGTTGATGTCAGATTCTATTGATTTTTAAAAGGGGACTATGAAAATGATACCCTGACACGAAGAATGTTCGGAGACAATGGGCATCAAGTACGGGATGTAAATTAAGTTGACTGTTCGTAAAATTAAATCGCGGGCGCATCGCACGAATGTTCCATAGATGCGCGCCTCGTGATTAAAAATTGTCACCCCAGTGCTGTAATTATGTGAGAAAATAGATTTTTAAACTAATGGACCAGATATTAAGCTGTAAATTACATTACTTTGCTAGATCGGAAATTTTAACATTAATTTGCGTACTCGTTTCTCGCATTTTGTCTGCAAAAACAACAACCATAAATGGGGAAATCTTGCTGCAAAGGTCACACTGATGTCACGGGCTGGCTGCGTCTTTTCTCCAATTATCGAAACACAGTTGTTAAGTTTCCCCAAAATCATCTGATTGTAGACATTGTTAGAGTGATATAGAAGTTGTATTACTAACAAATACATACTTTATTAATGAATACACGAGGCTTAGGTTTTTCAAGCGTTTCTTCATTAAAGGAACTCGGTATCTGAAAGAAAATCATGATAATAAGATCTTAAAGTCTTCTAAATGTCACAATGTGGACTTAAGATCTTTTACAAATGTTATTTGCTTCAATATTCAAATTATTGGAAGTATTGTTTCATAGATTCTGAACGACTTACCATTTATCAGAGTTATCCATGATATTATCATTTATATCTAGCTCTTGTCTGTTATCAAATGTAATAAGGATATATCACGCCGGTAAACAATACATCAAAAGTTAGGCTGGCTTTTAAGAAATGCTGTATTGAAATATATTCATATAAAAAACTTTAACTGCATGTGAATGCATTAACTTCTATATGCTAATTCTGATGGAAACTCATATGAAAAATCCATTTTCAAAATGCCAAAGCGTTATAATACAAATAAAGATACAGTGCGAATGACACAAAGTGAGACGTGGATGAAATTCAGTAGTTTTTTATATTCTCGAAATTGTAGCACGTAAGGATCCATTATTACAGTAAAATGAAATAAAAATGATTGAACTATAAACATTATGTAGGAGAATTGTGTGAGAGAAAAGACACAAATAAAGTACAATGTTGTAGAAAATATGATCTCGCGTTGGATTCCCACAAGACGCTTCAGTTCTGTGCTAAGAAGACACAGCGACCGTAGTTTATATAAACAGTAGTTTCTAAGCGAACAAGTTATCAGTAACACCAGGCTCACACATAAGATCATAAAACAAAAAAAAATGCTGACCACTCTCTTAACGCGGACTTGTCATTGGTCAATTTAAAAACAGTTTACGAAACATCTTATCAATACTAGTGTACGGCTTACAGGATACTGTGTGATAAGTTACACAATCTAAATACTAAACAGTTAAAACGATTTTTTAATCTGGGATCGATTTCAAGTTTATACCATGAAATACTGTTGGTGAAAACGGCGAACAGTCCAATATAAACAAATGAAGCTGTTTTCCAAAGCGTTGAACCCAATGCTTCGTGTCTCTACTAGTAGTGTTCACTGTCACAACATATGATGACAATAACAGTTAATTGATATTGATAGACTGTTTTAGGGAGTTTCTGTTCGCACACCATATGGTATGGCTTGTGTGAATTATTATCATTTGTCATGCTATGTCGTATATGCGGGAGTTATAGCTGCAGAAATAGCTGTAAGCAAGCTACCTTTTTTCTGAATCGTGAACGATTGGGTATTTCCGTAAGCTCCGTAAAACGCACTCGCTTGTTGTGTTTATATTACGTAACTTAAATGAAACACTGAAACCAAGCAGTCTAAACTCTAAGCTTTCATTTTACGAATTAGTCCGAACAAATTACAAATTACTTAAAACTGAATTATTAGGTTAAACAAAACAAGTGAGGTATTTTGTTCTGTTACCATAGTATCAATATGTGGCACTTGGTGCAACATGCACCGCTACTCACACCAATGGATCTCACAATGATTTAAACCAGTCATATCCATTTGAAATTAAAGTACAACAGATTGCTGATGAGACATTAGTCTGTGGATGAAGTTTATTACTCGCTGGCTTTTTTTGTGTAAATATCAAAATGATCGTACACGGCTAATGCATGCCTACGAAAGGGCTAGGACTTGGCGGGCCATTAGATTCATTTATCTAGATGGGCTATGATTAATTCACAGCTTATTGAAATAATCAGGTTCGTTTTGATCCAGTACAGACAGTTGGTTACCCCTAATAAAAAGATCACTCATGTGTATATTACGAAATCACTCATTTTTGTCTGAAATATGCGGTTCCCTTTCACTTTTAACCGATTTAAAAACACAATACTGCTCCCTAGTTGTATACTATGAAATAATTTTCCAATTCGGTTTACACACGCTTGTAGTTCACAGGTCTACGCATTATGAGTAATTTCGCCAACAATTTGTTCTATACCAATCTACTTAATAAGTTTAGTAAATATGGTAATATTGTTACATTATCAATATAAAACCTCTGCGTTTTAAGTCTATTTAGTGTGTACGCAGGATGTAGAATATTGAGGCCCGTATGGGAGGTACGAAACACAATATTTGACGATGTGTTATATGTATATCAACGGCATAACATCACACGGCCATTGAATATACCATATACAATACACATGAACATGAAATAATGATTTGTTTGTGTTTTTATGTGACATGGTCACTTGGATTTAACGCCGTTTTTCAAAAATTTTCAGTGGTATACAGCGGCCGGTTCACCTAACCAGTTTTTCTGGACTGTATACTAATCAGTTCTAACTTACCCTTCCACAAGGAGCCGGCAACTTCTCCACACATGGAGGAAAATAAACATATTTGTCAAATTTTCGTAGAAGGGTATGACCTGCCGCGACCGGGATTTGGACCCGGACCTCCGTGTTACAAGACCAGCGTACTAACCACTGGACCACGATGGCGTCCTTTGAAACAAAGAACTAATAATGGCTTGCATTCTGCAGTATGTATTTTATAAATTATCCATCCAGTCTATTACACATGCTGACCTAACTAGTGCATTATATACGTCAGCTATAAATCTTGTTATTATATAAAATGTCGCAGACATGTTTCCATGAACATTGCGTGGTAATCAGTCATTAACGTTTAATGACAAGATGTGATTAAAGTTAATTCGAGCTATCTTTGGTACACATCAAAGGCCGTATATCCGCTGTCTTGCTTGCGGGATACATTGCATAAATGTCACATAAAAGTGACATCGTGGCGTCTAGCCATATAATGTTCAGTTCGCATCATGGTTGAAAAAATCTTCATTACCACTCCCTGTGTCGTATATACTGTATAGGACGTCAGGAATTTACTTGTTACAACATTTGTAATACTGACAATAGTCACATTTTACAGTTATTTATATTACCTTATTCCTCTTGTTTCTTTTTTCTGATTTCTTCATATCATTTAACTTGGAAATGTGTGACTAATTTCAAACGGGTGTCACGTTTGAACAATTTATCATTCACCAACATGATCATGTGAGCAGTAATTTTGATATTTCATATATTATCAATATCAGGCAAAGTAGTTTTATTATATAATCATCCTTCGAAATCGATTTTGTAGCACCTTACTTGATCTTTTCAATGCTTCTTGTGACTATATTTAAGATATCTTCTTGTTTTTAATTAGTAATTTTATTTTGAAACACATGCGGTTCTGCCTTTTGCCATGGAACAAAAAAGAAATGTCTTTTTTCTGGCATTTTGACAAATTCAATTAATCGACATAGGACTTAAATCACCTGGTCCTTCAACAAGCAGCTTACCTCATTCATTATAACGAAAACCTGAACGATTACTCATATTGTCAGCAAAAAACTAGAGAATTAATATTTGCAGTAAAATATCGAATGATTATCACAAACACCAATAAACATAAGGAGCCTTTATTATTGATAAGTTCATTCATCGACATAACTAAAACTGGAAGTAATTGATTATGTTTTATATATATATATATAAATGCATTTAAGATCATTTATCAAAGATGCGTTTTGCACTTGTCTTGAAAACCACAATCAAGGTTTCGAAATAATAAATACTTCAAATTTAAATGGTTCCCATTCAATCTTACTCATCTAAATGTGCAATCCATTCAAAGACCAGGTACTAGCTGATGAAAAACCGAGCGTTTTACGAAGAATCAGGACAGAATGTTATAATATCATCGATCTTTTCATAATTACATTGTACCAATGCTCACTTCCCTCTTCATTTATGCATAATATCAAAACTTAATGATTACACGAATAGCACTGTATCAGATAAGTGGTGAGATTGTAGATTTCGACCTCATATCAAACTTTTTTTCTATTTTTTTGCGTCCCTCAAACTTCTATTACCATACACAGTGACATAATTATTTTACCGCCAACATGAAACATTCTGATGTAGATTAGAAAAATCCTCGCGAAGAGGAATCAATTTTCTGCCATTCAGACATCGAGATAAAAAACTAACTCCGTCTTGTACAAAGATAAACCATTTCTAAACCTATGAATCTCATATTTATACCAATCAATAGAATGAAAATACGACACATTGAATTTTCCTGCTGATCATTAACTGGGAAGAAAGCGGAACTGTTCCGAATATATCTCTATAGAGATCGTAGATTGGTTCCCGTCCTGATTGTTTAACGCGCTGCAACAATTTCATTTTGTAATTTAATTTAACCAAGTACCAGTCTACGAAGAGAGATCGTAGCGCTAAGGGAACTGATCAAAAGCATACCGAATGTATTTGACCGCAGATAAGATCCCTCAACGGGAAGAAAACAGAACTATTCCGAATGTTGAGTTCAATTTATAATGCCAGTAATGATGAAAAAATATCAATAAAACTTACAGATGTTGAATGGAGTTCCCTAGTAAAGTATCCATAATGATGCATTATGACTTCACTAATAGAGACACTAATTATCATATCAGTAACAAAACAGCAGATCCATCAATTAGTATCTAATTCAATATCAGAGAAGATGTTTTGAACTGTCTGTATAATTATATATTGTCTGTTATAGGTTATTCGATTAATAAAGTTTATGACATTTTAAGTAGTATTTTGTCTATAGATAATGTAACGTTGGTATTGCGTAATATTTTTGCTGGCAATAGAAAAAAATATACTGGCTGCTGCATTCAGTCAAAATGCTATAAGTAGAAAAGTGTAGTGATTATATGGATTTTCAAAAACTTTATGTAATAACTCTGAGTTTAGAGAACAGTAAGATTTGCAGCTTCTAATTGGTTGTTTTTGTCTGTCTTTAAATTGTCCAATGGAAAGCTTCCATTGGAAATGCCCCATCGGTTTACTAAAATATCATTATTACATTCCATTTGTCATGCACAGAACTATTAGACTAAGTCATATTCCCTAAAAGGTATAAAATCTGATTTGAACGGATTCTTCCATGTTTAAGCAAGTTAACACTGCAATCAGATAATTGATCGCGCGTACGACAAGGTCTACCATTTATTAATTGGAATTGTGCATAATCATGACTCATGTTCTAGATAAATTTTATAGAATCTTCAAAGTACTAATTATGTGACACGTGTTGTTAAAATGAAACTGATTGTCAAGCTGTTGCACTTGACAAACTCATTCGCGACTTTTTTCAATGGGTTTGACGCCGTTTTTCAACAATTTTTCAGTTATGTGCCGGTTCACCTAATCCGTTTTCCTGGACTATATACTATATGCTGAATCCACTACAATTTATTCGAAAAGTGCTAATATATACATGTATTATCAACAAAAAAAAACAATAACTGTTGACTTTGCCTACAATCGTCGCAATATTTATTGAATAATAAGACAATTTTATTGATATCTTTACGCGCTTGATGACAATAATTTCGCACCAGATCGTATTCGACCCCAGAACATTCGCCGTGAAACACAGTCGTTAACAACCATATTAGTTACATTAACCATGATTTATGTCCATAATAAATACCATAAATACCAGGACAACAGATTATGAGCAATATGTCAGAAATGAATAAACGAAACACTTCTTATACCTGACAAGTTCAGCTCGCCACATCAGAGTAAATCAGAACACAGGTTACATGGTCCATCAGATTGTGTCCTTGTGTCCTCATGTGTCCTTGACGATATATATCAACGGTAACAAGCGTTAAATGTCGGAAATAAAGACAAAATGAAATCTGTCCAAAGTCAATAAGTCACTTACAAAATCGATGATGTCATGTACTTAGAATTTCAAAGTAAAACATATTCTGTCATAGCATTATTCAAGTATTTTTGACTGATCGCTCGAGCATGACTGGCTATTAAGATTTTAAAATAATATACAAATGTAATAGAATAATTACAATGTCATCAAAATGATTTCCTTCGTTCTTTAAATGTATTAACTGACGAGTATAATATACTAAATTTAATATAAATGACATGTGTTACAATTACCGCACATTCAATGATTGTAAATTTAATAATTTCGTTACAAATACTAGTATTTCCTAGTTGTATGTATTTACATACGTTTGTAATTATTGTTTTGTAAAAATAAAGATTAAATATTGATCATAAAAGGAGACGATGACGTTTTTTATAGAAATCTTTTAAATTATAGCCCACATCATTCAGCGTAAATTTCTTTGATATGTGCATGTTTACAACAAGTGCACCAAATTTGTGTTGACAATTCGTCAGAGATTGAGAGAGAGAGAGAGAGAGACGGACGGACGGACGGACGGACGGACAGAGAGAGAGAGACGGACGGACGGACAGACGGACACAGACAGACAGAGGAAAACTAAAAACAAAGTTTCATTTTTCTTTTATTTTTCAGCGGATTTTTTTCACGGATTTCGTTTCATGAAGGATAATAACACAAAGACGATGCCAATCTATGACCTGAATGGAGAACTTATGGGAATACAAACCATGGTAATAAATTTATTTATTCTATTATTTCTTCTGTTTTATTGTGTTATTCTGTTATTCCGTGACTTACCTAAACCGGTCAAGCCGGTCTTTAATCATCACCATCTGCTGAGTTCGAGTGTGGTCTTAACTGAAATAAATTCTGAATATATTTGATTTATGTACATGAAGAACCGAGTCTAGAAAGAAAGGAAACTTTGGTGTTTTTAGGTGGTGGCCAATATTTAGAGAGTTAAATACACTGGATTTCGTGTGCATGAATCTTACTGAATATAATTAAGCGTTTAATCCCAGATAATTACCCACTGTTTGGTATGTGTTCACTCTCATAACAGCAATATTGATTTCTATTTTAAACAAAATCATCTCGCTATATTTTTAATACCATATACTTAAATCCCAAATCTTTATTACATAAGAACTGCATTTCGTTGATTTATTACACATATAAGTTCTGCTGGCAGTCTTAAGATTACAGCGGCCTCACACAATATTGCGTGTCATGGCTTAATTTTGCTGCCATTACTGCCGAGACTTTAATTTTTACTCGTAAATCTGAAGGGGTTTTTAATCAATTATTTTGCTTTTAAATATATGTTGCGAATGATACAACGCAAATATTAACAAAAATCTGCAGACGTTAGACAAACGGAGAATGCATAATTCTGCGTGGGATTATTAATAATTATGACTAGGAAAGATCTTTTAAAAGATCAATGGTTGGAAAGTTTACTGACGGTTTTGCAACTGACAAGGCGGTGACTAATTGCGCTATTTTAGCAGAACTCATATCCTTGTTGATAGGATGTCACCGTTATTTGGCAGTTGTTTGCTGTCGTACCGGTTAATACTGGAAGGCAACAGTTTCTGGTAGTTTTTTTGACGCAGAGCGCACAGTTTTCACCTAAACCATGTGTGATCCAAAGTCGCTGGTTCCGTATTATTCTATACCAAGCCCTTGTTGTGTGTATCATGTGTTGAGCATAGGCGTACTTGATTGTAATAAAATTGATAGAATGGTCACTTATATACACGAGCTATGTCCTTACGTCGAACTCGCCACATCTCCATCGACAGTCCTGCTCTCTAAGGGAACAATTTTGATAATTTTTAGAAGAAATAAACGGCATAATAAAAAAGGAGCAGCACTGTATTGTGTTTCCTTTGGGTGATATCGTATATCAAACAAACAAAGCACTTAATAAAGTGTGTTCGAAACTGTGCATCTAGATATTTGCGTCAATTAAATATCTAACGATGGCCTGAGTAGGATACTGTATATGAATAATTGACAACAACTTACGTATATGACTTATACCTACATTCAAAAGTACATAAAATTAAATGTCAATGAAATATGTATGAACCATTAAGTGCATTCGTATTTTTACGAGTAAATAAATGACTAAATTACACGACAAAACCTGTTTGCCGACAGCTGATATTTAACTTAGTTTTGATTTTTTTGGCAAATACATTTTTATGCAAATTGCAAGACAGCTTTCGCCACTCGTTATGGGGTAATTTACTTGATATACATCGCACTCATTATCATCAAATAGGAAGACGAAATATGTTGTGATATAACATTTTAGGAGCGCCATGTACAACAGCTGATGACCTTTTAATGCGTAGTAATATCGATAAAATCTCATAGGAAATAGTCCTGACATTTATTATCGACTTAATCAGATAAATTTCTCCTAAATGGTCCATAAACAATATTTATTAATATGATCCTTATATTTTATTAACAATATATTCCCATTATTGGTATATATTTCCGTATAATTATTTTTCTGTTAAGGAAATTCTGGCGTTATGTAAATATATCGCTTGAAATACAAGCGTTTATTTCATTGAAATACAAGCTTTTCGATAACATTGATGAGGAAATAGTTGAAAATCAAATATCTAATAAAGCCTGGCAGCGTAAATGCAGAGAAAGCTGAAAATAAATATTTGTCAACTGATCAGATTATGTATATAAATGATCATGGAACGATGAAACGGAATATGTCGCAGGGAATTTATAGGGATTTGTGGGTAAAATGTTCATGGCTTGTGTCAGATTAAAAACCGGAAATGAAGATTTCCCTGAAAATGTCATTAAGATCCCAACAAAAAAGACGTTCCAGCGACCATAAGGTTAACCCAATTAAGCGAAATTGTCGTTCTTTTAAACATAATAAAACATGCCTGTTAATGCCTTTTAAGTTTTTGTTAATCAAAACACAAAGTTTAATTTCATTTGTATTGGGCCTGGAGTTCTCCATTCCAAAACACGGTCTACAGTGACACTAAGATAGTTTTTATGAACATGTGTACAGAACTTTTGTTACAAGTTAAAAGAAGAACGGATAAGGACAAGTTTTATCATGATTATAAAGATGACTGTTAGCACAATGAGATCGCGTTGAGTTTAATGAATGGTTTTTAATGTCTAATTTACAGATTCCTGGCAATATGAAAGGTTTTAATTCACAGAACCAAACTATAGACTTACCACCAGTAGAAATAATGCCGCCTGTGCTGAAAGGACAAACAGATAGTTATGGAATCCAGCAATATACTGTCACAGGTAAAGTACCTTCCATATTGAAATACGTACAAAGTATGTATCCAGGTCATGTGTTAACTTCTGAAAAGAAAATATATGTAATACATTAAAAACGTATAATGTTAATGAAAAATAGATATGTTCCCACATGGTTTAAATACGAGCATAAATGTTTTTATGTCATTTCTAACTACAAAAATAATTTGCGCACTTCATGACCCAATAAGACAAGAACTACATTTTTAATCGGATCATAGATTTTACCGCTCGTAATCGAAACAAGTAGTCCGTGACGTCATTAGTCACTATAGTTGCTAGGTTAAAATCGTGAGGGTAAAATGGAACAGCCATTAATGTTTTATCGTAGAATAATGTATGAGTGATTTCCAATATGTTTAACTCTGCAATATTGTGGGCGCAAAGTAGTTATGTTTGACAATTTAATACAAACAAATGGATGAAAATAAAAGTTAACTGAATATAATACTGAGCTGTTTTAAGCGAGATCTTTCTCCTCAGAGATAAATTATTCGTTTATGATGAAGATTGTTCGTATCAAGGTTACAAATCAAAGCAAGTCTCCATTCAAACGCCACGCTAAGTGATCATTAGAATGTATTTGAAACACTTCATGAAATACACTTATATCACTTTCAGCTTACTTTAAGCATCCATCGTTATTGTGTAACCCCTTTCTACAAGACGGGGTTCTAGCTGGGAAAGGGTTGTATATTCAGATGGGAAACAATCCTGTGCACCATCATCTTTACATTCCTTTGAAGAGTAAAGATCTGGATGCGTTGTGGATGAAGGGTCACTGTGTCCCATTAATGGGTGAGTATCGGAACTTCACTTAACTGTTTGGCCGATTTTATACAGTGGCGCCACTGCGATTGGAGAATAGATCTTTCCCCATTTTTTTCATATTCATAAAACTCCCTGGATAAATAATGGGAGTCAGTCATACATTTTTTTAATCGTAGCATAAAAGGAATTGTATCGTAAGCTATAAAGCATACACCATGTGTTTTCTTTCTGTCGGCATGTACCAAGAAACATTTCATCAAACAATTGATATAAACCCCTAGAGTCGACAATACCAGACGCGCTATATGATTGGTAACCTACAATTCTAAGCTAAAAGTCCGTGCCCTACCATAAAACTAGGTTAGTGTTGTTTATTAAAGTATTTTTTTGGTCCAAAATGAAACGTAATGACCACAAAGAGAAAATGAAAATTCATCAAAGGGCGAATATGACGTTATACCATTGGCTGAAGTTGACAGTATTATCTAACTGAAGTGATCACAGCTTACATTACACACGCATGCTTACAGTCAACCCTTTTCTTCCTTTCAGGGACACACTATTTTAAGGGTCTTTCGCCCAGCTTACCTTGTGAGAAACTAAACCCTCTTTTTCTTACGTACGATATGGAGGGAAGTCTTGGTGCCTTTGGTTGGGTATTTCAAGGCCGACCAAATATTTTCCAGACGGAGGAAATATTTCGCCTTAATCCAGTCACATATCCGGTAAGTCATTGTCAATAAGCTCTTTATGTTTGTTTGGCCTAAGTTACAATATGAGATTCTCATAAGAGATAATCAATGACCTGTTTACATGTCTGGATTCCAAAAAAATGCCTTGACAAACAATGGACGATGCGAAGCTTATCAAAACCCATGGACAGCAAGACACAATTGGAAATATCAAATTTTTACTTTCTATGTCGTTTGATGATATATACTATCTTTGCTTCTATCTCACAAGCCCAAAGAGCAAATTTATATTAATATACAATTACAACACTTGAACCTTTTGTAAAACAATATATATATACCATACCAAAACTAATTTCTTTGGTCTATTGAACGATTTGTGTTGTTTACAATATATCTAAATAGTTATACATGTAGGTATAACCGATGCTGACAAAAGAAATGGTATTCAGGTTCTAAGAGTGTACGCGGCCCTTTTTGGGTTCTCTGAATCTATAGTTACAAGTTAAAAACACGACTGAATTCAAGTTAATCGCAATTCAAAATTGCAGCTCCGCAGCATTCTAAGTTACATGATTGCTTACAAGATTGTATCTCTTCGAAACTTGATCAATAAAGTGTTCCGAACGAGAAAACGTTACTAGGGTGTTACTAGGGTTGAAATCTAATCAACGAAAAATGAATTGTTTCGGCTTCAACAATACTTCACACACAACCGCTAAGCAAGCAGTTATATTCTTGTCAACAGCAATGGATATTATTACAACTGATTCTTTACGTTAAATAACATACGAACAGTGTAAAGGTAAAACATGTATATGTATATAGTTTGGTTGACCAAACCTTCAATATAATAGCGGCTATTTAGGGCGCAGTAATTCAGAAAACGTGTTACCCATTCAAATTCGGTACCCTGTTCTTTTTTCGTTTTTCTTTTCATGTAATTCAGATCAAAATTCTGTATGTTACACAATTTCTTTATTTATTTGTCTGTTTCAGTTTCTTTTCAATACCAGCATGTTGCCTCCCTGTATGTTTCATGACCAGTTCCAAGTGTTTGGAGTTCATATTTACCTACAAGATCAAAAGAAGCTTCTCTGTACAAAAGTAGATGATCTCAAACCTAAAAATCAAAATCAACGAATGCCAGACGTGACTAAGATACTGAAAGGTGACCTTTATGAAGATGAAAACCAAAGAAATTCAAAGAATAATGCTGATGGATCAAAAGTCAGAATTAACAAAGACATCGTATCGAATTCTAACACGGTTGAAAGAAAGGAAGAAAACAGCGTAAACATTTCCAATGTTGGTTCAGCTTCAAAATGTACCCTCGGTTTAGTAATATTATGCATAATGTGCATCATGTATCAAGAATTTTATGTTCATTCAAGATAGCGATAATAATTCGACTGAAACAAAAATTTCCCAGCAATAAATAAGTGCTTGACACTCGGGGATTGCATCGAACACGGAGATGATGGTCACAATTGATTGGATTCACCAGTTAACACATACATCGGCATCATACTGTCAGATACTGGACAAAATTCGGATATAGATAATATTCGGACATCGAAACTAATCCATAACAAAGGGCGCAAGCGAATCGATGCATTCATTCGATTGCATGTTTAACGGAGAAGTCATCAAAATGAATAGTTCTTATGCAATGTGTTGTAGTAATGATTGGTGTAAGAATAGCAACATAGAACTTGCGCATGAAATGTATGTTTACCCCACCCACTTCCTGCTTTTAGCCTCACTCATTGTTCAGCTTAAGCCTTTTAAATCTAATCCCTTCAACCTAAGACACACTATTGCCACTGTATTATAATTCCATTGTACACTCTATAAATAGATTCGTGCAAAAAGAACTTGGTGCACTAAACTTTTGAATTGTTGCATAACTGCATTGTTGTTGGATATCGGACGGTTGTGTTACTTACATAGATAAACGGACAGTTATAGCTCAAATGATATGAATATATAGCGCTTTCAGATATCGTACATTCGGGAACTGGAACGAAATTAAAGTCGATGAAATTCCTACAAATATGTCAGAATCGGACAGTTTATAGAACAAAGATATTAAGTCTAACTTTCACTTTGCTCAACATATAATACGAAACTGCTCAACGGAATTATGTTGTTATATAGGGACCAGTAATTAAACGTTCCTCAGTGTTTGACAGACGCTCATAACAATAACACAGTGAAATCAATCATTATTTCGTGTGGCCTGATCAACATTAAATCCATCTAAGTTGCATTAATTCGGATAGAATAAAATTCTGAATGTGTTCGATATTTACACATCGGACGACAACCAACTGACTAAATAAATCCTAACTGCAGAGCTGGTGATATCAAGTATTTAAAGGTAAACATTTTTATTTTTTCTATTCGATAAATTTGTAAAAGCTCGCATTATATTTACATAAATGTCGAATTTTACTTTTCGAAGTTATTTGAAATATCTGCATTATATTAAACACTCTTGTATTTTTCTCATTTGGTTATGATTTGCGTATAATGTTAACGGTTCACAATTGAAGACAAATATTGACATAATCATGTACGGTATGTGTTAGAAAGAAACTTCGTAACTACATAAAGGCTTTCTATTCTAAAGTCGTTATACAAAGTATAGAACATATACTTCCTGTTATGTAATTATACGTCCAGTTGCAGTACTATCATTTATTCCAAGGCATGTATCCAATAATACAATGTGCCACTTGCCGACCTATAATACTTTCTTCTATTTTAGGAAAAGATTAATTGTATTAATTGTATGCAAGACTTCCATGTCTGGGTCTGGTCAAAGACTTCTGGAGCCACTCGTTAAAGATGTAGAAAATTGGTAATTATGTTATACAAACAAACATTACATTTTTAACTGTATCAAAGCTAAAGGAAATTGATAACTTTAATGTCCCTTCTATGCTACCGTATTCAGTTGTTGTGGAAGAGCATGGCTATCACTCGCCCCCTTATATTGATTTACCGTTGTTCACAACTTACGAGGACATGATGTTTCCGAGATGATTGTAAGACTAAATGTGACATTAACAACACAACTAGAGCTGGGTGTGTTTTCAGATCAATTTAAGATACCCTCTATATCTAACGCCAAGACATGTGGATACGGCTGTTCTTCGCTCAAGAAACATGTGCCTGCGTGTCGTGACTTATAATACCACGTGACGGTCAGTACCGCGTGAGTTCAGTATCATGTCACTTAAAGAACCACTGTAAATCAGTTTATACACATTGATCGGAAATAAGTCTTTGATTAAATCACGTGTCATGAAAACGTGTCGTTTTCAAGTTGCCTATGCTGTACAGTAATTAATGTAGATTGTTAAATAAAACGAAGTCTTTAATCAAATTGACCTAAGATAGCGAAAGAGAATTTTTTGGCGAGGGTAATTGGATGCATGTGACATAGCTTAGTTGCATTTTTACAGCCTGTCAGAGGTGTACAGTGAACTACACGCTATGTTGTTGGTCTTACCAATCAGTGTCTAATTCATTAAACAGTGTACACATGCGCCTGTGATTGTTTTATATCAACACTGTAATGGACCCGTCATTTCAAACTTTAAGCCATTAGTTTGAATTGAAGGTTGAAACTTTGATTGAGGGAAGAATTAGTTTTATTGAAACTTCTTTTTTATTTCACGGAGTTCAATTTAAATCTTTTAATCTGGGAGCCTGATCTTCATAATTTCGGCGAAGATATTTAATGCACAAGGTGGTAATACGTTCACTAAGATGACGTCATTTTTAATTACTGAATATTCTCACGTAGTTTCCTTAGCAACTAAGTTAAGACGTGCATGTTTAGACAGTGTGCTGCTTTAGAACACTAAACTTCGATGTTAAAATTTCTAACCACGTGATGACATTACTCACAACTTTTATTCCGCTTTGATCTTCCAGTATTTTGCCTGAATCTTTATTTCCAGTGGAAAGAAAAATCCTTTCCCATTTCACGATATTTAATTCGCCATTAGTGAAAAAAAGTACGGAGGAAATATTTGTATTTTATTCCAGGCTGATGTTGTCTTCAGACAGTGGAAAGGCGAAGAGAAAAGGCATAAATATTTGATTTGTGTTTTTTGAGAACAAAAAACAAGATGCAGCTACTACGAGGAAGTCTGAGAGAATGAGAGGGAAAGGGGTGAAAATTTGGAACTGAACTTTATTACTCTCTATTCTAAAAATCGAGGGGCGTAGGAATATGAGACATTGGGATCTACTTTAGTGTCTACTTTGAAATTAAAAGCAAGAGAAACACGAAAACATGTCTCCCAGTCCCTATTTGCGCTCTATTCCTTTAAATCTACTGGAGTATTAAACTGGTGCTTTTTTTTAAATTGTATTTGTATCACAGTGCCGTAGTTGAACATATTGCAGCATCATATAATCTACAGTGGATATTCTCGAGTGATTGTTTAGACAATGCACTTTGATGAACCAGTCTAAAGTTACCCCCTGTCTTTACTTTTGATCAAATTCCAATACTTTTGGGGGTAAACTGTCTTTTTGAACTATTAATCCACTCCAGAAACTATTTGCCAAAATCTCCAGTCCGAACAAAATAAATGAATATGATGCAACTAAAATTAACTAGCAGATTTTATGTAGGTTTATTGTTGTCAGAGATTGGGATGCCTAACCTGTGAACAAATGTCACCAAAGTTTGACTTTTATGTAAAGTAGGCTTTTATATATAGTCGTCTGTTAATTAGATATTTAACAGGTGCATTTTATCAATACATAATAACTTGCGGTCGTATGTTGACCTTTATTCATAGGTGGCCGTAAACTGAGGTTTAGCAGTACGTAATGATATAAGACAGTATTCTAAATTTTGAGAATATGACGACACGAGAAATTAAAGTATGACCTGCATGCCTGCATCAATTATGATAAAATGAAATCACTCATTGATTATTATTGGTCTCATATTCTCTATCCATTTATCTGCAAATTTAATCTGATCAGAGCCCAGAACATTTAACCTACGTAACCCATGTAGTTTAAACTACGTCATTAAAATTTATATACTAGTTACGTTATGGTTAGTTTTGTTTGCTATAAAGATATTTCTTTACTTTATAAAAACTGTCTGTTCTCTATCAAACTTGAATAAATAAGAGACTCGGTTCTGTTGTTTAAAGCCATGAAAGGTAACCTCCAAATGGTGGATGGTAGGATATTGTCAGAAGTTATACAAACATTATGTCATGTTGTTGTAAATTCTGTATCGCATCATGTCTTCGTGTATTTACGTGTTCTTCGTGAAAGTAACATATTGTGATAAAAAACACTTTGTATATTTTTGTGCGAACACTCAAAAACAACAAAACCTGTTCTGTGTTTATGACGTATTGTAAAAGTATTGTTCAGTTACCAGTTGATACACAAATGCTTTATTTTCGTAATAAACCACATCAGTAATAAAAAAAAGCCAACTTCTTGTTTATTTCTCTCATATTCGAAGAAGCGTTGAAAAATATATCAATCTCATAGATTTTTTGTAATTAAGGATATGAAGACGGAACATTATTGTCAATATCACGTTGCTATGGTAACCAGGTTAATTGTCTTTAATAAAAAAAGGGAATTTTGATATTGCCGTCAGCGATACTATTGCAAGCAGATATAATTACATGCTCCTTAGGGAGTTGTTCACTTTAATAAGGCGCACGATTTTCTTCAACAACGCTAGCTACTTTTCCGCTATGAGGTACGGTCGCTATGACAACCGAATATTCGCAAGAAGCAATTTGAGAATTAATATTTTAGAATCTACGTATATTTCCACGAAATTGCTAAGAATTGAATCTAAGTACACTGGCAGTTTTCAATACAATAAGCAGTCAAGAGAAAATACAAGTTTATGAATGACACACCATGCATTGGGATTTGACAAACATCTGCGTATTCTATCAAAGAAAAACAAGATAAGAAAACTGATCAATTAATTTGTTTTCAGAACACGGAGACGGACTATTGTGATAATGTCCGTCCGTCCATCTGTTTCTTACAGTCACATCCAGATCTTATAAAAACACAAACACAAAATCCATGACTTTGTATGTCTTATAGAAAATGTTGAAGGCACCTGACCGCAGGTATTTCATTCAGGAGAACATAAGAAATATAAATTGAAAATGTTAGGTTCTACCCACATCAAATAACAACTCAGGTTTCAAACAAATTTAATCATCGGCCTATGAACTTGATCCCACCTTTCACAAGATTCATGTGTTTACCTTTCATGAACCATCTTATACTACTGTTCATACTTCCGGTGAAGGTATGTAAGTGTTTTACACTGAACAACTAAATGAATATTCACAGTTCTTTTTCCCTGGTAAGATCAGCCTATCACACTGATGACTCAAGCTTAATTTAATCAAGTTTGTCTGCACGTAACTCACTTAATCCTTCTACTATTTCATTAAGAAATCGTTTTCTTCACCTAATTGCTTCTGTCAGGTGAGTATTATTCATACATGCATAAAATTGCGCATTGCCATCACGAATTAATACGTCTGAAATTTCAGTTCATTACGTAGGCAACGTGCTGTCTAAGTGTACAAACATATACTAGCATTACGTCTGGAAAATGAAAAGTTTTTTGTCCTCAATTTTGGCCGCAAAGATTTCCTGTCATTGTACGGTCAAACCTGTAAACAAAGGCCACCCTTGGGAAAGACAAAATGTGGCCTTGACAAGCGGCCTTTATTCGGAGGTCAGTTTGCTCTAAAAAGTAGTGATGGTTCTTCAAAGAATGATCTTTATTCGTAGAGTGGTCTTTATTCAGAGGTGGCTTCTAACACAGGTTTGACTGTACTTTGTAGTAATGATGAAATCTGAATTTGGCTGTATCCTTAAGTGAATAAAGCAATATGAAACAGATACATCGTAATTCAACATAAGCTAAAAACGACTTTTGTTTTTAAATATAAGAGATCCATAAGGGATTGTAATTGACTCTCCTAATATTCTTGAACTTTACTGTATAGTCGCCGGATTTTTCTATGGTTTTTAAGGGACTGAACTTTAGACGTACACCTGAATTTTTTTAAATACACATTTAGAGCAAAGCTGAAAAAAATTGCTGGATGTTTTGTGAATTCAGCAAGAAATATAGGATGGCTACATTCAGACTTATTTATAGAACATTTTATATGAATTGCGTTAGAGAAAATTTTCATCTAGTTGTAGTAAATGAATGTATTTTTCCATTTAAATCCATAATAAAATTTAGTTTTACCTTATGTATAAAGATATACATATGTAGTACAGTTCGATGTATGTGAAATGAACAGCGTTTCCAGATTAAAAATGATACAGATAATTCAGGAGTCCAGTCCCTTTAAGATGAAGTTATCAAAGTTGGCTACAAGGCCTCAAACAAGAACAATTACGGCCAGTTGAACCATTTTATTTCATCGAATATCACTATGGTATTTAGAAAGAGACTGAAATTTAAAAATGAAACCCAAGAATTAAATGAATAAAGAAACAAACATTAAAGACCAGGTTAATAAACAATGCAAGAAGATATAATAAACGAAATGAGACCATATTAAATAATTTTAGCTAGTTATCGCAGAATTAATATAGTTGGCAGAAAATACGAAATATATTGGGTACGAAACATTTTGGCCCGAAGTTTATTCGAGTAATTCGCAATGAAAACCAACTTCATAACAAACATTTACATCATAAGTAAACCATAGTTGCATGTTGCGTTCTATATAAAATAACGAATAAAAGAAAAGATTGCGGTGAAAGATTGAGTCTCGTTATGTCATTTAAGAAGCGAAAAGAATAGAAACAGTACTGGAAAGAAAAGACATAAAGTAAACAAAGTGGATGAGGTCCAGAAGTAAAACAAGGGGCTCCAAAAAAATGTTGTACCATGCCATGAACACTCGCCTTATCCGTAGAATTGCTGACAGTTGTACTCGTAATGAACCTTTCTGAAGTTCCCGTAGAATCGGAGCCAGCTAATGTGTTTAATTATTCATTCACATCTCAGTCAGGAATTTGATAGATACGTTTTTTGCACATGATGTGGTTCGCATTCTGTACAAAACTTCTGCTTTCCTTAAAAGTACTGTCAGAATAATTTGACTGAAAAAAGTATATGTTTCACACCAAAAGCCTGTTCGATTATTTGATATTCGCCAAAAGGAATAAGAAGGCACTAAGGCCAACATTTGTGGTGAAATATCTCAGTGGAGACGCGAATGATTCGCTGTGTAAATAATTAATTATTTATACCAAACTCTCTTGTCTGCAAGAAAGCATTATTACAGGAAATAGAGCTGGGTTCATTTTGTGAATTAAGTAAATTATTGATAGAAATGACCGTTGGCCAAGGGCTTACAATGAAGGAGTAAGTCATATGGTGACTATAAATGACAAAAACATCACTCTTTGTTCTCCTGATTAACTTTGCTAGATGATGTACACGTTTTTCTGATGTTCAACAATAAACAAAGCAGATGTATAGCGTACTTTTCACATAAGCACCACAGACCTAGTTGGGTGTCATGTTGATTATTTGTTTATTACATTATTAGTTCATAAAAGCGCATACAATACTAATAAAAACATATCAATAGATTATCCAACCCAATCCTGCTGGTTTAGTCTAAGATTAGTTTTTTTTTCGTAACATTTAACGGGTGTTCACCTAAGTCCAAAGACACTAAGAACAAATCGGAATATCTCTAAAATATCCGTATACAACAATGATAATATTTCTGTTTTTGCCGAGGAATTCCGAATAAATTTAGTGACAGGTAATATTCATCATGATTGGAACGTGAAGATCTTGAACGCGTTTACGTGAATTAGATTTAATCAGTTTAGAAAGACTTCTGATGATAAAACTAGGACTGATGATAATCGTGAAAAAGTCTGATGTTGGTGAAGTTGATTATAATGAAAATGGTGAGTAGCAGCAAATAATTGTGAATTGCATGTATATAGCATTGCAATTGAAAAGGGGGTATTTCAGAAATGTAATCAACGTCTACGAAACATGAAATAAAAATGAACACTTAAGAGCTGCTAAGAACCTCCTAAAACCTACACTTTTATAATGTTTGTCTGAAGCTTTAAGCAAAAAGATAAAACAGAATCAAATCACATTCTAAGAAATGTATACCACAAATCCCATCCTCCCCGAATATTGGACAGAAATCGGTTAAATTACGATCAAGTCATGCCATTTCAGACTTAGCGCTCAAATGTATAAAAGTTTGATTTAAATCTGTCAAAGTGAATATAGACCCAAACGAGATCTTGCGACTAAAGGTATTAAAGTATTAATGAGGTCATTTATATTCCGTCAGAAAACTTAGCTGCTTTTATCAAGATTCTTTGACTCTCTGGCAAGACGATAATCTATGACTGTCATCGACAATGTACCGCTGCAGAAATTTTAGCGATCTGATTGAAATCTCTTTTAGACCTCGATGAAGTGGGAACTTTCACAATGTCTTTTATAGACGCATGTATAATTCAGGAAGATGATTTACTGAGCAGATAATGTGGTGTAATGTTTATTGGCAACAGAGAAAAGCTCAGAAGACAACATCACGCTTTTGTAAATGTAGCAAGCTTTGGCAACGCGGTTTTCCACGATCGATTTAATACCAAGTAAATGACTCCATTCTAAGTCTTATTGACCTTAAGCAGAAACAGATGCCCTCTTGCGATATGAATAATGAAACAACATTGTCATATCTGCCAGTAAAAGCCTGGCTTATCTCATTCAATATAGCTGTCAGTCTATGGTTATGTGAGCTAAGCACAAACTAGGATGTGCAACATACCGATACAAGTATGTATTATTTATTTCTGTTGATGAACATGTAGCTGTAGAATCAACAAATGAATATCATACTGCAGAACTCCCTGAAGATATAAGTACATGTACTTGTTTATTACTGCAAAATATGCACAACGAATGTTTGGGATGGGATTCCTGTCAATGCACTGAAAATGTAAACATTCAAAATAGTACGGTTAATTTTTAATTATTCCATCAGTCACTAATACTTCATGTATTATACTGAATGTCTTATATATGTAACTTATTTGCCACTAACAGTTGTTTCTGGTTCCCCTTTGGTATATACGCCGTGGTTTAATACAATGTCATGGTTGATATTTGAACTATAATTTAAGCGAACAACAGTCATAGATAACAATATCGGCACAAGTTTCATTTAAGCCAACGATGTTTGCATGCAAGGAAACATAAGCTCTAACAGTTCATGATTTCAGCTCAGGCCATTATAGACAACACTACAACCTCAAAACATATAATTCCAATCGTCTCCTACATTTTCCTTTGCACGTTAATTCCGAACGCAATGCATTCGGAACGTTAATTGTGGTTCAAACATTTGTCTTTGGTGAGTATAAATCAGGCATTGCATGACAGACCGTAGTGTATGTACATTTTCCCGATTTTATGTCAGCCCAGTGCTGTCAGTAATTACAACTGGCAGTCATTACTAGATGATAATGATGAACTGCATTGATTTTTATTCACCGGCTTTTATTAGCTAATGACAATTGCCAGGTTTTAGTAGAGTCTTTAATCCTTAAATTCCTCAGTTTCAATGCGTCTGAAGATGGTTGCGTTCGCAATTCATTAGGACTAAAATGTGAAGCAGACGGCTCTTGAACAAAATTTTTATCATAATACAAACAATAAGAAAATGAAGCATTCCCACTGAGTTCCTTTTGATTTAGAAAAGCGAAATAACTGATATGAGCAAGGACAAGATGTTGTTTGTACATATAACCCAAGGACGAAAACATAATCTCACCCGGAATTCCCCCCTCCCTGGAATGGTCTGCGGTAAACCTGCAAAGGATTTAGTCTAGTTTTGGTGGGCACAATTTTACGTATTGCATTGTGTGCAAGAGGACTGGAGATAGATAAATCAACGCTGTTAGAAATACATCTGTATATACTCTGTTAAAAGTTTAGCTGGATTCTAGCGTCCCTAGTGGTAGAGTTTATTAATTTAAAGCCTGAATACCATTTTATTGCAGATAGAAATATCCTTGCGATTTGTACAAATATATTAGATATGCACAGAGACAGCATTTGTCTGGGGAGTATAGTTAGCAGCCTGTTATGAAAAGAGCGGTTGCTGTATACCAATAAGCATTGTATATTTTGAAGAAAATATTGAATCTAGACGAATTTTAATCAGTCTGCTTTGTATTGATAATTCTGTCATTCTGTAGTAAGCATATTTTTTCAAGAATGAAAAAATGCATTTTCAAAGGTTTCAATCAGGTCTCGATTTAACAAAATATCTCAATTGGTCTGTCTGAACATCACATTTTCAAGAACTAATTCGTTGAGTTAAAGAACGCACAGCTAATCAACTGAGTTACATTCTTCAAGAAGACTTTGACGCACAAAAGCTCGACTGTCAAAAGCTAGACTGTTCGTTGCAAGACCTTTCGTACGCAACATGACATTCCTGACGTCAGGTATATCTCATTTTAAGACGTTGGTGTCATTTCTTTCACAAAACATTTACTCAATCAATGAACGATGAAATCTAGATTTCAAAACGCGGAATTATTTGATTTACTTTGACATCATAATGAAGATGTTTGAGCAGTTTATCTGTCATAGAAGTGTATAAAAACTGTATAAAATGAAGGTCATCATCTACATCACGTTTAATAGCACGTATTGTAAATTCTTCAATTTTCACGACAAGATTGATCAATAGCTAAAGCTTTTTTGCGTGTTTTACGCATTTTATTTTTTGAGAATTGAAAACAAACTGCCGCAACCATAACCTGCTCTTTCTTTTGAAAATACCATTCTTCAATGTTGAATGGGTCAACGAAACAAAAGAGTTCAGACTTGGTCATAAAATGAACCGCATTTTATACGCGCGAACACCGACAAATAAACCGCGTGCGGTTTGCAATTCACTCTCTGGTTTCTCGTTATTTCTCTACTGCTCTCAGAAATACAGTATTGACGAGTGCTTGCCTGTATGCAAAATTGATGAAATCAAATATAACTATAATACGCCATAAATGGTGTTATTTCATGCCTAGGAGCAATAAATATCCAGTCAATTGAAATTCAAGCCAAATACGAGATCCCCTGATCCGCATATTCTTAAAACTTGTCGTCTAGTAAACGCGGTCGCATGGGAGCACGGATTGTCAAATTTACTAATGTTATGCGCGGAAATATGAAACCGATGTACCAAAATGTTGCCCAAAGAGAAATTAAAGCTATGAATGTTATTAGAATAACACATCTCAGAAAGGTCGTGCGTCGTAAAGCAACATATCAATTTACAAAGCAAGCACTATAGTATTACCATTTCTACCTATTTACATATAGATGTTTTACGTTGAACCCACTTTGTGTTTTTCGTATGACACTCACAGAAGGAGTAACAATGTTCTGTCTGATTTAGGTGTGATGGTACGTACGTATAAAAGCAAGCGAGTAACAGAAATAAATCTTTGATAATATTTTCTGACACCATCTGTAATTAAATAGGAAAAGTGAATATAGTGTTTCTGAGGTCTCCTTATGAATATACCAAACGTACATGAATTTAGAGGTCAGCTGAAACCTGATTTAAACGTACAAGTAGAAATGTAAAAATGATAACTTTAATAAAGCGTATTTTTGGATGAGATTTAATTAAATGTAAATATCTAAAAGATTTGAACATTGAATGTCGATAACATCACCGTAACCAGGGAGCGTGTAAACCGTAAATCTTGTGACAGAGTCTTATCTACAATGTAATTGTTATCAATTAATCTAGATCTTACACACCTGATACCACTTATAATATCTTGCGACCATAATGGAGACATCAGTTTGCAAAATTATTTATGCAATTCAAAATTTTTCAGATCCAGCTCAAAAACCTTCACACCAAGAACAGAGTAAATTCTATTTTAGTGCGAACCGGAACCCGTTCCATCCTCGGAGGTTTTACTAATGCACACAGACATTGTTCACTAAATTTGACGAGTGTTCGATCAAACCAGCTCTTTTCCTTGATTACCATCTTGGACACCAAAAGAATAACCAGCATTTCAATTAGTGATTTGCTGTCACTGTTACCCTTCCGTTTTCTATCATCCCCTTTATTTTTAGACAAAGATGTGTAAACTGTTCGTTGGGTTAATCAAACAGTTAAAGAAATATTGACAAAAAGTCTAAGTCTCGGTGTGAAATGTTTCCAAGATGAATTGTTTCGTAGATTCAAAATGACTCGTCTACAATTGTCTTGCAATCAGAAGGCTGTTTGCGGTAAGTAAACTGGCGTCAAAATTATCATAGTGGAATAGTTTATTCAACATAAAACATCGGAGAAGTTGTGGCTACGTTCCATACTAAACTGTGTAATTTAGATGATCGTAATTCTACAGATGGGGTCGACAATGAGTACTTTAGTGCATATTGCAGCCAGAAAGTTGGATAACATATGTTTTCATGGGAAATTATTGTCAGATATCTAATAATGAGTCTTGACATACATTTAGTGACTGCGCGGTGAAACGTCATGAAAATTTAGTGTTACAAAAGTGTATGATTTATAATGACATATTGATGTTATTATGTCTAGTCAAGATTATTAGTGTAATAGTCTAAAGAATAGAGTACATTTTTCTAAAGTTGAACTTTAACATCCTCAAAGTCAAGTATAATTAGAGGACATGGTGACGGTTATCAGTAGGAATAACCATTAGTTCAAAAACGTCTGCAATAAAAAAATCCTGTTTAATAGTTTGGCTTGAATTTAAGTTCTGAGTCTATATGTAGAACAATTAGTGTGTGTGATGCGCATCTTTATCCCCAGGATAGAATATTAGACTTTGTATTTTTACGCTCAGTCATTTTCGATTCGTTCAGAAAAGATTCAGAAAGCATTGATAAAACAAATATTTCCAACTATCGACATACCTGAACAAAGTGTATATAACATCGTAACAAAATATACCGGAGTGGAGCAACAAAATGTATGTTTCTGACATAATTATTACCATAAGAGAGAACTTAAGAAATAAAAGTTTTGTTTAAAAGACACAATTTGAATATTATAACATGATATGGATTTCAAAAAATATACGTTCTCAGTAGATTTTTTGCGGAGATACAACTAAACTGCACGTGTAAGTTTTGTTCAGTAATTGTGGGAAGATTTTAAATCGGGAGCTATCACAACTAAGTAGGTAAAGTAAAGTAGACAGATAGTGAATGAGTTACATACAAAAAATGAAAATTATTTATGTAAATGTAGTCTGAATATAGATGCATTAACTTTTAATTTCAACATCTCAAATTAGAAATGTAATCCCCAAATGTTTCCATATAAGTTTCTTCGTTCTTTGATTCAAAGCAGGATTTATTTATTCATTAGATCACGTCTTTATTCAAAATCAATATTTACAACAAAAACTGTCCGTTTGCTTATTTTCCCCAGAATTGTGTTTTTGTTGTTTTAGCAGACGAGAAAATGTCACGTCTGTTTTATGTACGCATACGACATAAACTACCCATAACGCATCAGCTGCGTGCAGAAAGCGGACGTGATTTAATAGAGCTAAAATTGACATCGCAAGATGCGTCCAAGACGTTGAATGACAAACAGGGAACATTCGGAATGTGTTTGTCATTGTTGTTTATAGTAACCCGAGATTCAAAGAAGACAAAACTGTTCCTAAATGAACAATAACTCAAAAATAAATATCATCTGGTCATTTTGTCAAGCTGGGTGATTTTGACGGCGATGAATGACAAATTAGAAGTTTTATGACGAAGTAATGAAGAAAACAAGATTTTTCTACATTATCTTATATTTTCGTGTCAATTAACAAAAATCGTGACGTAAAACGTCAGCTTTAATGATACACATAAAATAATTGACATAACAACAGATGCACGAACATCCTATTCTGAAAAAGATATTTACAAAGAAATCAAATGATGTAGATCTACTAGCGTTTTTCTTAATGTCTTCGCGCATGCGCATAACTTAATTGTCGCTTAAATGACTTCTTTAATTATTCTTATCGTAGAAATGATATCTATTTCGTGGAATCAGAAGGTAGACTTACATCAAGAATAAAAGGTTTTACTTGTTCAACTAAGATAGAAAACACATAAGAAGACAAACATTTGTGTGATTTATTTAAAGTAAGATTTGTGGAAAAGTGCATCATTTAGCAACAGTGTTGTGAAGATGCTTTTAAAGGCAAGATATAATTACCCCCCAGGGATAAGATCTGACAATGTCTCTCAACTTATAAGGAATTGTAATATGTTTACATTTTCTTTTCTTAACCATGATCTTAATGCAGTATTTTGTGATTTCTGAAATTAAGGATAATTTTATGGGCAATTATTGTGAATTTACTTTGAGAGAATACAAATTTTTAGGAGGGATATAAGAACATGTTTCTAAACAACAATATGGTGACTCGTATCTTTGACTTAATTGTGGAGAAAAACCTATTTTGCAGGCAAACATGATGTCTATATTTATAATGTTTTCCTGTAATTAAGGTTACCATAGATTTGTTTCTGCCATTAAGATAATCACGAAGACCCTGCAACTTTCAGCTATTAAAAAGAACACGTGCTGTCATTATCGTAAAAGCATTCGTTTGTCTCATTCCTTGGTATACTATATTTATACTGCATGTAATTCTTTCGCCAAAAGGAAGTAAAGAACCAAGTTTGAAGCAAACTGTTTGACGGTTTTCATCAAACAACAGTCGATTAGTCATTGAAATACTTCAGAAACATTTATGAACGTTTCCTGTAGTAAATGGTTCAGAATTGTTCATAGTTTGAACCAAAACCTGAAATTAATCTATACTCCACAGAAAAACAAACATTTTCCTTATTCAATATAATCACAAGTTAAAAGTCTATGCCATCATATCCAAAAATGGAACGACATTTTCCATCAGGTTATTTAAAAATCAAAACACGTGATTAAATTATATTTCAAATAGTTCTCGAATCCTGTTAATTCTAACCAATATAAACGGTCGTATTCGGTATCGTTATAAAATTTTCAGGATGCATTTGTTTGTCAATTGATAGAAAAATAATGAAAATGTATACACTCTCCTCAACAAATGTCCGATATATACTATTTCTCAATCTACATAATACATACATAATTTAGAAGTCACTGAAGCATAGTAATGCAATATTGGAATTATGTCTTGTAAAATAGATTGCAATATTTCCTAGTATGTAACGGTTGTCCGTTCATAACCTTAGTTTTACTGTATGGAAAGCTTAATTATATGTGTTAATATACCTTGATTTATACTGCGTCTTCATTTTAAACACTACTCACAAGAATTCACCCAAAGAAGTTCTTAATCATCTTTGCACTCATTCATAATTGAACATGGACATTCCATTTATATCTTACGAACACATTTTCTTTAACGAAGTCCCAATTTACCGGACTTCACTTGCCTGCGACATGAATAAACCACCCACTGTTGCACTTTTCACAGTCTCGTAAAGTAATAGATTAAGTCCAACCAGAGACCATCACGAGATAATATTCTTACGCATTTGTAAGCTTTTAATTAAAAGATAAAATTAAGTCTGATTATAAAGTCCCCTTGATTTTGCAGAATTTCATATTGACTGTGACTATTGATTCCTGCTGAAAAAATGTTTGGAAATCCTTCAAGTACTTGTGTGCTGCCCAGTTCATTGACAATTGTTTAAGGAAACTTTGACATTGAAAAACAAAAACGTCGTGATGAAAAACGCTCTCTCTCTCTCTCTCTAACATTGTTTGGCAATTACAATGATAAGTCACACACATTATTCAAATATTGATAACACGTATTTTCCCAGGAATTATTCGTTAGAATCACACCCAAAGGTGGAGCTTAACGATGGGAATGTTTGTCGAAACGGTCTCTCCAACCCGTATATTAGAAGTCCGTTCCGATAACAATCACTGTATTTTTGTTCCAATGAGACCTTTGCGATAGTGTACGGTCGTCTAGCCATCGTCAGTCAATTTAAATTATAGCTGTACGGTATATAATCGCATATTGTCTTGAAGCGTATAATATTTTAGGAACTGGCCGCTGTATATCGTTGATTTGTGGCCTATGTCCACTCCAATGACGTCCAGTGATTCTCACATGGAGCGTGTTCCTTCAATACCATACAATTATCCCTTAAATAAACCCCTCATCTTATAACTTGATTATAGCCCGCTAGTATTTGTCCAATAATAAGATATTCAAGCAACACATGTGTTCTGCAGACTTTATTCAAATCTCTCGGGTTCACATTTGAATGAAACTCTGCAATGAATCAATTTACCCAAAGCTTTATGTCAGGATTTTTGGTCGTGAAGTTAACACTATCTATCTGTATGACATGACTTATTTATTGTTTTTAAACGTAATAACGTACATGTATCATTTTTTAAAACTCATCTTGAAAAGCTATGAATGCACTTTGAACAGCCAATAAAGCGGGTCTCTTATCATTAACAGAAAATTCATACATTGATAAGCGAACCACCAATGTATTACTCATAATCACATAACAACAGTTATTTTCTTTTGTACATGCAACGTACCTAGGAATGTTTACGTCATCATCTTTTTGAATTGTAATAAAATTGTTCTTCCTTGTTCTAATTCCTTGTTCGGTGGGCGTTCATTTCGTCGTGGGACATTTTCACACTAGAATATATTTGAGTTAAATGAGTTAAAACAGAAATAATTGTACGGTGAACTAATAAGATATTCATTTTAGATGCTAAACAGCTTCATTAATTATTCAAATCTACATCTGCAAGTTAAGCGCGCCAATTAAACTACGGCAGGCAATACGTAAATGAGCCATCGACGAGCCTTTGATGTTTAAATGTATGTTGTTAAATTCTTAGGCAGTAAAAGGTGTGAACTTGAATAAGTTTCAACTCGTGTTATCTGTCTTTGATCTGTACACATGAAGGTGCGAGTTGTTGCATGACTAAATCATCGATTCCAGTGGACACTTGATAAGTAATTACATGATATATTAGAAACAATCATGTGAATATCGATACATAGGCCTCGTTTGTTCGTTCGTTCGTTCGTTCGTTCGCTCGCTCGCTCGCTCGCTCGCTCGTTCGTTCGTTCGTTCGTTCGCTCGCTCGCTCGCTCGCTAAATGAATTGGCGCACATGTAGCAATTCCGCTTTAATTGAAATTATTCAAGATGCCAATTAAAACGTACTTTCTGGGAAAATGTTAGGTATGCGTTTTTGTGTAAGTTTGAAAATTATCAATGCTGGCATGTTGTGGAATTGATTCGCTTTGAAATACTTTTAATTTGGTAAGAAACTGTGATCAGAGACTATACGAAGCCTACAGCATACTGTAAAGTCAATTTAGAATCACGTGTCATGAGCGATTAATTTGATAAGCAATGATTGCAAAGTCTTCTACATTTTTTTTTTGGAAGGGAAATTCTCATAAAATTTTCATTACCGTCTTCACGCTTTCACACGCGCAGAAACATTCTTGAGTGCTCAGAATGCATTTCTTCTGGTTAAGAACGCGGAGAAATGACACTTCCGGAATACCATATTATGACGTCACATGTCTGTTGCCTGGATATCTTGCTAAACAAGACATGACAATAAGTTGATTACAGCATGTTTCTTATTGCGAAGTTTCGTGAAATAGTGCGATCCAGTCAATGTTAAGATTATGTATAATTGAAGGAAATAATTATAACCACTTATTACTATAGCCGAGTAGATAGTCTCGAAGCCGATAGGCAACAAGAAAATATCACACCTCAGTCGGTCTGTGACACGTGTGGGTGTGTATAGCCCGGCAATCTAATGACCGAGTGTAATCGACTCAGGACAATGAGTGAAAGAATTGTCAAGTTAAACATCTGCTGTCCAATTGTACGAACACTTTACGGACAATCCTAGTATTTAATATATTATCGATGTAGTTATTGCAGACGACAACGGATGCACTAAAATACCGACCGGGGCACCTTAATTTGATCTATACTGATTTTTTCAGCTCTTTATTGTGAAGCAAACAAAATGAGTGAAGCAAAAAAACTCATATCTGTAAGACACATACGCACCTTGTCAGCGGCGTCAATACATTCAAAGGGAAGTACGACAATAAAATACAGAATTGATTTTTTTAGAGAGCATTTAATGTCTTTGTCCAAGGGGACACGCCCGTCAGTGATACTCATAAACTGATATATTGAAAACAAACTGACCTCTGTCATTCCATTGGCGACGGTAAGATTCTTTCGGGTGAAAGATCGCATCACTGAAAATAGTGTTAAAGAACTAACAAAAGGAAACACATGCTGTGGGCTTGGTTGCTATGTCTGTGAAATCTTTTCATTCATTTCCATGCGGAGGAATAACTTTTGTTTACAGCTCTTAATGAGAGGCTTAAATTAAAGACTAGATTCCAGATACCCTGTTTATTGCGAAAAGAAAAACCTAAGGTGCACCAATGATTTAAATGAGATTTTGTCCTATGCCTTGGTATCGAACCTTTCACCTACAGATCGATAGTCCTGAACAGTACCAATTGAGCTAACAGAGAGTACAAGAATTGTTACATTTGAATAAAGAGTGTAATGTATGCATGTACGATTATAAATTTGAATCAATATTCACTGCGCGTAATTATTAAAATAGTTCTATCCTAGTTGAATAAATTATCATCAGCGCAGAAGATATTTTTCCTCCAACTACTGAAAACCCAGACAACCAGACGGTGTCTTTTCATTCCGTTTACTTGTTGATACCCACTCGCCTTGTCAACCGTCTCTAAACATTCCTGGTCACAAAAGAGACGAGGTCAATGAGTGTAATGCACACAATTTTCATTTGAATGTGTCACAATATTCTCTCTAGTAACATAATCGACCGTTGGCGTACTGTTGTAAGAATGTTTTTGCTCGGTAGCGTTTTTCATTAAATAATGATGAAAAATGCGCATGTTTAAGGACGTTCTCCGAGGTCCTTTAGTTCACTTTATGATCATTCCCAACGGAATTATCCGAGGTCTTCCGGAGAAGTCAAATGAATCTTTGAACGATTATATCAGAGGCGTTCCGATCGAATAGGAAATAGTATTGAATGGTGATACACAACAGAGGTGCTTCGGTTCCGTGGCGGCAATGCCTATTCATTAGCAAAATCAAGGGTATTTCTATACAAATCATTGACAGGTGAGAGCGATTAGATTACGGCAAAGATATTCCAGAAATAAAAAAAAAAAACGCTACTTATTATATCATCGTTATTAAAAGTCAATTTCTCGTCTGATGTTTTGTAAAAAAATGCACGAATTAATAACATTTTATTTATTGAGAAACTGATATATTTTCCTCAACGTGTTTATTTCATTTTTGTCAATAGATTGCAAGGTTATACTATTTTATAAAGAATACTGAAAATACTGCTGAATGAAATTTAATCAAATAATTTTACGTTTAAAATGTGTATCATGGTGTGTTTGACAATCATTTCACATAAATGTTTACTTACAACTTGTTCTATTAACTCACTATTGAAGGGTAGGTGATTGTAGCAGGGAATTTTCCTGATAGATAAGAAAAACTTGAGTAAATGAAACATCGGTGGATAGAGTCACCGTGAGAACTGAAGTCACTTATATACACACGTTGATTGATGTAGCAAAATAAATAGCTCTCAAAATAAAATCACGTGTTTTGTCCCCTTTATTGAAAGCTTTGAATGTATATAAAGTCACGTGTTTGTCCCCTTTATGGAAAGCTTTGAATGTTTATAAAATCATATGTTGGTATTTACTTTGCGTGCATTTATTTTACAAGTAATTTTGAAATAAACACCATAAAAATATTTTTATCACAGAAGTATGTATGGTATGAAAAGCTTACATCAGACACTCGTAAGTTAAGTATGTTAAGCACTATATTTGTGACGCATATGCGCACCTTTACTGTAATCATAAACATACATATTGTTCTGTAAACCATTATTGTCAAAACACGTAAAATCAAACGTTTCTAAAAATACAAAGTACGTTGTTTACGACAAGGAATCCTCTTCATAAACATGATAACATGGTTCTAGATAACAAATCCATTACTCATGCATCCATTTGCGAAATATCGGTATGTTGGCCGATTTTCTATGCAAACTCCAGATAAGTAACGATACATCGGTGATTACGGTGTGGTCATCTGAAAATTGGTAATATCTCCATGACGGAACGGTACGTGCCAATAATTCACCGATCAGTTTTGCAATTATCATACTGAAACTTGTCACTGACTACTTCATCTAATACCTGAACACAGCCGATATAAATCGATGAAGGGGCATATTTTATGATGTCGATACCAGATTCTTTAAAATATTTTGATAAGCACATATTTTGCAGCGATCTGGATGAATCATAAACACCATTCAAGCTATTCTCATTTGAATATTGTCAGAATTCATTTAAAACAAAAACAAAGCTTTTATATGAAGCTGAAAAAGTGCTTTCTGAGATATGCATTACCGAAAAGAATCGTACTGACTTAGTTCTGAGAAGAATATGTATCTTTCGTATGTATGTTGCATAAAATATCTACAAATCTAACTCCTCAAGTTTTATTCCCCGCGAATGACATTTTGTCTTTTTACACATTGCTCATTGTCATTTTCATACAAATGACAGAGCCAAGTTATAATGAAACAGAAAAATGCAGTCCATTCAATTCAGAGATGTAAGGAGAATGCTTTACATATTGTATAGAATTTATTAAATCTTCTGATACTAAAACAATCTAATTCCCAGAAAACTCATCATACAAAAATCACCTTACCATATGTCATAAATCAACCATCACAACAGAAATGTTACAAAAAGTACACAAAAACACGAACCCTCCAATGTAACTCAATAAACAAGCGTTAGACATGCTATCAATGAAATAATATTTCAATTGTCAATGAACATACGTACACTATAGAGCGTAGTATTGTGCAATAAACGACAACAGATACATATTTATATCTGCTGTCCTATAATTTACTGCACAGTTAATGTGTGACTTATTCCAGCTCGTTTTTATATTCAAATGCTCTAACCACTTCAAATAAGTTTAGCTTGTCATCGCTGTCGTGCAAAAACTTTAATGTAGTCCATTACTCAAACACTTTTAAAGGTATCAGCGTGATACTTGGGATACTGCGGAGCTCTTGTAAAATGTAGTATTTCTTTACCCGGTTTCTACTGTAATTCACAGAGCTCATTTAAAGAGGAACAGCATCGCATACCCTCTAACAAGACAAATTCTTTGCAAGCGAACAAAACCAAAATTAGATTATGGAGGCCAAGGATGAACCAACTTTTTCAAATTCACAGAATGATTATTTATTATAATACATTTGGGTGGTGGTCCCTTGCTTTTGGGTAACACCAGAGACAATGTCAAAGGAGTAAATTAAACAATGATACAATTCCAAGTAGCATTGAATTGTTTTAATTAAAGATAATGGTTTGAAAATACAAACATTAACATTGGTGACCAGACGGTATAGAACGCAAGGGCGAAAACAGATCCACTGAAATCGAATTGTATTCCTTATTGTCCATATTAGAACCCGAGAGATTAAAACAAAGTCTGCAGAACACATGTGTTGCTTGAATATCTGAACGTAGGAGAAACACAAGCGGGTTATAATCAAGTTATGAAATTAGGGGTTATAATTTAAGGGATAATTGTATGGTATTGAAGGAACACACATCATGTGAGAATTACTGGAAGTCATTGAAGTGGACGAAGACCACAAATCAACGACGTGCGGCGGCCAGTTCCTAAAATATCATAAGCCTGGAAACAATAAGCGATTACAGCTATAGTTTATATTGACTGACGATGACTAGACGACCGTACACTATCACAAAGGTCTCATTGTGATCGAAACGCCATGATAGTTATCTGAACGGACTTCTAATATACGAGTTGGAGAGACCGTTTCGACAAACATTCCCATCGTTAATCTCCACTTTTGGGTGTGATTCTAACGAATGATTCCTGGGAAAATACGTGTAATCAATATTTGAATAATGTGTGTGACTTATCATTGTAATTGCCAAACAATGTTCGAGAAAAACATCCTGGCTTGACGTAATTCAATGCCAAAGTAATTCTGAGTAATTGCCAATGGGTAAGGCGGCACACATGCAAACGAACAACATAGACCTTGCCAAATAGCTATTGCGTTATTCATCTAGAATCAATCATCGCAGTTAATATTTAATGTACAATAAAAGTTTGCAACATGCATTGGTATTTTAGAGATAACTGAATTCCAAGAGACTTCATTTCTATTTCTCTCTTAATTAGAAGTTAATTAACATTTCATTGGAATGTTATCACGTGATGGTTTCCGGTTTGACCTAATCAATTATTTTAAGAGAATAAAGAAAATTTCAATAGAATGTAAAATTAATGATATTGTCGGCAAAAATAAAAGACAGCAATTTTTTATTTTATGATATGTTACAAAATTAAATCCCCTGTTTGATAATTGACGAATTTACCTGAAATTGGAAGAAAATCATAAAACAGTGATAGGGGACAGTTTTACGGACTGTCGTCAGTTCGGCCTTGGACCACGGATATTTTGTAACGGGAAGGAAATATTAGGATCATCATTTGTATTGCTTATGCACAAAAAGAATGCGTTTATCCAGAAATATTGTATTTTCATGTGCATTGGCGTCGTGCATTTCATGAAAAAATATAGTTTAGCATTTGTACAATAAATATTCATTTTTGCCTGGCAAGACGAATTCAAGTCTGTGCATTTTTCTAAAGTTTCTCATACAATTCATTATCTGTGATTCATTCACAGATATCACGTGTCAAATATAACAATGTTATGGACAAAGAAACGATACAGATTTTCTACAGCAGTTGTAATGCATGTTTCGTCATTTGCAGAAACATGTAAATATTTCGGGCGTAATGATAGTAAAATTAATTCATAACCTTAACATTTGTTGTCGTCAGGGTAACGAGGCAATACCAGCGTTAATGAATATAGGTGACATCAATGGTAAAAGAAAATTTCCCCAATTAAACTTATATTTAGCTTTAATGTTAAGCAGATCGTAAATGGATTCATCTCCTGAAATCATGCTTAATTTTACATAGAGAACTTATAAAACCTTGTATTCTCTAACGATATTGTCCATTAAATTATCTTTAATCTTAGAAAACACACAATGTTACATTAAGATCGTGGTTCAGAAAAGAAAATCATCATATTACTTTTCCCAGAAGAACAATAAAAGTGTTGAAACATATCCCTGGACATTAATTATACCAAGCCTTTAAAAGCATCACCACAACAATGCTGCCTGGTAATGCATATTTCGCAAAATCCAATCCTTAGTAAATATCTTCGTGTTTGTACGTTTATTTGTGTCCTTTCTTTGATGAAGCGGGTAAACCATATTATTCGTGATGTGAGTATAACCTCAAGTCTCAAAAATAGACATTCATGTTTAGATAGGAATAATTAAAGAAGTGATTTAAGTGACAATTTGGTTCTGCGCATGCGCTAAGGCATTAAGAAAATGCAAGCACATCAATAAAATGTGATTTCTTATCTGACATTTTTTCCAGAATGAGATGTTCATGTATTTGTGGTTATGTCAGTTGTTTTACGTGTATCATTAAAACTGACGCTTTACGTCATAATTCTTGTTAATTGACACAGAAAATACAAGATAATGTAGAAAAATCTTGTTTTCTTCATTACTACGTCATAAAACTTCTAATTTGTCATTCATCGCCTTCAAAATCACCCAGTTTGACAAAATGACCAGATGATATTTATTTTTGAGTTATTGTTCATTTAGGAACAGTTTTGTCTTCACTGAATCTCAGGTTACTATAAACAAAAATGACAAACACATTCCGAATGTTCCCTGTTTGTCATTCAACGTCTTGGACGCATCTTGCGATGTCAATTTTAGCTCTATTAAATCACGTCCGCTTTCTGCACGCAGCTGATGCGTTATGGGTAGTTTATGTCGTATGCGTACATAAAACAGACGTGACAGTTTCTCGTCTGCTAAAACAACAAAAACACCATTCTGGGGAAAATAAGCAAACGGACAGTTTTTGTTGTAAATATTGATTTTGAATAAAGACGTGATCTAATGAATAAATAAATCCTGCTTTGAATCAAAGAACGAAGAAACTTATATGGTAACATTTGGGGATTACATTTCTAATTTGAGATGTTGAAATTAAAAGTTAATGCATCTATATTCAGACTACATTTATATAAATAATTTTCATTTACTGTATGTAACTCATTCATTATCTGTCTACTTAACCTTGAGTGGCAAGTTTGATGGATGATTGGTTGTGATAACTCCCAATTAAAAATCTGCCCATAAAATTACTGGACGTAGTATTAATAGTTTCTGGTTGTATTTCTGAAAACATTCTAGTTAGTACAACATTTGAATTCCGTAACATGTCATATTACTGAAATCATGTCCTTACACAGGTATATATTTCCTTATTGTCTTTACTGCAATATGTCAGAGGGATATAATTTCATTATGGCTCAGCTTTTCAATCTTGTTTGACTTTGAGATTGTAAAAGTTCAACTCAAGTTTAGAAATATATTCTATTCTTTAGACTATAACATTAATAATCCTGACTAGACATCGTTATATCAATTTGTCATGTGTCATTATAAATCATACACTTTTGTAACACTAAATTTTCATGACGTTTCAACGAGCAGTCACTGAATGTACGTCAAGACTCATTATCAGATATCTCACAAAAATTTCCAACTTTCTGGCTGCAGTATGCACTAAAGTACTCATTGTCGACTCCATCTATGGAATTACGATCATCTAAATTACACAGTTTAGTATGGAACGTAGCCACAACTTCTCCGATGTTTTATGTTGAATAAACTATTCCACTATGATAATTTTGACGCCAGTTTACTTACCGCAAACAGCCTTCTGATTGCAAGACAATTGTAGACGAGTCATTTTGAATCTACGAAACAATTCATCTTGGAAACATTTCACACCGAGACTTAGACTTTTTGTCAATATTTCTTTAACTGTTTGATTAACCCAACGAACAGTTTACACATCTTTGTCTAAAAATAAAGGGGATGATAGAAAACGGAAGGGTAACAGTGACAGTAAATCACTAATTGAAATGCTGGTTATTCTTTTGGTGTCCAAGATGGTAATCAAGGAAAAGAGCTTGTTTGATCGAACACTCGTCAAATTTAGTGAACAATGTCTGTGTGCATTAGTAAAACCTCCGAGGATGGAACGGGTTCCGGTTCGCACTAAAATAGAATTTACTCTGTTCTTGGTGTTTAGCAAATAGAGTACTGTATGAACCTGTAATTTTGAAAACGCATAAATTATCATTTCGGGGACAGGTAACTGCACTGCAGTCGCTTTGTATGTTTCTAGTCATTAATGTGTTTATTTCGACAAAAAAAGTGAAATTATGATTTCAAATATTTGACTTTTCATTATTTCTCAATCCTGAAAGAATACTTGTACAAATTTCTAGAAGATCAATGTCACACGTATATGTACGTCTACTCGGCACTATTACGATATGTTTTGATGAGCGCCAACGCGGACGTAGTTCAACTCATGTACACTCAGGGTGGCTACATCAACATAGATTAGGAAAGCGACAGTGGACCCATTAAAAGGTTTGTAACGTTACACTCTCTTAACGTCGCATACAAATTCATCATAAATCCGACGAAATAAATGAAAAAGTGGTGGAATCAAATCACTGCGGTAAGGCGTTGACACTTAAAAAGATAAAGATCATGGATTCTGAATATAAGCCAAGAAGTACAGGAAAGCATGTCTGTTCACTCATACTCAATACAGACAAGTCAGTAAAACATTAACTTCAGTATGAACAAGAGAACCAAACTGTCACAAAATACACCCGTCAAAATTATCTTGTGAAGCTTGGATGGGAACTGTTCATTTAGAATACGGACAACGTCTGTCGTTTCATTGTTTGCTGAATCAGGGGCCATAATTCAAGAGAGCCGGGGCGATTTTTGCTGGTTGTCGAACTCTGACGAGATATAACGCCAATAAATATCTTGACCACATTTAGTTAAGATTGAATAGAAACTGATTAAGTTTGAGAGCGGACAATTATTGTGGACTATGCCTATCCATCCACCGAGGGTGTTCCCATTACCTGACCCCGTCAAAGTGAGCGTATAAAAACGATTACTGACTTATGGAGGCAATTGATTTAAAGAAAACGTCTCTTTAAAAAACCGCATGGAGCACGTACTGGTTCAATGTTTCCAATTAGACAGCGTCAGTCAATTAAACTAAGGGATAATCCGGTTTGGAGAGTGTCAACTCGGAGAACCAGAATTATCGACCTCTTTATATCACATGACCAAACATAAATCATGATCATATATCACTTGATGAGGCATATATTACATGCATATATATTAAATGGGCGTCTACAGTATCTGCGAACATAAAAAATCTGTTCAACACAACGCATTCGAAATTCATGTTTCATACATTGATCTAAATAAGTGTCTAATCAAATTACTAAGTATGATAATTCTTGGTCGAAAGACATCGTCTTATAGCAGACAAAATGATATTGAAATATTTAAGCAGTCTGGAGATTACCATTGCTTGTATCACGTATTTGCATGCCATAAACAGCACCGTACTGGTGGCGCCATCGAGTTTCCATTTAGACTAATTAAAATTATATGAACTAATTTAATTGCACCAATTAGCGTATCTTGAATGCCGGATTAAAAGAATATAATACCATGAAAGAAGTGTAAAAGAACCATGTGTTCATGATCTGAGATCTAAAGTACTTTACGCACGAAACAATTGCACGTTTTCTATATAAGAATCCAGTGATTTTATCACTATGTTTTGTGATTTTAACGAATATGTTAGATTCACGAAGGCGCCGCTTTGGTTTGGCCGTTATTTCAAATTGTTCGGTGTAATGTTTTAATTAGCAATGAAGGATTATTGTAGCCATTGGTTACATGGAGCGATATCTCAGTCTTGATTTGCGACGCGTTTCTACCTAGGGGCGCCATTTTCGGCGACAATTTGGGCGCGCACAATTTATTCCATGTCGCCTGGTCAGTGTGCCTTCCTGACGCATAAACATTTGCTCCCATGAAATTGATCATCGTAATTAAAGAAAAAAGGAGTGCAGATTTGTCGAAATGAAATCCCCTGCGGATAAATTTCATTACATAGTACACGTGCGCGCTCAGAAAATTATGGGCCCGATAAATTTTATGGTTTTGCGAAATAGGCTAAGAATTAAAATTTATGGGTAAATTGTCAGTTATTGAATAAATGTTGTCAATTTCTTCACTTCCGTTCTGATCTAAATTTAAGTTCAAACTTTACAGTTTTTCATTACGTCATTTTGGGTGATTTATTGAGCCAGAGTCATCAAAAGAAATAACGCATACATGTTGTAAGACATAATGTTCCAATCTATCTAGTGTTTCCTAGTAAGTATATTTTTATCTATCTTAGAATAAAGAATTTATTTCCCATGCGATATTACCAAATGCAAGTAAGTTTGGAACTTGGTGTATAATAGTCAGCTTTCAAATTTATCATTCTACATTACTATCTAATAAACAGTGCCTGGCCATAAATGAGGAATCAACCCTTAGTAACCCTTAGCTGTCAGAGTAAAAAAATTAGAACATGTATATATTGAACGACTCACCTCATGCCTCTTCAATACTCGGAAATGTGTCCTTTGCTAATGATAAAATGGTGAATTCTGTGTGTTGAGGCGTATTGGCTTCTTAGGCGTAAAAATAGGTTTGTTTCCGGTTACCCGACCAATCTTTTACCTGCCGACTCAAAAGCTTTAACGGCATCCAAATCTTAGTGCTATATTGTAATTTTCACCATAGTGTTGCCGATATATGTAAAAAAACGTAAAAGAATCCCAACCTACCGACCCATATTTTTGGGGCATGTATCCGGAAACAAACCTTTTTTTGTTTATGCCTAATGCAGTGAACACGAATGTCAAACCCTTATTTACTTCATTTATTAATCTTCACAGGATTTTATTGAATGTTTCTTTTTTTCAAAGTTCGATTTTATCACACGTCATGCATTTTCAATAATAAACATGTATATATTTTGACTCGGAGACGGCCATGGAAGACAATGAATGTTGTTTTCGTTTTTTTAATGATTGGTCGCTATCGACGTTTGCATTGAAGCATTATCCCCTTAGAAATGCAGTCATCATATTGAAAGCTCAGCAACAACTGACCAAAAGGTCTTATCAAGAGAATTTGTAAATGTGTACCTTAGCATCTGAAGTTCCAATAACTCTGTACGTTATACATCAATATTGAGCTCCCACTTCGCTGCCTGGACACACGGGTCGACAAACTTCATCTGCCTTTTTCTCCAAACACCAACTCTCGTCCTTGTCATATCTACACTACAACAAATACAACAATATCTTGTTGAATGACAAATCTGAAATACAGACTTACTACAGAGTACAGTGGCTCAAAAATTGGACAGCCGTTTGACAAATATTACATCTTATAGATAACATTGAAGACATATTGGACGTATATAAAATGATATCAAATAATATTCCTAAATGCTCACTTATATATGTGTAAGGCGTACTTTTTACATAAACTTATCAATATGTAGAACGAATATCAATAATCAAAATATTGAGGTCTCACCTGCAAGGAGACGCGACCGTGGTCCAGTGGTTTGTGCGCTGGACTTGTAACCCGGAGATCCGGGTTCGAATACCGGTCGCGGCAGGTCATACCCTTCTATGAAAATTTGACAAAAATGTTGATTTTCCTTCATGTGTGGAGAAGTTGTCGGCTCCTTTTGGAAGGGTAAGTTAGTACTAGTCAGTATACAGTCAAGGAAAACTGGTTAGGTGGACCATTCGCCGTATATAACGGAAAATTGTTGGAAAACGACGTTAAACCCCAGTAACAATAAGTCACATAAAAACAAACAAACTTAACTGCAAACAACGGTAACTACCAAATCACAAAGTGTTCCAAGCTAAACAGTGAAGTGGCCTGTAACACTGCTAATGTTCAAACACCACGAATAAATCGTGCAAAATCCCCGCAACATCCCTGTATTAAATGCGTTACGCAATAAAATATTTCACGCTATACTTCATAATGCGTGAATTTATAGTGTGCACATTTTTTTACCTGTTTTCCATCACTGGGCATCACCATATTTTATCGTCTTTGTAAAGTCTAGTATATTTTCTAATTGCACTGTCAGCAGTGTTGATAGTCACTATCTTTTAACTGTAATAGGAGTCAAATAATAAAGTTCCCAATGCGGGGCTCGGGGCTGTTTTTTTCTCCATTATCAGTCGGTAATTTCAATCCGAACTATATTGAACACTGTTTACAGTTTCAAATTCTACCCAAATCAAAATCTAACCGATGAATATTTACAATACATGTATTACACAAAAAGTCCGTGAAAAACGAGCGTGTCAATTTTACTATTCGTTCACAATATCAGTGAGTGAAATTCACCAGATTTATACTCCAGCAAGATTCACGTGATTTAATTGACACATTACCTGTATATTATAGCTTAATAAATCTACAATTGTTTTGCGTATATCACACCTGCATTTTTACAGTGTTTTTCGTTTCGACAATGTTTGTTAGTACAATGATAGGTTTCAGTTTTTTGTTTTTTTCCTTCTCTGAAATAATTTAATGCTTTGATTTAAAATATCGCAAATAAAAATGTTAATGTACCTTAGTATGTCGAGGACATAACGTATTTGTTTATATAATTTTGCATTCAAATTCTTTATATCAATATCCATCATTAATTTGCAACAAAATACTCTTTTTATTATGTTAAATTTGGAAGTTACCTCATTAGTAACATGGTACAAGATGTAGTTTTTTCTCGTTCATCTTAAAGATTAGATACTATGATTAATAAGTTTCTCGGAATATTTGTGAACTAATAACCGTTCGTCATGTATAAAATGTTTTGTTTTCAACTAGGTTTGATGACCGTCATGTCACTTTTCTAGAATCAGGAAGAAAATACTCTTCTTCTTCTATTGTGTTACACACGCATGAAAACAAGATTCTGTAAGCTTTAACGAATATGTATTTTTTCTGTTTTCGTATAAATTCTTCCACTATTAAGGCTTAATATCAACATCTAATTTCATATACACAATAAATGAAACTTCTAGCGCTCCTTGGTTCCTTGTTTCAATGAGAAAAAGGACAGTGTAAGAAATACTTACATCTGTTCAGGTATTTATAAAATATCTCTTATGCCAGGATATTACAAACATCGTTATTGGTTCGCCGACCTTTTTAGTGGACAAAAGAAGTTAGGTAGCACGTGCGAATCGCGCTTCTTCGTAAACGACGCTACTGCATGCTTAATATGAAAGTGTAACGGGGGCGGAGGCAGGCGACAAAACTTCGATCAGTGTATAATTAAACTTGCTCATCTCAGAGTTTGCGTTTGTTTTTGGTTTGTTTTCGTTTATTACAGTCTGGATATTTTCACCATTGTTTATACACAATAACCAGCCTGTAATACGGGATCTTCATTATTATGCACATGTATGTTACCATATGGTTCCATTTACACATCTACTGAATACACAACACGAAGCAATGAACATTATATCTCAACAAACACACGTGTTGTCACTAAGTACGACTTGAACAGAATCGATCCTGTTAAAAAATATTTATAATTAAACATCAACCGACATCTTTAAAACAGTCCTGGGTGATGTAGGGATGGGGGGTATGCAGTGTATTAATCATACACAGGCCAAAAACGAGTTCTCCACTTAATTTTTACGAACCAAGCCATCTGACAACCACTTCACTTACAAGTTGTTGTAGGCCTGCCTATAAATGGAGCATTTTCAATACTGTCATGTGATTTATACATTTTTAGGAATTTGTAGTCTTATTTCTTTCCTTTATGATTTATCCTCAACTTCATTTCGCTCATGCATCAATCCTTTTTTATGTGGCTATTTTTGAGAAAAACAATATTTAGACACTTTGAAGATTATAGCTCTTGATTTTTACAAAGTGATGACATTAAATGCCCCCCCCAAAAGTTTGAGAGTCTGGAGATCGAATACCAGAAAGGACATTAGCAAAGTGTCCGTTAAAATGTATGACCAGTCACTTGTCAGATTTTTGTGCATATTACCTTGCATAAAATATATTCTAATATAAGCACAATATCTCCCGTAGGAAATCATTAATTACTTCCCCTGTTAATGGCTTATTTAACATCCATTATTTGGAGTAAGGTATTGCCTAATATGCAGACCCAGCTAACTAAACAATCAATCATAAAGAGATGTATTTATATACAAAACTAGAAATGTACATTCACACTTGAAGCTGTTTATTTCAATCAATGAAATAAGAACATAATGAAATAATGTGATCTGACAAGACAATACAAAGTATTTCATGAAGAGATTACAGTTAAATACATCATTGGATTAAGATGTACAGCATGGCAAAATAAGCAACAACATTATCATAAGCCAACACCAATACGTCATACATTCATCAGCATCAACAACAACATTTTCTATCTTTCACCATCAGGAGTCTATTTCAATGAGATATGTTTGGTCTCAAACATTGACATGTGTAATAAAACCCCATGAAATAGATATAAATACTGCTACCACACATGATTTCACCAAAACATTCAAACAGGAGTTCAATCAAACAGTAACATATACCTTAAGAATGAAGTTCACACAAAGAGAAATATTTGCCTAAAGAACTGAGTTCACCAAAAGAGAAATCTTTGAATTAAGGACAGAGTTCTTACAAAGAGAAATCTTTGAATTAAGGACAGAGTTCTTACAAAGAGAAATCTTTGAATTAAGGACAGAGTTCTTACAAAGAGAAATCTTTGAATTAAGGACACAGTTCACTCTAATAACAATGATCACTGTGAGATTTTTATTGAGATACTCAGCGTACATACTTCACTCAGCAAGCAGAGTTCATCCTAAATAATACAATAGACGAGATACAAGAAGCACAAAGCTGAAATAAAACAGAGATGTTTGACACTAAGTCTACAAGTAATGATCCGCTTATTTTTTATCCAATCACATCAATATTGTAAACAAATACGGAGAACTTTATATAAATCAGATTTGTTACACTAAATCATAACAAAAATAAACAATTGTTCTTTTATTGATATTAGTACAAAGTATAAAAACTAAACACAAGAATAGAAGTGTGAATATTATGAGAAAGTAAAACTGAAAGTAAAACTCATTTTTCTCTGTAGTATTAACTTATGAAATCATCTTAAATACTTAATTATGCTATTGTCATCCTTGTGAGTGATACGTTTGGACAGAATGTATGACATGTATAATTTAGATATTTACAATTTTTGTCAAGCTATCTCCAATTTCCAAAATATATCTATAAAAGTAGCAATACATATCTTTTTCAACTTAAAAAACACATTTTTTTCAACATACTAACTTTTAGCACTGACTTAAAATTGTAAGGCAATAATTTACTAAAAAATGGTTTACATACAGACTGACAAAAGGTCATTATTCAAGACATAATATGATAAGTATATGCACTCATTAAATAAAGTATCATGTGCACAAAAACATTTTTGAAATTCCTAGAACCCAAAAATAATGAAAAATACAACATAAGCATGATCAAACATGAAATAAACAAAAGAAATGTTTGTATGATTAGACAAAGAATTATGAAAAGAGCCAAATGAAAAATACAGGTGTTTGTTGAAGTCCATCGGTAAGGAGTGACCAATGGTCATTTTATTCACAAGTGGACATCAACTCAGGTGTCACTGTATATTACTGTAGTTTATTAACTTCAATAATGGCACAAAACATGGCTTATCACAACAACATTCTCAACTGAACCAATGTTTAACTTCTTTTCTTAACACTTTCAAAAAATTAAAGACTGTCTGCGAAATTCGAAATAAATATAAGACAACTCAATATATATACAGTGTAACTTGAACTCAGATCTAATTAAACAAAGTTGTGAAATAACAAAGGCACAACGTTTTCTCCAGCAATCCATTACTGTCTGAACTTAGATGAAATTATACAGAGTTGCAAAATATCAAAGTCACACCACTCTCACACAAATATTTCATTTTATTTTGCTGGAAAAATACAAAAACACAAACTTCAAATTACAAGAAATTACAATTGTAAGGAACAGCCTTATTTCATACACATTTTATCCCTACCCTTAATAAAGTTTCTCCACAGAAGACTGAGAAAACAGTTTTCTTCAATAATGATGTGATACCTAATTTTAAGATGACATGAATTCACATAATGAGAGGTACCGGTATAGAAAAATGTTTAACTTCATGAATGAATTAAATAAAAACACTAGACTCGACAAACATGAAATACTTCAGAATAATAATAATAAACAAAATAATATATCAGTCACAAACAGAAGCCAAAGTCACAAGACAAATTGTAATCAAAGAAGATACATGCACATTATTAAAGTTAATTAGAAAATAAGATTAATATGAAGATAATTTAAAAAAATGGTTTAAAAGACAAAACTTCTGATTTGTTTTATATCTTAATAGCAAACAGTTGTACAAATTATTACTTCATGGGGAAGAAGTGCACACAGACTGGTAGCTTCCATCTGAATAGGTCACTTAAAAATCACTATCACCATTGAATTATAATGTCCAATGACTCAACTTCAAATTGTTATTTGATTTTAGCAAAATCAATTTCGGATCAACCTAACTTGAAAACAAGTATACAATAATTGATTTATTACAACCATTTTGCTAATGAAGACAATTTCAAAGCATGCACTAATCTCAATGACAAAAAAACATGGTAAGTCAAGAATAAAAAACATGGATACAGTCTGTCAAAAATAAAAAACATAGACACAGTCCATTACAGGCAACACAAGTACACAGTCTATGGTTCAGCACCGGCACCCTTTTGACTTCCAAGATAAGCCTTATACTTCTTCTCCTGGGCTTCATACATTTTCATGACTTTCTTCATGGCTGACTTAGATAACTCCTTTCCCTCAAGGTCATGTGTAGGGATACCCTGTAATAAACAATACATGTATAATATCAGACCATAATAAACCATTTATAAGGGACAAGAATAATACATTGCTGTAAGGAACCAAACATCTTCAGCCAAAATTAATGTTATTAATGACAATATTGAAAAATTCGTTAATAATAAATAGATAATCAGAATGATTATGACAAAATAAGTATCATATCCGATACATCCTGTCCTTTTAATATACACTTTATGTACTTAAGCCCTTGTCCTTAAATAGAAACTTTAAATACATAAAGGAAACAAACTAGAATACTGCTGCTATTATTAAAACAAGAGGGCCATGATGGCCCTGCATCGCTCACCAGAATAAATATTAATTAACTTATTACTAAAAAGGTATTAAAGGTACACTTGTGGGCAAATAATGGAGAACAATAATAAACTTGATAAAGGACCATCAAAGGATACTACAAAAGAATAATCGTGATGACTGAAGGATGCCACAGACCAAATTTGGTGATGATCCAACCACAGGTTCAAGAGAAGATGATTAAAGGTTTTTTTTATTTTTAGCTCTAGTGACCCCTAAAAGGGGTCAACCAGTACAATATGAGCAAATTGCAGTTAGAACATCAAAAGGCTTCTGCACAGCAAAGTTGAAGTAAATCCGACTGGTAGTTTCTGAGGAGAAGACCATTGTAGATGCCAGACGCCGGAGCATCCACCTACCAATCATAACAGCTCACCCTGAACCTTCAGTTCTGGTGAGCTAATAACAAAACTAAGAAGTTTGAATTCACAACTAGAATCAATATAGTGTAATGTCTATTACCTCAGCATGCTGAAAGCTGCACATTCAATCAACCAGCAAACTTTAAATAGACCAGCACAAATGCCAGGCACAGCATTAATCACATTCTTCGTTCATAAAAGGTAGCATTCATTGTCTACACAAATGACTTTAATATACTCCAACAAATCTCAATCGAAAGGATTGTAATAAGGAGCTTTACCTTATCATCAAACTTGGAATATTTATCAGTTTCAGATTTGAACAATTCAGATGGTGGGATACGTTTCTGTGCCTCCTTAGCTGCATTCTCTTCTTCAGCTTTCTTCTTTTTTAGTTCTTTCTCCAAATGTTTGGCTTCCTCTTGCTGTAACAAAACAAGAAAATTAAAGAGCTGTGAGAGTACAGTAAGAGAACTTTTTTAGAATGGTAAGAAATCTGTTATAGAATGGTCAAAGAATGGTTAGAGGTTTGTCAGTTAATTGTAAGAGATATGAAAGAGAATTGTCAGAGGATGGTTAGAGGTTTGTTAGAGAATGGTAAGAGATCTGTTAGAGAATTGTCAGAGATATGAAAGAGAATGGTCAGAGGATGGTTAGAGGTTTGTTAGAGAATGGTTAGAGATTTGTTAGAAAGTACTTAGAGATCTGTTACATAATGATTAGAGATCTATTAAAGAATAATTAGAGATCTGTTAGAGAATGTTAATAGATTTATTAACGAATGGTAAGAATCAGTTAGAGAATGATTAGAGATCTGTTACAGAATGGTCAGAGATCTGTAAGAGAATGGTTAGAGAGATGTTAGAGAATGGTTAGAGATCTGTTACAGAATGATTAGAGATTTGTTACAGAATGGTAAGAGATTTGTTTCAGAATGGTCTATTAGAGAATGATTAGAGATCTGTTAGAGAATGGTCAGAGATCTGTTACAGAATGATTGGAGATTTGTTACAGAATGATTAGAGATTTGTTACAGAATGGTCAGAGATTTGTTACAGAATGATAAGAGATCTGTTACAGAATGGTCAGAGATTTGTTAGAGAATGGTTAGAGATCTGTTACAAAATGGTCAGAGATTTGTTAGAGAATGATTATAGATCTGTTACAGAATGATAAGAGATCTGTTACAGAATGGTCAGAGATTTGTTACAGAATGATTAGAGATCTGTTACAGAATGGTCAGAGATTTGTTTCAGAATGATTAGAGATTTGTTACAGAATGATAAGAGATTTGTTTCAGAATGATAAGAGATTTGTTACAGAATGGTCGGAGATTTGTTTCAGAATGGTTAGAGATTTGTTACAGAATGGTCAGAGATTTGTTTCAAAATGGTCAGAGATTTGTTACAGAATGATAAGAGATTTGTTTCAGAATGATAAGAGATTTGTTACAGAATGGTCAGAGATTTGTTACAGAATGATAAGAGATTTGTTACAGAATGATAAGAGATTTGTTTCAGAATGATAGGAGATTTGTTACAGAATGGTCAGAGATTTGCTACAGAATGGTCAGAGATTTGTTTCAGAATGGTCAGAGATCTGTTACAGAATGGTCAGAGATCTGTTAGAGAATGGTCACAGATCTGTTAGAGAATGGTCAGAGATTTGTTACAGAATGATATAAGAGATTTGTTACAGAATGATAAGAGATTTGTTTCAGAATGATAAGAGATTTGTTACAGAATGATTAGATTTGTTTCAGAATGATAAGAGATTTGTTACAGAATGATTAGAGATTTGGTACGGAATGGTAAGAGATCTGTTAGAATATGGTCAGAGATTGGCAAGAATATTCAAATGGAATTTCAAGGCTTATAAATATAATACAGTATGAAAAATATGTATGTTAGGATAAGCTTCTCAGCTGGAGATTTTACAAACACAGCATTACTCTAATAGGTACATGAGTTAGGTAATGGTTACTCATTGATAGTCAGACATGAAACATTTCACAGTATTACATCCTATGATATATTTTATGATAAAACTTTTAAATTTTGTAATGCAATAAAATAGTGGATACATTCATAAACATTAATCAGAAAATAAATTTCAGTCAAGTTTATTATTTTATAACACCAAAAATTTGTCTGAAATAAACGTTTTAATAATTTACAAGCTCAACAGACAAAACATGGAAAAGAAACCTAAATGTGGGTTTAACTGCAGTCTATGTTTTATGCAACACAGTGAGTGACATTAAAGAATACGCATTGTAAAACTTGCCAAAAAATAAAATGCAATGAAAATTCATAAGGCCAGACAGATAGGAATTTTCAATAAATAAAAAAGAGAAAAGACTTAAATTATTCATCACTAGTCATTTTTGCTTTTTGGAAAGGTTGTGTCACAGTGAGAAATAACGTTTAATATATAGGACTGAAACATTCATGGAGACAGGTATGAAATTATACTGATAAAACAGTCAGAGTTGCCATGGTAATGGACAGTCACAATAAAATGTGGTACATGGAATGAGCTATAAGTGATTTCATTGTTTAAATTTCTATTGATGAAAGTCTACAACACAAAAGTTACATCTTTTAAAATCTACCCCTAAAACATTGGAACTAGGTCAGAGATTACACAACACTATTCAGAGACCTGTCTAAAAATCTAAGCATTTGATTGGCTAATTCTGAGTAAAGACTAAAATCTAACCAATGAAAATACTGTATTCTGAAATTGTCACAGAACACAATCTAATGACTCCAAGATTTAAAAAGGAGACATGGACAGAAAGTGAGAGAACAAATTTCTAGGAAATGCTTCAATCAAATAATTCTACTTTGCACAGATTACATAGTCATAAACCAACAACTACTGCACACATCAACAGGCACAGCCAATGTTTGAATTCAATAAACACTGTGCACAATATAAAAAATAATTAAATATTTATAGGTATTTTACTAAAGCATTACCTTAATTTTCTCTTCGCGTTCCCGTAGCAATGTTTCTTTATCCATTAACTTTATCACAGGTGGTTGTCCTTCTTTGTCTTCAAGTCTAACACCAAGATTGGGTAAAACATCATCTCTCAAACCATCACATATCTTCAATATTGAGGTCACTGTACAAAAAAAATGTATCAACAAAACTTAAATATTCATTTTGTAGAACCAATTCCACATGGTCTCAATTTACTTTACAGTACACAAATTCATACTATTTCAAGTCTAATTAGCTCAGACAGTAGAGAGCGAAGGGACTTCTGTTGTCTAGTGGTTATGGTCTCCGACTTGTAATCACTAGCCCATCACCACTGTGATTATGAATCCCAACCAGGACTAAATTTCACGAGAGAGGAAGCAGTCCAGCTAACTCACAGTTGTGTGGTTTTATCCAGGTGTAAGCCTGGGGTCTTCCTCTACTGTTAAAACTGGGAAGTTGCCAAATAACCATGGATGTTGGTTCATCGTGAAAAAAAAACAGTTGAGAGCAGGGCTAATGATTGTTTGCTTCAGACAAGGGCATGGAATTTTAAATATCTTTTGAGACAATTAAACAAACATATTACATCTAAGGTCAACATAGCAAAAATCTGGAAGGTCCTCATGCACAGAGGGGGAGCAGGGTTACAAATGTCAATGAAAAAATATATGCATGTATATATCTAACATTATAATGACATTTTACCTTTTTCCAGTCTAGCAACTTTTCTTATATCTTCCCTAAAGTTGGCAAAAGCTGTTAGATATGGCATCACTGTCTCCTCAGTCTGAAATATAAAAATGTCAAAGGCAAATAATGGCCATTAAGCAAAAATAAGAATACCCAAGCCTCCATGCTTGAGATAGACAGATGGACTGACAGACAGACTGACGGACATACAGACAAGCAGGCTACTGCATAGTCAGATTGATGAACCTCATTCTTTCATATCTTGTTGAATATTTCAACAAGATCATATGTCATTAGATTGATTCAGATCTTAAGTCAGGCATCAGCAGAGAGACAAACCACGAACTGACAATTATCTAAGTACATGTATACTAAACAAATAAACAGCTTAACAACTGAAAGGTTCCTTTGAAAGGAAAAAAAACACAAGATAAATTAAATTTAATTCCCTAAAGGTACTTAATTTACGTATTGTTAAATTTATCAACTAAATTTTCCGTGTAATTATTTGCTGAAATCAATCCCCTTAAACAAAGCAATATATATCCAGCCAGGCAACACTATTTGCAGATTTTTAAGCAATCAAACTCAAAGTAAGAACTCTAATTTCTAATCAGTCAAACCTTTCCTTAAAGGCCATCAGAAAGAAAGAAGAAACATAGACTTTATTCACAGATGACTTTAATCTGAGGTGTGCCAGGTTTATAGCATTAGTAAATGTGTCCCAAAGAGACTTTGTTCACATGGACAGTCTTTCTGAACAGACAGCCAATAATTCCTTCTTGACCTTATAAAGGGATTTTCTGTGAATTTCAATTTCTGTAAAGTTTAATCTTTGAATGCTAGTTTTCAGACATCAATTACATTTTTTTTAATTACAGTGCTCCTAAATTCACCAGAGATAATTATTTACAAAATGTCACCAGACAGTCTGTTTGGCTTAAAATTAATTTTAGATGTGTTTGTAAATCTCCAAGATAACTATCGTTACTCAGTCTAAAAATAAGGAACAATTCCAATCATTGATGTTAAAAAGTGACGTAGAGCTTTGCCAACATCTTCATGATAATTTAATGCAAGGTGTTTCATTTACAAGGTGTTTCATTGCCTAGCAACCAATGTATAACATACTGTTGTTAATAAATGAATAAGAAAGAAAAATAGTTTTTAGAGACATTTTCTCCTCAATACAAAAAAAATAAAGAATAAGGTTGTCTGTTCCTTGCAATACAATCTCTACAGCAAATGAAACAGACATCTCGAGGCAACAAGGACAAGTTAGTAACAATCTTAATGTCACAAAATACTAATGCTTTCAAACACAACATATGGTCTCATATCAGGTTTACCATTGAAAATTTAAAGAAATGCCCCTTTTCTTCCCACACCAATTGAAATTTTTCACAGACCAATGACAAGTTATCTTCTAAACCTGCATTTCCACATTAAGATGGACCAGTCTATTCATCAAATGTCCATATACAGCAATTAGTTTTTAATTACAACCATATTCAAGGCAAAAAAAGCAAATCTTCTCCCCAGACTTTCTGTATTCTATTATTCTACAAATTTAAATGACCCTGAAAATACGATCTTTACAAGACTCTTCAATGTTTAAGACAACCTTTTTCCTCACTAATGCAATGACAATAAAATTTATGAACATGAAAACTTACAAATTATTCTTCATTACATTAAATTTCAGAAAAATTCAACCAAAAACATACACAGCACAATTTACTGTCAGATTGCAAATTTATTAAAATACTAGACAAAATGAACCTGTAAATAAAGGATCATTGTGTAAGATGTCCAGATTATCCTCCACTTTAAATGACCCTGATCACAGGTTTGACTATATAAATGTTTTCATGATGTACATCCCTGTTGAAGGATCATATAAAGGGTTTGGCACAAAACTATACTGAATAACATTTTCTTAACCATATCAGAATTATGGTAGCTACTGTGCATACCCAAGATTTGAAATTCTTTTAACATAGAGACAAAATTAATTCTCACATAAACTTCTCAGAGAATATTTGAATGCCAAACCATCAGAAAAACAATCAAACAATTTAGTAGACAGAGACAAGACATACTGACATGGTTTGAAACAGCAAAAAAAAAAATTGAATTCTAGAGAAACATGCAGCAGTTACTCTCCCAATGGATGTAACTGATTTGCCAATTCAAAACAATCATTCAATTTAGTGACAAACCTTGTATCAGAATTTATACAAGGTTTTGGCATGAGAAAAAACATTTCAGACATTTAGCGAAACAAATGGAGCCTAATTTGAACTCACAAATATTTAAAAAAGAGAAATGTTGAAAGAACCTTCAATAGTGTAAAAACGATTGTTTCCATGAATAGATTACAAAATAACACAAAACAAAACAAAAAGTATCCACATCTTGACACTCAGCAGACACTTCTGATTTGTGAGACAGCAGAACAAAGGCACAATTTCAGACAGCAGCAAGTTCTAAAGGTTTTTGCAAGAGGTACATAGACAGTTCATAGCTTCACATATCAAGTCGGTATAAATAGCCTTCAAAGGCATCTAAATGTATGCTTGAGTAGATTAAATGTAAGTTATTCCTATGCAAGGAAAATAAGGGGCTGGCAGTGAGGTACTGTTAGTTAATATGTGAATACTAACCAAGCAAACTTACAAGATACAGACCATGTAGCATGATTTTAATTTGATAAAAAAGTTGAAATCAACTAAAATTCAAATTAATTTAATAAACATAAAGAACAAATTCACCAAATTAAGATTACACAAATGTTATGAGATTTACAGATTAAAGTTTGTTTCCACATTTTCTGTTTGTCAACATTCATTGTTCTGTTCAAAATTTAGACGATAACAACATTAAGAAGGTTAAAAATGTTTTCGTTATTTATATCCCTGATGATAGATTTCAGTAACAACTTACATCATTGCTGCCTTGACTAGAAGAACTTGAAACAGACAGCCAGTCCTGGTCAGCCTTTACGGCACCATACATCTGAAACAAAGAATAATAAAATTATACAAGGAACTGGTCCACCTACAGTAATACATAGAACCTGTCCAGCTGTAGCAATACATAGAGCCAGTCCAATTACAGTCATACATAGAACAGGTCCAGCTGTAGCAATACATAGAGCCAGTCCAATTACAGTAATACATAGAACCTGTCCAGCTGTAGCAATACATAGAGCCAGTCCAATTACAGTCATACATAGAACAAGTCCAGCTGTAGCAATACATAGAGCCAGTCCAATTACAGTCATACATAGAACAAGTCCAGCTGTAGCAATACATAGAGCCAGTCCAATTACAGTCGTACATAGGACAAGTCCAGCTGTAGCAATACATAGAGCCAGTCCAATTACAGTCATACACAGAACAAGTCCAGCTGTAGCAATACATAGAGCCAGTCCAATTACAGTCATACATAGAACAAGTCCAGCTGTAGCAATACATTGGACCAGTCCAACTGTAGAAATACATGACCCAGTCCAATTAGAGTCATACATAGAACAAGTCCAGCTGTAGCAATACATTGGACCAGTCCAACTGTAGAAATACATGACCCAGTCCAATTAGAGTCATACATAGAACAAGGTGAACTAGAGTTCAACAACAGTAGTACACCGAACCAGTCCTTCTACAGCAATACATAGGCACAGTCCAACTAGAGTCATACATAGAACCAGTCCTTCTACAGCAATACATTGGCACAGTCCAACTAGAGTCATACATAGAACCAGTCCTTCTACAGCAATACATTGGCACAGTCCAACTAGAGTCATACATAGAACCAGTCCTTCTACAGCAATACATTCGCACAGTCCAACTAGAGTCATACATAGAACCAGTCCTTCTACAGCAATACATTCGCACAGTCCAACTAGAGTCATACATAGAACCAGTCCTTCTACAGCAATACATTGGCACAGTCCAACTAGAGTCATACATAGACCCAGTCCAACTACAGTAATACATTGAAACTGTCCAAATACCACAATATGTTTAACCAGTCCTACTACAGCAATACATAGACCCATGCTAGAATCATACACAGAACAAATCATACTACAGTTATACATAGAACCAGCCCTACTACAGCAGTAGGTAAAAATGATAATGAATCCAAATGAGTTGTCAACAGATTGGCAGAACAAAACTTACAAAACATATATTTTGGATAGGATTTCTGTTTTTTTAAATGCAGCTCTGTGTCTTATTTGTAACATATGTTTGTATGTCAGAATAACGATGTTACCCTAAGTCAAATATAAAATTCTGCTTTGTTTCCTCTTATACCATAATCTATGATGAGATGTAAGGCTATAGAAGTTAAAAGCCAGTTTACAGCAAATTTAAAAGGTAGGCCACCAGAATACTAACAAGTTCATGCAGTTAAATGTGGTCTAATCAAAAGTTACTATTTACACCTTACTGAAAAAAAAAATAATTAAAAACTTGGGTTCAGAGACTGAGAACTTATGGATTACCAGACACAGATGTTCGATGTTTTCATACAACTTCAATACTTAAATAATGTAATAACCACTTCCAGCAGTCTCAACAGTAAATACTGGAAAAAAACTTATTACAACACAAAAACATTAAATAAGACTAATTCTAAATTAGAAAAGAACATTTCTAAGAAACTTCTTCAGTTTTGTAGCAGAATGTATTTGTCTGGACCAAAATTGACAACCGGAAGGCAGAAATATTCCCCATACAAAATCACACTGGCATTTATGAGAAATAATTCAAAGCAATTTTAAAAAGTTGTATTGTTTTACATTCAACATTTTCAATACAGACATGTAAGTGTTAAGAAAATTAGCCTTGACTACCATCCTCTTCCCTCGAGATATGTTTTATATATTACTGCAAATGTCTTCCACAGTCTGTAGCATCCTACATTATCAGAAATACAAGGAAAACTGAAATTTGTTTGAATGAAGCATTGACAGAAGAGTACAATACTTAAAGACTTCATACAAATGTTTGCTCTTTGTTGCTAAGGAAACTTTTCAGAAACAAACTATAGGAAAACAAACAGGGTCAATAACCTCTATTTTGAAGAGTCCTCTTATTAAGAAACTAAGCTATACATTGCTACAGCATTTTTTGTTGATTTGCTATGAAGTAAGGAAAGTTTCTCGCAAAGGAAAAACTATTTATCCTCCATTGTGAAGAGTTCCCTAAAAGAGGACATTAATCCTTCTCCAAATAGGAGAGTCACTAACATGCTATGTTTGGGGAGTACACACCACCATTTCAAAGAGCTATCAAATACTTAAAAATTCCTAAACTTATGTTCCATGACATAAGTAGAAAGACAAGATGACAGGAACTGTCACAAAGCCAGGTTTTCATGAGAAGTTGCACACAGAATATTACATGTGCACAAAATAAACAAAGGACCAAATTCTGCAAAAAATTATTGAATCAGAAAACCCGACTATCTGCTCTGGGGTACTTAGAGATGTTAATTATGTGAAAGTTTTGTTGAAATCCCATGCTAAATGTAGGAGTTGCTTGTAAAAGAAATTGTGGATGCCCACTCCTCAACATAAGCAAATTTGATAACCAGAATTGTTCCTTCAGAAAATCTAGTTAAAAATGCAGTTGTTTACCTTGAAAATGCCAAGGATGTAATCACCGATATTCTCAAGCAGGATTCTGTTAGGTCGACGTTTGGTTCTGATGTCAGGAACATATATATTACAGGCTTTGATAAGTTCCTTAATCAAGTCACATGTTCTCTTGGTGTCAACTGAGTCTGAAAGATATTGCCCCAATAAGTTAAAACAATTCATTGACAATCTTACACAATGTCAAAAACAACATTTTCTAGATATTTGAATTTTTCTATAACATACACATTCCAATATAAATATAAATGTATGTTCAATTAAGACAAAAATATTCATAAACATTTTCCCTAAAAATCATACATTATTTCCAACAAAAACAGAACCTGTAGGTATTTTATAAAAGGAATCATAGCTATGACTCTTGCAGGATTCCTTGCAATATGCATCAGATAAGTAAGTTTGTCATACAGCATGGATAAAACAGAACCCTGAAGATCTTAGCAGAGCTAAGAATTTGTTAGGTGAATAAATATCGAAGATTGAGAGCATATATTCTTATTTTTTCCGTCTAACAGATCTTACCACACAGAGCTTCATGTACTTCTTCTCTGGTTTCACTGAACCTGAAAATATATACACCACATAAAATATACAACATTACCATATACAACACATAAACATACAGCATTACCATATACAACACATAAATATACAGCATTACCATATACACCACATAAAATATACAACATTACCATATACAACACATAAATATACAACATTACCATATACAACACATAAATACACAACACATAAATATACAACATTACCATATACAATACATAAACATACAACATTACCACATACAACACATAAATATACAACATTACCATATACAACACATGAAATATACAACATTACCATATACAATACATAAAATATGCAACATTACCATATACAACACATAAATATACAACATTACCATATACAACACATAAATACACAACATTACCATATACAACACATGAAATATACAACATTACCATATACAACATAAAATATGCAACAATACCATACCTAACACATACCATTACCAAACATAAATTATATATTATATTCATTGAAATATAAAAATCTGGTCACAACAGGCCATACCCTTCTTTGAAAATTTGACAAAAATGTTGAATTTCTCCATATGTGGAGAAGTGGCCAGCTGCTTGTGTAGGATGAGTTAGTATAAGTAAGCACACAGTCCAGGAAAACTGGTTAGGTGAACTGACTGCTGTGTATAATTGAAAAATTGTTGAAAAACAGCATTAAACCCAGTGAAATAAAATTGAAATACAAATATAAACAAATTTGGCTTACTTCTGGTTAAGACTGAGCTCCTCTGGTCCCCATTTATCAAATGCCTCAACACCAGAACCAGGGAGATTGCGTTTAATATCTTTTAACATATGAAAGAATTCCTGGTAAATAGATAATAATATATTACATACAAATACAATGAACCAATATTCACAAAGAATATGATATCTATAAACAAATATTCAAAAACAAAGTTTATAAATCTAAGCATACACTGAAGGACCCTGATTATTCAACAACTGACCATCTCAAAACCTGGTGTAATCAGAGATGAATTTTTGGTTTCAGTTTTTTCCTTGTATATCATTTTGATTTCAAAAGTACTCAGCTAGACCTATCACTGAATGGAGATTAAATGTCATCCAAATACCATGGCTTATCAGAAGTGATAAACAGGTCCCCAAAATCATTCAAATTCCCTTTTTTCACACCTGTAATCCAAAGACACCAGGAAACAGTTATTAGCCTGAATAGTCCAGTTAAAGGTAATCTTTAACATGTTAAAAAGTGCAAACAACAAATAATGAAGGCATTCATAAAAACTGTTTGGTTTATTGTTTGCAATAATGGGAACATAATTATCCTATTATGATGTGAATATGGTTAGATGGCTCACCTTCAATTTTGTCTTTATCAATAAATTGCATAATGATATTATAATTTGACCCTAGTAAGCAATTAACATTGTTCAATTTATTTTCCATTGCTTTCTGAATTGTTGAAAAATGCTAAAAACAAGATAAGTTACCAAATCTGAGTTCAAATTCATTCCATTTCGGAAAAAGAATAGGAACACGATTACCCAAGATATACAGTTAACATTTGGAAGTAATCACCTTTTATTAATATGGATTATCCAAAACAATGGATTATCGGAAATAATATTTCAGACCCATCAATTTCAGAAAATCGAGGTTTTACTGTATTTTCAAAAAGAAAATATAACACCTAAATACATATATATATATAACAGTTATAATGTACATATTTCTGCAGTACATGAGCCTGGTTTCATCTTTATTCATAAAGGAGGGTTTTTCTCCACTGTAAAAATATCGCAAACAAGAACGGAATCTAACAATATTTTATGTCTTGTACTCTGCAAACATTCACTTCTCAGTGTTAAAAGTTGATGAGCTCCATACAAAGTTTGATAATGGTTTCTGGCATCTCATTCTACATTATTGGTGAATTACAACACTTTCCGGCATTAGGCTCAAAATAGAAATATAAAAGCCGTATTATTTCATCGGTTAATAATTATGATACTTCATCAATGCTCAATCAGTTTAAGTAATCAATTAATACCAATGACATATAAGACCAAATATGGCAACATCATATGAAAAATCTCGTAATAGAACATGATGCCATCTTAATCGCTTCTTTGTAATGAGTGGAGTAATTCATTCGGGTGTCGTTTTCAGCCACCAACTTTATTAAATAGCATAAATCATTTGCAGAAATCAGTATCATAATTATCACTAATTTCATTTCTCCCATAATGTCTAGACAAAAACAGAACTTGTCGCCATAGTAACAGCATGCATTTAAGCGATATACAATTGAAAATAATTACGTTATAAATGGACAAATGAAAGCAGGATATAATAAATCATTACTAAGTTATTAAAGTCACAAGGTAGATGAATGCCTCAATTCTTGCATAACTCAATCAACACGGATCAGACATAGTTAATTCTTCCACACCTACACTGATGTAGTAAGTTTTGTCTCAGATTATTCAATTGTACATATAATATTGAGATTTTAAGATACAGACATATGTTCAGTAATCTTTACAAATAAAACTCAGATCTATTATCTGACTTAGTTATTTCTTGGTAGATAATACTTTTTAATTGGGTCAAGTTATATAAATTAGGGCATTCTTAAAAATTGTCAAGCTGTGAATATGAGTATTATATATGCTCTCGTTCACAAAGCAATCACATTTCAATAAAGTGTAAGGTAAGCATTTCTTTGGTTAACATTATATTCTTGTACTGAAAAATGCTGGAGTAAAGAACAGAAATATTTTTTTTGTCAAAATTGCTCAAACATTTTTTAGGTTGGGCATGCAAATTTTTGTATAAGTCATGTAAGACATGTAACTGCAAACTAAAATTTGCTAGTGATGGTCTTACCAATAGAAAATTTTAAAATTCATCAAATTTATTTTGTATCAAAACAACATACACTTGTACTTGTAAAGAATACACAACATAAAATAGTAATTTGATCAACTCTTACAGACATCTATGCATCCCAGTTATGTGACCTTGAACTTTGGACCACAAGCATTTTGTTCCAATGGAACATTTCCATAGCAATATTATTAACAGTGAAATACTTAAATGATTGGATTTAGTTAAAATGTTGCAAGTTTGTTTGCAAAAAATTAAAAAACAAGAGCATTGAATCTTCAAAAAATTTAAGCAAAGAAAAACTCAAGTGTTGGATTGGCTGTTTTTTGCACTCATTCTGAAATCTCACTAATGAAAGGGCTGCTATCTGGGATTCATCTCTAGGCTTAGTTGTGTGAAATAAAACCAAGAAGGAGTAAGTGAAAGTAACTAAGGTGATCTATAATAGAAACAACTGTCAGACTGACTAAATTCCCTAACAAACAAAATGTATTGAAATTAACATCTGATGCTGAGCGCATATATTGTACACAAATTCTCAGACAGACCTAGAGCAATATAATTACTACATACTCTTGGGAGCATAGCATTGCTGAGAAACACCAAATGGACAATAACATTAAAATAGTTCTTATGTCAAACCAATAAAATGTGCCCCGGTATCTGTAATAGGCTTTAAAGATATAATCGGAAATAGTCAGAGATTTTGAAGTCAGAAGATTGAATTATCCTCTACAGCCATGTAATATTTATGCTCTTGTTCACAAAGCAATCACAATTCAATAACATGCAAGCACTAAAATGTAAACACAAAAATTCTGCAGGATCATCAAACTATGATGTGCCACAGGTGATAAAACGCTGGTCAAAGATGAAAATTGGCAGGAGCCATGTCAGAGACTTTTTTGTCTTGTATTTTGGTTTTTGTACATTATGTCTTATATAATAGATACTGGTAAACGACCCCTTAGCAATCTAAAATAGGGTCAATCTTTCCTAATTTTGAACAAATACTCCCATACAAAACTGAAATGTTCAAATATTACACAAGTGATCTAGCTCTGTTAGCTCTAAATTGGTTCTTCAGTAACATTGACAGAATTCATACATCATTTCAGTTGTATATTTTCATGACCTTAAATGAATTGAGATATTGTTCTTTAAACACAGCGACATGGTTAATTTCCATTGTTGCATATCTGAGAATGAATGCAACAAATGAGGATACAAAACTTTTATCTGCATTGGTTGAAACAATTCCCAATTTCAGACAAACCGAAGTGAATTTTTCCAATTTGGTCAGTACCTGTACCTTTCCAAAAGTTATGGAAAAATCCCTTTTTGTGAAGGATTTCCCCTTTTTGGAAATGAAAATCCCTCTTCTAATATTGGAGGCCCAAGATACCATTGACATTCTGACAGAACATAACTTTAAACCATTTATACTGTCACAGAAACTGAAGCAAAAACTTAAAGTGGCACAGTTTTATCAACGGATGGCCATAAAGTTCAATCTGTGGCCAATGAAAATCACAATCACAAAACAAGGTACAAACATGCAGAGAATGATTAAGCATTTAGAATAAAATGTATGATAATTGCGATACTTACTGAGACAAACTTCTCATATTTTAGTGCACCGGTCATTGTGTCTGTTCCATAGTCCAGTGTGTCCTTCCAAGAGTGAAGAAGGAACAAAAGTCTCAACTGTCTTGCTGAGTGTTTTTTCAAGGCCTCCTTGATCGAGATGAAGTTCTTTAGTGATTTTGCCATTTTACAACCATCAATGGTCAAGTGTCCAGCATGAATGAAGTAACGTACCCAGTGGTCATTCTCAAAGTAAGCCTGAAAGGAAACATAAAAAATACAATTAAAATATGAGCTTATTTTACAAATAACCAAACATACTGAAACATTTTTTATGCACGCTCACCATATTTTAAAGAGAAACGAACAGTCCTGAATCCAGCATTCCTTACAAAAATGTTGGTTTGTGGTCACCCAGAATAAAGAACAAAATCATTAATAAATTTTTGAGCAGCGAAATTTTGAATGAGTCGATTGAGTAACTGCAACAACCTTATCACAAATTCTGAACAAATCATGTAACACACATGTACATCCAAAGTGAGAAAATTTTCTTCTATCATCCATCTTAACAAAATCTGCAAAATGTTATGAAATCTGCGAGCATTTATTGGGGAATGTTTGACAATAAGAGAAAATGGATCTCCCTGATGTCATTAGGTACAAAGCATATTGCTTTGAAAGTTTATCATTCATATAGCATTCTTGAAGGTTTAGATGCAAATCTATTCTAACTGTTTTTATATGAAAACCAAGTTACAACGTTTTGACGTCAAACCCTCCGTTATTTATCAGATAAACATGAAATTCAGATCTGTTCAAGTCTCAAGTGAGGTTATACATGGAATTACTTTAAAATCGCATCTATAGGTTTATAAATCAAAACCAAGATATTCAATATGAAAAACTTAAGGCTCAAATCTATCTAACTGTACAGGGAGTTTTAAATTCTCATTTATACTTGCTTTATACACATAGATAGGGAATATTTCAATTTCAAATTTAAGCTGAATTCAACCATGGTTAAATTTCCATCCTACAAAAGTATAACATGCAGATTTGCAAAACTGATACCATGAGAATCTGTTGGGAAAATTGAATTGTAAATTAGAATCAAGAATACGACCACATCTACACAGAGGAAACAACCAGTAAATGTTGTATCTTTCTTGTTTATGTTGATAATGTAGCTATTTCTAGACAACATTTCTGAATTAAAGAATAAAAATATTTGTAACTGAAACTATAAAACTCAGTTGGATAACTGTTCTAAGTTCATGCATTCATACCTTGTGTAAATTTAAAGTTGCAGTATAAGGTATGACCCAACCAGACGCAGAGTTTTAGAAGGGAAACGTGAATGCACATGATGTGTCATATCTGGACCCAGTAAAATAATCTTCTATTTGCTGCATTTCACTTTATTAGAGTACTTCTGTATATACTGATGTCTTGAAGAGTAATCTAAGTTTTGTAAATCAGTCAAAACTAAAGCTTTTGTTGGAATAAATTAACTCTAGTCATCAACACCGCTTTGGTTATATAAGACAGAAAATGTCCATCTCTGGGGGGGGGGGGGCATCATATCAGAACAGATTTGTTTTGGTTATATAAGACAGAAAATGTCCATCTTGGGGGTGGGGTGGTGGGGGGTAGACATTATATCAGAACAGATCTGTTTTGGTTATATAAGACAGAAAATGTCCATCTCTGGGGTGGGGTGGCGGGGAGGGGGAGACATTATATCAGAACAGATCTGTTTTGGTTATATAAGACAGAAAATGTCCATCTCGGGGGTGGGGTTGTTAGGGGTAGACATTATATCAGAACAGATCTGTTTTGGTTATATAAGACAGAAAATGTCCATCTCTGGGGGGGGGTTGTTAGGGGTAGACATTATATCAGAACAGATCTGTTTTGGTTATATAAGACAGAAAATGTCCATCTCGGGGGTGGGGTTGTTAGGGGTAGACATTATATCAGAACAGATCTGTTTTGGTTATATAAGACAGAAAATGTCCATCTCGGGGGTGGGGTTGTTAGGGGTAGACATTATATCAGAACAGATCTGTTTTGGTTATATAAGACAGAAAATGTCCATCTCTGGGGGGGGGGGCATCATATCAGAACAGATCTGCTTCGATCCATTATAGCCTATGTAACCTTTACAACACGATGTGTTCATCAAATGAAAGACTCAGTGAAATGTGTTTTGACAAGGTAAAAAAAACACATAACTACTCCATGAGATAACTGCAGGATTAGATCTTGTCTAAAATAGGCACGAATGAAGGCTTTGACAACATATTTAAACTAAACATGAAGAAGTTAACCAACCTCAGCTTGGGCAAGCTCATTGTCATGGTGAGGGAATTTCAGATCAACTCCACCAGTGTGAATGTCAAGAGACTCTCCCAGAATACTGCTGGCCATCACAGAGCACTCAATGTGCCATCCTGGACGTCCCTAAAAAACATCCATAAACATTGATTGATCAATCTGTCAGACATAAAAAATTGTACAGAGTGTTAAATCTGCATTCAAATTGATTGAAATTACACAAATAGTTATCTGTAGAATAACAAGGTACATGCAAATACTTAGTTAAGCTTATATTGCAATTTGTGAATGAAAAATTAGATGATAGAATGAATAAATGACTTATGCATTGTTTAAATTCCCCATGAAACAAATCACATCTCCAGTATTTTAAATGACTCATCACTAAACTTAATCAAGAATTTGCGCCAAAATCATCCTTATTTACCTTCCCCCATGGAGAGTCCCAGGTTGGTTCCCCAGGTTTGCTGGCTTTCCAGAGAGCGAAATCGTTGATACTCTTCTTCTCACTCATCCTGTCTTCAGATATACTCAGTTCTCCTGGAAAATATACGCACATGGATACAATGCAATATAAAACACATACAGACACAAGGTAATACTGATATAACCAATCTTCAAAATGGCTTTAAGGAGTCCCATAATGTCTATTGTCTGTACACGAAGTCCAAAAATTATTATAACCTATTGTCAATGACCAACGTTTGTTATTTTCTCTCATTTTAGTGTCAGTAGAATTGGCATTGGGAGATTTTGTTATGGTGAAAATGCTTTGTAGTGAAAATGATTTTCAAGGAAACGTTTAGAAAACTTTTACTTGATTAAAATATTCTGTCAAATATTAAGACATATTCCCTAAATAATGGGTTCATATTTGGTAATTTGGAACTAGGGACCGGTGATTATCAGTTTCAGAATATGCAGTTATATAAACAAGTCACTGGTAGTTAAGAATGCAACTCTTCATCATTTATAATATTATGCATCTTTACTGCACAGTAATATCATAGTATTAGTCAATTATTATGTGGAGATGTTTTAATGCATACCATTTAACACCACAAATATTTTATGAGTATACACACCTAATATTGCCAAATAAATGCACCTGGTGTGTAACATTTTACAGATTTTATTAATCTATTGAGTGACTGGCTAAATAGTTTGTGGATGAAATGTATATAATCTGTAGGGTTATTAAAATGTTGATACTGACTTCCGATTTTTTTTCCTTCAAAAAGATTCATTAGTTGGGAGAATGGCATTTACTAGAAAATATTCAACACCTGTCATTATAAATGTACAAAACTGATATCATCCTACCTTCTCCTTCCTTCAATGCTTTCTGATCACCGTAAGCTTCCGGTACCAATTTTGCATAGTAATGATTAGGGGCATTACTGAAAGCCGTTGTATCAAAATAAATGGACCCATTGGATTCATATCTGCAAAACATAATACAGATGAGCATCATAACTTAGCCATAAGATTCCACTTCAGGCCACATGACAGAATTATTACAGTGGCAGATTAATATCATGAATATCAAAGTTGCAGAAACATTAAAAATACAATCATGCCAAAAAGAGTAAAACCCATCTTAGTGATCACCTCAATATTATGACTTCCTCATTATAAAGATCACCTCAGTATTATGACTTCCTCATTATAAAGATGACCTCAAAATTAAGACTTCCTCATTATAAAGATCACCTCAATATTATGACTTCCTCATTATAAAGATGACCTCAAAATTAAGACTTCCTCATTATAAAGATCACCTCAATATTATGACTTCCTCATTATAAAGATGACCTCAAAATTAAGACTTCCTCATTATAAAGATCACCTCAATATTATGACTTCCTCATTATAAAGATGACCTCAAAATTAAGACTTCCTCATTATAAAGATCACCTCAATATTATGACTTCCTCATCATAGTGACCACAAAATGGCAAAAATGTAGCAAAATAGTCCTCTTTGAAGTATCTATTTACGTGGTTATATATAGGAATAGAAATATAAAACAAAATCCGCAATATATCACAATACTTATTGCAATATGGTACGCAATATCGAGACATATCGCAATACACTTTTAAGGAGCGATACCCAGCTCTATGTACAACTTTGTGGTGCTTCGGATATTATTTTAAATCAGTCCAAAGTTGTAACAATAATTTACTTTAAGGCATGAGCTACTATTATAAAGAAAACATTGCAACATTGAAAACCAAAAGATTTTCCACTTTTCTGTACTATTGTTCCAACATTCTGGACATATTTCTTGTTTGGTGTAGACAGCTCTCAGACTGGTCTTATGTCTTATAACTTCATTAAACAAGTTTCTAAATATGGACCTAAGAAAATTGCCGAGACACTGAAATGTCGGAAGTCAGAGTAGAAGCGGTCATCAAATATTAATAAACATATAGTACAAAACAATTAACGAACCAAAAACCAGCACGAAAGCAGACGCACAATAATTTACAAAGCATACATTACACACATAAGACTGTAAGTCAAAAACAAATTAGCTGCATTCATTATTTATATACAGTAAAACTTGTGTTTTCCAATTAGTTTCCATATTAACATAAAACAGACATATTTCATTTTCTAAACAAATTGCAATTACCGTAAATAATTCCCTAACTCATCAATAAACTCGGTGAAAACTTTAAAATGAAGCTACCTAAATGCGGCATAATTACTGACATTTGTTTGGCTTTTGTGATTACAAAAAAAATGGAAACAATTCCACTTGTAAATGCCAGCCATTTTGTTTATCAAGTTTAAAGTTACAAGCTGAATCAGTGATTAATTAAAACAGGGAAAATAAGTGTAGTAACAACATACCCATAGCCATTGTCAATAATTTTTTGTACAAACGTTACAACTTCAGGAACGTAATCACTCACTCTAGTCAAAACGTCAGCTGGAAGCACCTGCAAATTAATCACGTTTCTTTATTACGTTTCACCAAATATGATTTACTAGACAAAACATGTCTGTTAACGTGTTAACCATATAAGGAGTCTAATGGTAATTTATATTATAACCCATGGTTATGTACCTCTGTGTTGCTGGTTTTAAAATAAGTCTTTGAACATTAAAAGGAAATTAAGATATCTTGCCGCTAACCAAATCATGAGGAGATATTTCTAGTACAGAATGTTAATTATCATGTATGCCATTAATCAAGATTTGCAAACAATTTATTGCTAAGCGTATAAAGTGTAGAGCTCAGAGCAATCTAAGGATTTCATTGCATTAAGGATTAATAGGGACATGGCCCCAGATGAAAATTTACAGTAAAAGTTGTATTGGGAGCAATTTAAATGACAACACAATATATCAACATTCAGGCGCTGAGTTCATAAAAAAATTAAGTAGAATCTATTTCAAAATGATAATATCCAGAAACACTTTCAAGTCACAGAAAAATACCAATCAGGTATGATGATATAAAAAAAGATTTTGGCATAAAAACAACATTAAGATGCTGTTACATGTTTGAGATAGATCTCCACAATGTTGATTACAACTGATGACAAAAAGTTTGTGTCTATTTTTATGTTCAATTCAAGTAAAAAAACAACAAATAAATGAATTCCAAAATTTGCTTTCTTTACAACAAATCAAATACATTTCAACTAAACAAAAATTACTTCACCTAAAGTACAACAATGAAGCTTGAGGCTTTTATAAAGTAGGAGAAAAAAGAAATTTGATACATTTTTAAAATTGTTGAAAAATAACAACAAGCCATTTCGCAACATCTCCTATCAGTGTCTGATTACCTTCCCTGTGATGTTTGCTGGAATCTTAATAAACTTATAGTGATGTTACGTTCCTTCAGGACATTTTTTATAGATATTTAGAGAATTTAATCTTAATGACGTTCATTTTTTAAAAAAGTCTCACAAAAAAATAAGCAGAAATACCCTTTCTACAAAAATCAATATTAATTGTCAATTCAAAGATTTTTTTACAATTCTCCAAACTACACCTCAGAAAAGAAATCTGATTTATTAGAATCATCAAATGTACACGTCACCAGCTGCGTGGTTGACATAGTGAATCCCACGATAAATTTATCTTCTTTCGAGTACTCTCTGAGGTAATATATTGTCACTCCATTTATCAGTGTTACAATGGACTTCCGTCAATCTCCCTTCTTTCAGAGAAAAAAAGACTCTTTATACAGAAAAAATCTGAGACACAAATTGATTTCTTTTAAAAACTGCACAAAACTGAGCGAGAGAACATCACAAGATCATGACAGACTTCGATGTAAGCAAGATTCTGTCACCAAACTAAACATTGTTCACTTTTTATATTTTAGGGTTTTAACTAGTAGAATATATCTATACATATAAAATACTATCTGAAAGTCTTCATTTACCAGACAATTCCAAAATGGAAGACTGCTTGTTGTCCTCCATTTTTTGTATGTTCCTATGTGTTAGTTGGGTTTTGGTGAAGTATATCAGGGAAGGTGTGATGTTTGTTCGGTGGGTTTTGGGTAAGTATTTTAGGGAAGGTGTGATATTTGGTATGTTCCCATGTGTTAGGTGGGTTTTGGGTTAGATGGGTTTTGGGTTAGTTGGGTTTTGGTGAAGTTTTTAGGCAAACTGTGATGTTTGTTTGGTGGTTTTGGGTTAGGTGGGTTTTGGGTAAGTATTTTAGGGAAGATGTGGTGTTTGTTAGGTGGGCTTTGGGTAAGATTGGTTTTGGTGAAGTATTTTAGGGAAGGTGTGATATTTGTAAGGCGGGTTTGGGTTAGGTGGGTTTTGGTGAAGTATTTTAAGGAAGGTGTGATGTTTGTTCGGTGGGTTTTGGGTAAGGTGGATTTTGGGTAAGAATTTTAGGGAAGGTGTGACGTTTGTTAGGTGGGTTGTGGGTTAGGTGGGTTTTGGTGAAGCATTTTAGGGAAGGTGTGATGTTTGTTCGGTGGGTTTTGGGTTAGGTGGGTTTTGGGTAAGTATTTTAGGGAAGGTGTGATGTTTGTTAGGTGGGTTTGGGTTAGGTGGGTTTTGGTGAAGCATTTTAGGCAAACTGTGATGTTTGTTCGGTGGGTTTTGGGTTAGGTGGGTTTTGGTGAAGCATTTTAGGCAAACTGTGATGTTTGTTCGGTGGGTTTTGGGTTAGGTGGGTTTTGGGTAAGTATTTTAGGGAAGGTGTGATGTTTGTTAGGTGGGTTTGGGTTAGGTGGGTTTTGGTGAAGCATTTTAGGCAAACTGTGATGTTTGTTCGGTGGGTTTTGGGTTAGGTGGGTTTTGGTGAAGTATTTTAGGGAAGGTGTGATGTTTGTTAGGTGGGTTTTGGGTTAGGTGGGTTTTGGGTGAGTACATTAGGGAAGGTGTGATGTTTGTTAGGTGGGTTTTGGGCCAGGTGGGTTTTGGGTCAGGTTGGTTTTGGTGAAGTATTTTAGGGAAGGTGTGATGTTTGTTAGGTGGGTTTGGGTTAGGTGGGTTTTGGTGAAGCATTTTAGGCAAACTGTGATGTTTGTTCGGTGGGTTTTGGGTTAGGTGGGTTTTGGTGAAGCATTTTAGGCAAACTGTGATGTTTGTTCGGTGGGTTTTGGGTTAGGTGGGTTTTGGGGAAGTATTTTAGGGAAGGTGTGATGTTTGTTAGGTGGGTTTGGGTTAGGTGGGTTTTGGTGAAGCATTTTAGGCAAACTGTGATGTTTGTTCGGTGGGTTTTGGGTTAGGTGGGTTTTGGTGAAGTATTTTAGGGAAGGTGTGATGTTTGTTCGGTGGGTTTTGGGTTAGGTGGGTTTTGGGTGAGTACATTAAGGAAGGTGTGATGTTTGTTAGGTGGGTTTTGGGCCAGGTGGGTTTTGGGTCAGGTTGGTTTTGGTGAAGTATTTTAGGGAAGGTGTGATGTTTGTTAGGTGGGTTTGGGTTAGGTGGGTTTTGGTGAAGCATTTTAGGCAAACTGTGATGTTTGTTCGGTGGGTTTTGGGTTAGGTGGGTTTTGGTGAAGCATTTTAGGCAAACTGTGATGTTTGTTCGGTGGGTTTTGGGTTAGGTGGGTTTTGGGGAAGTATTTTAGGGAAGGTGTGATGTTTGTTAGGTGGGTTTGGGTTAGGTGGGTTTTGGTGAAGCATTTTAGGCAAACTGTGATGTTTGTTCGGTGGGTTTTGGGTTAGGTGGGTTTTGGTGAAGTATTTTAGGGAAGGTGTGATGTTTGTTCGGTGGGTTTTGGGTTAGGTGGGTTTTGGGTGAGTACATTAGGGAAGGTGTGATGTTTGTTAGGTGGGTTTTGGGCCAGGTGGGTTTTGGGTCAGGTTGGTTTTGGTGAAGTATTTTAGGGAAGGTGTGATGTTTGTAAGATGGATTTTGGGTTAGGTGGGTTTTGGTGAAGTTTTTTAGAGAAAATGTGATGTTTGTTAGGTGGGTTTTGGGTTAGGTGGGTTTTGGGTAAGTATTTTTGGGAAGGTGTGATGTTTGTTAGGTGGGTTTTGGGTTAGGTGGGTTTAGGGTTAGGTAGGTTTGGTGAAGTATTTTAGGGAAGGTGTGATGTTTGTTAGGTGGGTTGAGGGTTAGGTGGGTTTTGGGTTAGGTCGGTTTTCGTGAAGTATTTTAGGGAAGGTGTGATGTTTGTTAGGTGGGTTTTGAGTTAGGTGGGCTTTGGGGAAGTATTTTAGGGAAGGAGTGATGTTTGTTAGGTGGGTTGAGGGTTAGGAGGGTTTTGGGTTAGGTCGGTTTTCGTGAAGTATTTTAGGGAAGGTGTGATGTTTGTTAGGTGGGTTTTGGGTAAGGTGGGTTTTGGTGAAGTATTTTAGGGAAGGTGTGATGTTTGTTAGGTGGGTTTTGGGTAAGGTGGGTTTTGGTGAAGTATTTTAGGGAAGGTGTGATGTTTGTTAGGTGGGTTTTGGGTAAGGTGGGTTATGGGTAAGGTGGGTTTGGTGAAGTATTACAGGGAAGGTGTGATGTTTGATATGTTCCTATGTGTTAGGTGGGATTTGGGTTAGATGGGTTTTGGGTAAGGTGGGTTTTGGGTAAGGTGGGTTTGGTGAAGTATTTCAGGGAAGGTGTGATGTTTGGTATGTTCCTATGTGTTAGGTGGGTTTTGGGTTAGGTGGGTTTGGTGAAGTATTTCAGGGAAGGTGTGATGTTTGGTACATGCTTTTTTAAGGGATTCTTCTCTTATCTACAAATGTATATTTATTGACATTTAAATTTGTTTAGATTTTTTTCATTTTTATTTATGAAGTCATGGTAATTTTTGTATATTGATTTTAAACCAAAAAATGAACAGTCAAGAATACAGCCTTAATGACCTTAAAATAACCTGCCTTGAGCCTGTGATCTTGAAGCTAAACATATGACATTGACTGAAGGCTCACCATCTCAAGGAACTCCACATATGTTTACAGTTTGATTGAAATCTGACAAACACATTTCATTCAGGTGGTTTTCACAGACACATATGACTGTATACTTACATTTAAACTGTCCATATCACCATGGAAATCTCCCTCAAAGTACTGAGACAGTTTGGAGAAGATTGACTTATCAGATACTGATGAACCAAACTGGCCATCAAGCCAGTCAGCCATGATGTCTTTGGAAGATGTCAGCAATTCCTACACAACAGAAAATTGCAAAGATATGTGTTTCACCACAATCAAGTGTGCAACATAATTGGTTAATAATTACAAAATCTGTGAAATAAAATTGGTTGTTCTAATACCTATATAATGATCTGTTAACAAATTGAAACCAGTTTCTTTCAGTTTCTAAGCAAACATTCTAAATCCATCATTCTCTGTTTTAGATCAAATCATTTTCCTTCACCAAATAATTTCAAATATTGACCAATTAAAAAAACATGGTTGTAAATAAAGGATAGTTATAAGAAAAAAACAATACAATGCTTCCACAACAAAACTGTTTCTTTCAAAAATCTGTGACAGGGTCACCTGATCATTGCTGTCATGAAAATTAAATCTTCTGACAGTTGGCTTGGGAGAAGAATTTAGATAATTCAATACAATACATAATACAAAACAAAAATGTGCTTCCATGTTTTATAATTGACTCTTTTAAAAGTTAATAGGAACAGAACTTAAGAATTATGATTTATTCTATGAAATTTGGAGACTTCTTTGATTTGATTGGTAAAATTGTTGTAACAAGGAGATAAATGCTTCACATACAACACAAATTACTAAGATCTTCAGAGGCCCATTTCATTGATGTATCTTACTACCCTTAGTCTGTAAACAAGAGGATCACGATGGCCCTGCATCGCTCACCAGAATAAATGTAAATTAACCTGTCACTAAAAAAAGGTAATAAAAGTACACTTCTGGGCAGATAAGGGGGAACAATAATAAAGTTGACAAAGGCCCATCAATGGATACAACAAAGGAATATTCGTGATGACTGGTGGATGCCACAGACTAAATTTGGTAATGGTCCAACCACTGGTTCATGAAAACAAGTCATTTTAATGTATTTCTATTTTTAGCTTTAGCGGCCCCAAGTTCTCTACACCAGACGGGCCCCAGAACATCCACCCACCCATCCAAACACCTCATCCTGAACCTGCGGTCCTGGTGAGCTAATAAAAAGCACTTCATCCTACATATTGTTTAGGGGATCTATTGTCAGCAGCTGTTGTTAAAGGTAATTGTCTGAAATATGTATAATTATGAAGATTTGTAACTTTAAAAACTGCTGTCTTGGACAAGACATGTCCATGAAATGGACACTAGCTGATAAAGAAATTTTCTTTAGCATTAGCAACAAGCTTTCACAAATTTGTGCTTTAGTTTATCTGGGAAGTGATGTACCTTTAAAAGAGGACACAATTAAAACAACTGGACAATGCAACAAAACTATTTCTAAAGGCACAAAGTGGAGCCTCACAACCATTCATTATGAGGAAATCAGCCACTTTGTGTGGTTCTGCTTGGGTGCTTCAATTCATCAATGTTGATTGAAGAACTTTATTTATGGGCCTCAAACTTTCTGATTCATTTCATACTTACCTTTCTTGCAGCCTCTATTTCCTCTGCACTACTGTTATTTTCTGTGACATTCTCCAAGCTGGCAATGCCTTTCTCAATAGTAACCTTCATTCTTTTATACATGGCAAGTTTATCAGGATCTGTCTCATTCTCAAGTTTAACTCCAAATGGCTGAAATTGGAATTATGAAGAACTAAGAAGAATTTCAAAACTGCAGTAAAACTTCATATAATTACCACTTCAATATTATGACTAACTTGCTATAAAGACCAGTTATATCCAGACTGGCTTTCAAAAAACTCCCCTATAATTCAACTTAATAATAAGACCGATTTTTCAGGGCCCAAAGGTGGTCTCAGTATTGGGGTTTTACTGTAGATTCAATTTCAGCATCAATTTTGAGTGTTTACAGTCTTCAGACAAGGTCTGTTCATCAGCTATAACAGATATAACATGCATAAAACAATTATACAACTCTGAGCTTCTGACCTAGGAGACCTGTCTTAAAATTTAGTCTGTTCTACAGTCTATCTTAAGACTAAACTCAAGACCAACGGGTCAGATACTTAAGTATGGGAACTTCTTTCAAGCCATTTAATTTGTGCCCATAACCATTGGGGTAAGAAAATAGACGTAAATTTAAAAATGTCAATAGCAAATCACATAATCAACTCTATAACAACACAACAATATTGGACCTAGTACAACTGATGTACATGACTTTTCATTACAGTACCAAAATTACTCAAACTGCAAATGGAAATCTCCCAAAACTTACATAATACAAAACACAGAAACCCCAAAACATATAACTCGTAGTTAAAACTTGAAACAAATAAAACGTCTTCATCTTGGACAAAACATTTGCTCAATATATAATACCTCAAGGGCTTAACACATTAACACAACAAATACATAAACTACTGTAATATTTCATATATATATACATACATATACTATAATATTGCACTTTAACACTCGTTGTTGGTCTCATGAGTGGCTGCGTGAAAAACAGAACTGACTGAAATGTGCAGTTTGAGAATATTTATAATAGTTGGATCATAGACACCATACAAACATGGTCTCCCAAAAGACTATTGCAAACACTTTAACAGAGTTCATTTATAAGATTATCGCTACTTTGTAGATAATGTATCTTTTACCTTCATAGCTTCCAACGTATCGGCTACAATAGCATTCCAAGTTTTGTTCTCGGCGACATAATTGTCCCAGAGATGGTTTTGTCTGGCTCGTTTAATTATCTGTTGAGAGAAGTATAATGTGTATACGTGTTAATTTTTGCAAGATGATTATTTATGGTGTAATAACGTAGAACAAATAATACTAATATGAGCAATAATTCATAACTTTACAACTCTGTACACAATAATGCAGGGATAGCAGAGAAAAGTTATCATAGCAAACAGAACAAAAGTAAAGGTTTCCTTCAATACAACATGACTGTATCGGTCTTCATATCTAACCATACATGGAATTAATACTTTGCCAAGGTCTCTGGTTAATTATATTCATATTCTGAATGACCATTATCTAATATTTTCATTGATCCCTGTAGCAATGTTTCATGGCAAATTAATTTCAGCAGGCAAAAGTGCTGATACGGATAATTTTATGCCAGTTTTTTATTGATGTTATGAAAATGATCATTGGTAACATGTAAGGTTCAAAACTCAATATGGAATACAGAAATGTCAGCAAAATTTATTTAATTGAAAGTTCTTGTACTTGGAAGTAAAATGCAAATAAATTGATTCTAAAACTGACCTTACTGCCACTACCTATCAAGTTTGGTTGAGATCTGGCCAAAAAATTTGATAAGTATTTTTTGGCAGATGGACAGACGCAGACAGAAGAACAGACAGACATATTTTATTTATACAAACCTTATCATCAATGTCTGTGATGTTCATGGCATAGGTAACATTGTAGTTAAAATAATTTGTCATCACTCGGCGAAGAATATCAAACGATATGTACGATCGAGCATGACCCATGTGAGACGAATCATACACTGTTGGTCCACAACTGTACCACAGGACTTGGTTGCCATTTTGTGGTATAAACTCCTCCTGAAAGAAGAAGGAAACAAAGATAAAAATTTACCCTTAAAGTTCAGTTTAATATTACAGAATGTTTACTGGATCAGAGAGGCCTCATTTGAGGGGAGAGGTACGTACAATTGAAATATTCAATGTAAATTTCAGTGAGATCCTCGAGGGCATTCTGCCCATTTTAGGAGTTACAAGCATGAAGCGGGAGGTTTACAGCACAAGGCTTCCATATATTGACAGTCATGCCACATATATTTTAGATTTGTTACTTGAGATCACACAGTATAAAGTTAACATTAAATGTCTAAAACCTCAGAAACCTATGGTTACCTAAGACCGCAAAAAGTGTCAGATTCAAATTTCAGAGGGTCAAATTAGATATCAGTCTAATGACTGCCGATATGTAATATAAAAGGTAGACAAACCAAGTCTAGACTCAATTGTTGAACAATTTATTTGTCATTAAGAGCAAAACATACAATTATCCTTACTTGGATAAAACATCCCTATCAGAGATTGATTTTCTGATACAAGGAATGACTTCCAGCAGCTTTAAATTTAAGCATTCATAAAAATCTGAAGGCCAAACCCTCTGTTTAAATTTGTGCAGATGAAAAGTGCAACATGGCAAAAAAAAGCAAGTTCCATGATGGTCATTAAGATCCAATTAACCAAATTAATGTTGAAAATAGACAGACAAGACTAACAAGTCACCCATCAAATGTAGTGACACAAAATCCACACTTATCGAGCAAATACCAATAACAACACTATTTTGTGTCTCCAAAACCTCTTCAAACACGAACATGGAAGAAAAAAACACACAGAACAATTTCATTAGCCAATGATTTCTGGCCATTTTGCTAGTTTTTCTGTAAGATAATCATGTCCAAAAAGCATTCCTTCCTGTTTATTTAAAAACAGAAATCATCAAGACAGCCTTCCGTATTGAATCAGACGACATTGTAAAAACTACACATGCATGAGAATCACTTCTTTATATGATGCACATGCACATTGTCTGTTTGATATCAGATGATATTTTTTTTACATAATGGATGCCACGGCGACCAAGATCAATCTATCAAAGCTGAATCTGAGACAGAAGCCATGCTTGTGCACCAGTTTGGAATTTTATGACCAGAAATACATGTAAAGACTACATGAGCTTGCCTCTTGGAAAAAGAACAAAAAAAATGTGACATTTGATGATGGAACGGTGATGGCTCTGAATAAACTATGATTCAACATGAAGAGTATGCTGGCTAACTTCAATCCTTTCCTAGTAACTGCTCCGAGCAATATCATTGGTTGGTTAAATATACATATAGTAACATTTTTATATGGTCAGTCAACATTTTCCATACTCCAAGAATGCAAATTTGTACAGACCAGTTCAATTTAAATTTTTTACAAGTTCTAAACATAACTTTTTATGTCATTACTTTTATTGGTCAAATAGCTGCAGAGACATGCATCTTACTTGAGTCTAGAACCAGTGACCTCTAGAAAAATAGTTAAAGGCTCTATAGAAGAGTCAAACTTGGCAGGTTAACATTTTTATTGATTGCAAAAGATGGCTGTTCAGTGCTGTAAAAAAAGTGTGGCCTATGCAATAATAGCTTGCAAAATTAACAAAATATGTGTATCCATAATGCAGTTAGACTGTAACTGTATTTTTTAGGTAATTCTATTTTATTATCAAAATAATTACAACACCATGGTAACTTATATTACACATGTTTTGCTAATCACAGGATTATAATAGAGTTTGAATTTTATTCCCTAAACATAAAATTCAAACAAGCCGTGGCATATTAGACCATAAATGTCGTCTCTAGAAATGAATGATCTGAGTACACGGGGATATTTTTGTCACATTCACAAAATCATGCGGATAATTAGAATTCTGCAGAAACTGAGCAGGAATAGTTTGGTCCGTCATGTAAAACATGAAACAGAAACATACACTATTGCCATCTGCTTCTGGTTACTTGAAACTTTTGGGTCATAATAGGAATGACCTAATGATGAAAAAATGCCTAGCAACATGTACTAAGCATATTTAAAACCATACAATTTAAATATATACAATTTTCAGTATGTATTATGTTTTTGTTATGGGTCAATTTAGTGAGGCAAGTCAACACATAAATGCAAGATTTTCATGTGGAAAAAATGCAATTACCAGAAATGCAGAATGAAAATAATTAATGTAACATTACAACAGTTACTATGGTCAGAGATGTAGATACGTCCCTGCAAAGATATATACATGAATACATTTTTGGCCAAAAACATTGACTTTAAAAACAAATTATGTTCAGCATAAAGAAAGATGTTTACTATTAAAATTCAAAAAGAATAATATCACAGTAATACAATTATTGCTCCTGACACTAAATTTGTCAAGCCAGTCATCAACAGCTTTTTAAGAAACTTACAGAACTAGATGTATAAAAAGTGGCACAGTACAAGTAGAATTGCCGTGAAATCAAAATCAAGTAGCGTAAAATTAAAAGTTTTAATGAATTTTCCTGTCATATCTAACCATAAAACAGTCGGTTTAATGTTATTAGTGCTATATATAAATCAATCTGAGATACGCAACCTTTTACGGCAAGGAATCAAGTTTCACAACCAAGAAGATCACTACTAGCAGTGTGTCGTTAACGACATCGATTTTCCGTGGAGACGTAATAACAAATGACATAATAATGAGAAACAACTTTTCTCTTGAATTAGACATGTAAGTCTTATCAAATAAAATAAAAGCTGTAAACAGCATAAAATACATCAAGTCATTGACAGCAATTTTCATACACAATCCAAGGGAAATCACTCATGCTGACTTATTTGCTGTATTGAGTCAGCATCTTAATTATCTCCCTTGATAAAAAAACTACAAATCTGATTGGTTCCCTGAATGTTGACAGTCAATACACTGAGCTATAATTATCTGAGCACATGGCTATCTGTCAGAGTACATAGTGAGCAAGCTCAACGACTTCTTTATTTCTACGGATTTATTTTTAGTTCCAGTGTTAAACTTTAATTTGTACAGATTTCTGAGCATACTTTTTGAAATATTAAAAAGCTTGTGTTTTACATTCAGATTTTTATCAGAAACTGAAAGTACAGTAGTGAGTTGATGAGATGTAAATGAACCTTGCAGCAAAGGTTAGAGGTCAAGATGTACTAAATGTTTAAGTGGAAGTTGCAACTGGATAGTAAATAACTGATTAGTTAGTGAAAATTATTTGATCTTTCTTTTGGGAGTTATTAAAACAAAAAAAAACACCAAAGCAGACGGACATTTTACATTATGACTGTTCATTGGACAACAGTTACTATGGATTTATTACTTACATGTGTTTTTATATTTTTAAATTTAGTGGATAAAAGTTGTCAAAATCATCACCATGACAGATGGGAGCATATATCGAGTAAGTTACCATAGCAACCAAAGTTATAAAAAATTGTCAAATTCCTTTACCCATTTTATTGTGAAGCATATACAAATACTTAAAATGAGAATATTAATTGATACTTTTTATGGAAAAGCTCTGATGTTTTGTTCACGTGGGAGAGCTTGGTAACTGTTATATTCCTTAATGATAACCAATTGCACTTCATCTTGATGAGTCATTTTCCAAAACAACACAAATAAATACCAGCAGAATTTATATTTACCGAAATTTATCATAAATACTGGGATCCTATATAATAAATATAAACAGACCTCTGAAAACTTGTTATAAACCTAATTATGAAATACTCTACAAAAGTTATTTTAGTCTGGGTGATAAAACCCTGCATAAAAAGTGAACAACCAGCAAATCTCTCATTTATGGGATTCAGCAAAGATAAATTATTCAATAGATACTTCACAATAGTCATTGTAGACAACGGGGAAATTGAAGTAAAAATAGCATTTTCTCGCTCACATAAAGCCATGGTGCATAACAACAATGACATCAACAAATAATTATTTAATAATCAAAAAGCAATTTCAACAATTTCTGGAGGTCTTATTTAAGTCAAATGAAAAATTTGTTCAGGTTGTTTCTGATGCTGGTATGTCAATCAAACGAGATTAGATTTCCCGAAAGAATCATTAACATCGGGGACTCGCCATTGTCAAATACCATCTGTATTGATTCACTGCGATCACCTGCCCGCAGTTTATAGTGATTATCTACGTGCTGGGGAAAATTATTATCAACTTTTTTGTTGAAGTCAAGTTGTCATTGCTGCCAGATGCTTTCAACAGTAAAACTTCATCACAAATAAGTGAAATTGGTGAGATAAATAATCACACTTCCTTCTTAACGTCTATTAGGAGAGTTCTGGTTAAGAAGGAGAGCTCAGACCTCGTGTCTGTTGGTAGTTGAAAACATTATTCAGATTTGTTGAAAAAATTAATTAAACAAAAAATCAGGGGAATTTTTATTATGATATTCTTGAGGTTTATTTAGAGAATATTGTTAATAGTTGAACAGATGATATTTTTATAACTCGTTTACTCTGAAACAATTATTCAAATTCTAATTTGATAGTTTGACAGTGTATGTAATATTAATATTCTTGTAATTATTACTATATATTTTTATTTCTTGGCGAAGGTTAAACCGAACTACTTTAAGGTTAATGAAACTAATTTTTTTTTCATCATTAGATGCAGTTTTAAACTAAGCAAAAAAATCAATAATTTGATAACATTTCAATTTGTGCTTCGCCACAATGTCTTTAATTTCTAGAAACATTTACACCAGTGATTCTACACTGTTTTCGTGCTCTGCATAATATTTCATATAACTTGGTTAATATCATTTCAATCAAATCAATTAAAATCAGCATATTTTCTCTGAGGCTGATTCTTACAGAAGATTTCAGGGTTAAATCAATGTATTATTTGTTTACTTTCAAACAGTAATTGTCCAATACAATTATGAACAGCTAGTGAGTTTTCATAAATAAACATGATGTGATTATCAGGCCATTGTTGAAATTGTGGCAGCATGTTTAAACAGTACAAAATGCTAGTGTCTGTATTTTAATCAATGTGGTAACTCTGGAACGAACATGCTGAAGTTTTATAATTATAACAAATCTAACTCTACAGACTGACAGATAGCTTTTTTCACTTTTAATAAGGTTTTGTTCTGAATACATTGCTTCTAATAAAAAATGTGGAAGTATATCATTACATACATTTATTCACAATATCTTTTATAAATATAGACTCTAGGTAAAGCTAAATGCATTAACTGATATTATTTAACAACATACTGCACATATATAGAAAATGCAAATAATTGATTTATTGTTCTTTGTGAATAAGAGACTTCGGAGTGTCTTTGGGGAAAGTCACATTCAATAGTTACTATATATTCACCTATTAGGATTGACCCTTGTTATGTATTATCAATGCTGCACGCAACTTGACCAAACAATATGGCCAATACAGAAAATCTCAGACAAATTTTGAAGACTTTGGGAAGATGTAACATACACAATGATGGTGAGAGTAATTTAATTAGTCATCAATGTAACCAAGGAATGAATAGCAATAAATGTGCGAAAACCCGGGAGAAAATTACTCTTGTTCAAAGTAATAGAATTATATCACTATTTCTTACACTTTCTATTGATTCCTAAGTGCTAATATGTACCTGTAAGTAGATTCCATAGGAACTCTCTCAATGTAATTAAAACTGCTGATTAGTTTAAAACCTTTACTTCATTTCTAGTCCTATGTTTGGCAGTTTCCAACATCCAAACTGAAAATGTTCCAGCCTAGCTTACAGAGAGAAAAGTTGTACATTTTCTGTCATATCTTCTATGCATATTAATCAGACACGGGTATAAACAGACTATTAGCTCCCCAAATAAATGGCCAAATATAGGCTAAAGAACGTTTGATTTCTGATGACTTCATCAATCTGAAATACTGTTGAAATAAGTTGAAATCATTACAACTCCTGAAGACAAATATGGGTGAGCATAATTACTATCAGGGAGATGTAAAACAAAATCAACAACTTCCATTATTCACTTCTCCCACTGAATTAAATTGCTCATATAATCATTTTGTTTTCCATAAGAACCTCTCTTCTACTTCATGTATCTTGACTTCTTCTATTATTCCTATCTATGTCCCAAGTTACTTCTAATTTCTCCTTTATTGAAGCCTCACATACTTTCAATGTGTCATCAGTCATAAATCATGATCACATCTTGTTTATTTCCCTCCTCTATTCCTCCTTTTATTTATCTTTCAATCATCTTCATCTATAATTTCTTCTCTCTATCTTTCTCCGATCTACAATTACCCTCTTTCAGTGCCACATTTCTCCTATTATTACATTCCAGGCTTTGGAGCAAGACTAGTGTAACTATACCATCAGCATCAATGAGTTGTATTACTTTTGCTTCAGTGACTGTATTGAAATTTCTTCGATTTTTTTTCATCGGAACTTACAGTCGATCCCCCAATTTTTGTATCTATTACAATAAAATCTTCAATCACTCTTTATCTTCTCTCATATTTCTCCATTTTTCAATCAATCCTTCGTATACGATTCATTTATTAACCCTCGTACTATCTGTCCACCTTTTTAATCAATCTATTATTCTATAAATCAAAAACAACTAAGACATGTTCTCTTCATAAATCAACAAAATCTACAGCAAAAACACTCATATGTTGAGTCATAGCTTATAAAATTGTATTAAAGAGCCGTAAAATCATTTAATGAAAACTGACGTGAGAGAGCCCTAAAATTGAATTATAGATAAAACATCAAGTATACCAATACAGTCTTATCCATTAAATGGCAAATCCGGCAACAAATGAATTGAAAATCAATAAATTAAAGTGCTATCATTCCCAACTATAAATGCCATGGTTTATCAAATTAGTGCATTCAAACACACAAGTTTCTTTTAATGTTTTTCGAATGGTTTGCTATGCCAGGATCAATACAAATTTTCTGACAAAATACAATGATTTCACCAAACTGTCTGCACTGTGCTTTTCCGGGCATTTTTCTCAATGTTACAAGTATGTAATCATATTATATGGCTACTTGCCCTGAAATTGATTCCTACTAACATCAGAAAAAAATCATCCTGAAAGTTTAGTTCTTATCGGATGACGTTATACATCATTTATATACAGGCAGGATTCCTGGACGAGGAACCCATGAAATATGTATCAGAGAGACACTGACAGTAAGTTTCATAATCAAACACGTACACTAAGGGTTTTCATACTTCACAATACCCGGCTGCCAATATTTCTCTCTTTCCCTCTGTCTGTCTCGTCACTATTAAGAATACTAATCAATGATCTTTGTTAATAATTAAGCCTTTTGTCTGAAATAATGTACATGTACCAGTACAACGATATATTGTTTGTTTGTTTTATTTGGATAAAATATGGAAAGTAATGAGAACACAATTAACCTCATTAATACTGACTTGGAGCAAATCTAGGTCAAACAAAAATAAAAATTATTCCAGAGCATTAATTTATGATAAATTGATGGAATGGGTCAAGTAAATTCATAATCTTTTTCATCTAAGAAGTAAACAATTTGCTTTAACACAAGTGCACTGACACAGTTAAATACAGAACTGGTCAAGACTTTTTGGAATTATGTTCTGTAAAGACAACTGACTACTCAAACACATACATTACCACTTAAACTCAACTGCAGTGAGTAGAATTGAAAAACATAAATAGGAATTAAATATCCATTTGACAAAATGTATTGAGAAATTTGCTCTGAAGTCTTGAAATAAGTATTATAGGGTTAATAATACATCATAACAAAGAGTCCTCAGTGAATGTGGTTAATACCATCAGATAAGTACTTCATAAAAAATAATACTAATGGGGCCCAAACTCTGGATTGGTTTGAAAGTAGGTCAAGCATAGCTTAATACAATGATTAACACATGCATGAAATCTAGAACTCATGTAGCAATACTAAGCGGCCTCTTTGCTGTAACAAATGATCACGGACATGGCTAACTGACTTCAAGAATTTTCTTTTAATACTCTCCATTTGGGAGATAATTTAAGTACATTCAAATGTTCATAATAATATCAATCTTAGGGAAACAAAAAAAAATAAACAAAATGAAAAAATGTCAAAGTAGATGTTGGAGACACAACTAAGAATGCAGGTAGAGTGTATATGGATGTCGTATGACACACAGGTAACATGCCAATTGTCGGACAATTCTCCTGTATTGTACCAATTAATCAGTCGTTGTATGGCAGATATTGAACATGCCATCAATTAACGACAGGAATGCGTAATACAATTACGACAGGTCTCACGCTGTCATGATAATTACGCCGACATTGTATTCTTACATTAAGGTTGCATAAATATCTTGTAACTAAAGAATAACAGTAAAAACGATACATTAACAGATATGAAATTTATGAAAATTTCTGCACAATTTATATGATATCAATAAGTCATGTATCCACTCTGTATCGTTAGAGGAGTCTCGCGTCAATTGGTAAAATCATTCAGATGTAGAAGTAAGTTATTTAAAGCAATTAATGAAAACTTTAGAATATTTACTTTGACCGTTAAATATTGTTGAATTCAAACAGTTCCTAACTACAGGTTTTAGGTCAATTTAGGTTCAAGATTTAAGGACAATCATCATTGGTTTGAGTTGAACAAAGAAAAACAAACAGTTTTCCAATTTCAATAAAACTTTCACGCATTTTAATGTTGAATAAATATTGACACACATTAGCACTAAATAGTTAAATGAGTGTCAAACAACCTGACTGGTAAAAGGCATGTTTTTTAGGGTCAAGTTTTGTCAGCAACTGAAATAACAGTTCTCAGAATTCCATCAATGTTCTTACAATTTTTTGTTCCTTGACAAATTAGTTTCAGGAAAAAGTTGCACTACACGTGTCAGGTCTCATCCTTGGTCAATTTTAGGATTCAACTCAATCCAAACCAATCAAACACTTGTATTTTGAGATTACTACTCTCATTATGATACCCTAGACAAAAGAGAAAAACGAAAATCAGAAAATTACCCTGACAACTGTTATGTACTCCCGAGATTGATGCAATCAATCAGACACAGCAAAGTTCACAGTGTGACTTTCTTACATATGACCTAGTAATTCATTCATGTAATAAGAGTCTCGTATAATATATGACACTTGTATCATGTAATCTCGTGCATTATGTACAGCCTGGATAGATTTGCGAGAATAATTTATGAGTAAATCAGATGAAATCATGATTAGTCTGGAGTCATATGAGACTTCTAGATTGCATTCTCAAGCAACCCGTGATTTTTACCCAAGATCTTATTTCTTTGTGATTTTGACCTGTACAAGTGATTCCCTTATCCCACAACAGAAGATTAATAAATGGTTGCTACTGTTTGACAATACGCTTAAATATATGGCAAATTTATTTAAGTTTTAAAGTTATTATATTTAATATATGACTGGACAACTGTAACATGTTCAGAATGTATAAATATTGGGGTGTCTATGCTTTCTTGAAATTCTTTATCATTTCAGGAATGATATTTACATTTATCCCAACCAACCTAATCTGGCAGGGATGAATGCTGCATGGTTAATGAATATACTGCAAAATGATCTGAAATACATTGTTTTACTTTGCTACACCTGTAAGAGTAAGAGTTCTGAGTTTAGGGGCCAGTCTATGGATCCAGCCTTTCCATTGGTCAATTCTATCATTATACTGTAAATTAGCCAATCAAATTCTTGGAAATATTGATCTGGGCCAAGTATATATAATCACAATAATAGCTAATGGCACCAAACAATAATGCAATTATAAGTAATGATAATAGGTTTACATTACAGTAAAAATCAGGGTGATAGGATTATTGCGGTATCACTTTCCATATAATCAATTAATGTCCCAATCAAAGCTTGGAGTTGTTTTTGAACCTCCTTACAGTAATACAAATCAACAGAGTACCACTGAAATAGATTACTCAATAACAGAATCTATTTCACTCAAATGTCTGTTAAGCTTCATTTTAACTAAAAATCTCTTGAAATTCTGGTATTTTTACCAAATTTTGAGAAAATCTGATTTTTTCTAATAGCACCAAAAAAATCTGCAATCTTTGTTTTTTTTATTTTTTTTTCTAGATCAAGACAGGCATTGAAATACAGACATTGATGTCCTTCTGAAACTATTACATAATTCTTGTCCAATTTTCTTGTTTTCATGACAAAAACTGCTCCGCCATGAACATCATGCTACCTGACATCTCTTTTCTCTGAGATATTTCATCCAACAATTTCATCAGTCATGGAAATAACTCAAAGTTCTCAACAGATTGCTGGCTTATGTGAAAAAAAATTATGAATTGCAAAAAAAATGATTTTTATCAAATTATTGCAGTGAACATGGAGATAATTTTTGACATTTTTTTGCAAGCCGTTCCCTGGACAAGTCTTGTTCAAGCACAAATTTGATGTGAAACGATGACAATGTATCATTTTTACAGTCTTGTTACGAATGATTTATTAATGTAACAAGTAAAATTTAATACTTTGAATTAGGCTCATTACCCTTGAGTGAAAATTGAGAAAGAGAGAAAATGCATTAGTTTTCGAACAAATCAATACAACAACTGCTTTCGCCTCCCAGCAAAAACAGTATTTGTTGATTAACGTTTGAAATAAGATACACATATGAATATTATTGTACAGTTAGAGTAATAACTGTTAATATTGCAGGAACAAATAAGAATATCATGATAACTTCATCACTGGAATGTTCATAGGGTTGTCATATCTTTATTACTTGTCATGGTCCTAGGGTTGTCATAGCTTTATTACTTGTCATGGTCCTAGGGTTGTCATACCTTTATCACTTGTCATGGTCCTAGGGTTGTCATAGCTTCATCACTTGTCATGGTCCTAGGGTTGTCATACCTTTATCACTTGTCATGGTCCTAGGGTTGTCATATCTTTATCACTTGTCATGGTCCTAGGGTTGTCATACCTTTATCACTTGTCATGGTCCTAGGGTTGTCATATCTTTATCACTTGTCATGGTCCTAGGGTTGTCATAGCTTTATCACTGTCATTGCTTTATTGACATGATCCCAAACCATTAACATAATGACCTTTATGGTCAAAGCTTTAAAATTATCAAGGCTAAACAATCATAGTGATTCTAAATGATCATATTTATGAATCTACAACCATCCTTATTATATTGATAAACAATATCACCATGGTCTAAATCCTACAAACATTGTCAACTAAGCGCCAGACTTATAACAAAGAAAGACCAACCGACAAAACAAACATACAAACAAACATACAAACAAACTTACAAACAAACCAATAAATAAGTGAAATATTAACTAATGTTCACAAAGTTCATTCCTGTTGACAGAAACAAATCTTAATTATATAACCCTGAAAATAGTAATATTTAAATGAATTAACTGGGAATCAGACTTCATCCATGTCTTCATGTGCTTCACGTTTTTATACACATGAAGGTCACAGTCACAGAATACTGTCTGACGATTATCTGCTTATTAAGTTTACAACCATATGAATCATCAAAATTAATTGTCACATTTCCAAGACATTATCACGGCTGCCTGTCTGAAGGACAACACTAAATGATCTTTAATCTACCATTTCTAAAATAAGCCATAAATCAATGTTACAATCAAGTGAAAACAACAAAGCTACATCTTTGTTTAGTTATGCAGTATGTCAGCACTAATATTTGCCTTACTCAACATTTTCTTCAACTTGTGTTCAATATGAAAGGACCACCTGCCACCTTTTAAGGCAGAACACAATTGTTGTTAGCATTGATGCTGCTGATGTAAAGTACATTAGACAGAAACAAACATGTCTATGCTCACTTTTTGTTTAAAATTCATTTGACTAGCTTCATTTTTGACTTTGCAAAATTTCATGACATTGATAAAAAGACAGATTGAAAGACAAACAAACTTTACTAAAACAAGCTTCTGATCACTTTGACTTTATTCACATTCATGTAATGCATTCATTTCAATAAGTCAATTAGCACACAGCTGACTTAAAAGTAAAAACAATGAGACTTTATTTTCTCTTTATTTCTCACTGACAACACTGACCGCTTTTTCCTCTCAGAAATTGGCCTCTTTTCCTGGGTACTCAAATACATATACGTTATCTACCTCCACTTAATGGAGAGTAACTAGATCTCACAATAAACATACAGGGGTTGCTAGAAGCTTGGTACGTCTGTCATGCAACAAATAAGAGGTTCCAATTTTTTCTCTGAATACTAAGATTATTGTGTACTTAGTATCATGTATGAAGACAGTCACAACCCACACATCAAAACATCATGTCAGAATAATAGGATGTTGTAGAGCATCAGAGCAAATAAACACTCAATACTGACCTTAAGACTAGTCTCCAAATTAGATTTTGTAACATGGCTTCCATTGGTTTGGTCGCCAGTGATCGCTATAAATATGTGTTTTATGTACAATGAAACAAGTTCTCTTCTATAACAATCATGGAAACGTGATCAGGTTTTTTTTGGAACTAATGGTGGTTGTTTTTTTTCTCTCTCCAATTCTCAGCTGTAGAGGAAATGATTAAATAACAATGCTTAGAGTTGTACAATGAATTCCAACTGAGCTTGCAAATATTCCTGGCTTGTCATATCAGACTTTAAAATTATGAAATTGACACACGACGTAATATTTCATTGTGCAGTTTTGCATACTATCATGTCAGTTTGAAATGTTATACTAAAATCAATTACCTTTACATTAAGTGGAAAGGTACCCCACCGTGGCTGAGAACGTGGAGGATCTCGAGTGTCAGTTCTATCACAAATTGTGGGTTTTTAAAGAATTTGTTGTAAACTGCTATGATTGAAATGAACTGAAAATTCCCCAACAAGTTACCTGTGTGATAGAGGCTATATTATATGAATTGTTTTAACTCGTCAAATTGATATCACATTATTACATAATAATTTGCGATAATTTATCAAATTTTGTGGTAAAATTAAATACCTCAAACTATAAAAGATTGGAATGTTCATTTTGCTTGTCAAATTAAACCAGTCTTAATTAAAATGATGTCACTTATTTAAAAACAAGGAATCAGAATAATTCCAATCATTTGCTGTGATTTACTAAGAATTAAAATAAATCAGTTTTGTTATTACTTAGAGGAATTGCAACATTTTTTTGATAGAACAAAGAATAAAGTGAACATTAAAAACTGGCAACAAACAGATGAACTTAACTTTGAGTGTTAAAGTACACTTAGTAAAAAAACAGTAGAAACTTAAATTTGAGTGTTAAAGTTCACTTAGTAAAAAAACAGTAGAAACTTAAATTTGAGTGTTAAAGTTTACTTAGTGAAAGGTAGAAACTTAAATTTGAGTGTTAAAGTTCACTTAGTGAAAGGTAGAAACTTAAATTTGAGTGTTAAAGTTCACTTAGTGAAAGGTAGAAACTTAAATTTGAGTGTTAAAGTTCACTTAGTAAAAAAACAGTAGAAATTTAAATTTGAGTGTTAAAGTTTACTTAGTAAAAAAACAGTAGAAACTTAAATTTGAGTGTTAAAGTTTACTTAGTAAAAAACAGTAGAAACTTAAATTTGAGTGTTAAAGTTTACTTAGTAAAAAAACAGTAGAAACTTAAATTTGAGTGTTAAAGTTTACTTAGTAAAAAAACAGTAGAAATTTAAATTTGAGTGTTAAAGTTCACTTAGTAAAATATGGTAGAAACTTAAATTTGAGTGTTAAAGTTCACTTAGTAAAATATGGTAGAAACTTAAATTTGAGTGTTAAAGTTTACTTAGTGAAAGGTAGAAACTTAAATTTGAGTGTTAAAGTTCACTTAGTAAAAAAACAGTAGAAACTTAAATTTGAGTGTTAAAGTTCACTTAGTAAAATATGGTAGAAACTTAAATTTGAGTGTTAAAGTTCACATAGTAAAAAAACGGTAGAAACTTAAATTTGAGTGTTAAAGTTCACTTAGTAAAAAAACGGTAGAAACTTAAATTTGAGTGTTAAAGTTCACTTAGTAAAAAAAAGGTAGAAACTTAACTTTGAGTGTTAAAGTTCACTTAGTGAAAGGTAGAAACTTAAATTTGAGTGTTAAAGTTTACTTAGTGAAAGGTAGAAACTTAAATTTGAGTGTTGTAGTGTACTTATTGAAGGGTAAAACTGTGGTACCATGATTTAACAGATTCAGACTATGAGTATCATGCTTCCTTTTTTTGGCCAGACAATTCACAGATAGAAAACAGCTGCTACCAGTTTAAATGTCATCCCAATATCTTGCAAGGAGAAATATCAGATGAAAGATTATAATTAATTAATTAACAACACATTCTTTACATTTGCAGTGAAATTTCGCTTAATTAGCAAATTGCACAGGACAGACAACTGGGAGCTTAGTGTGAAATATTTTTTATGTAAAATGGAAGACAGGGCACAGCCATATTGTGAATGCACGGGATAACTTTAAACAATACAAATTTGAGCGGATATTCACTTTATTGTCTCAATGACTCATTGGCTCTAATGTTTTTAAGTATAACATCACATATGTTAAGATCATAGCTGATGGCTTTTAGCCTCTTAAAATGATGAACTGTACAACAGTGTTTATATTAATTGATTAATTAAAGTCAATGTAAGAATGAATCATCGTAACAATCAAAATGCTCGGGCAATTTTGTAGAAAAAAAACAACAACTTCAATTTGTTTTAAGTGATAATGCTAGAGGTAACTTTAGTTCATATTTTTTTAGAACTAGTTTAGAAATTGCATTGTAACCATGCAGTTTAACATCCTGAGTAGAATATCATTAAATACTACATTTTCCCACTGATGTCAAACAGCAATAGATTTATTCATATAAATTCAAGCTTTCATTAATTTATCCTCCACACATTGAGAAAGAAATTTAGAGCCTGAACTGCTTTAAATATAAAAAATGCATCATTGACAAATTTCCATAATAGAATGTCAAGTTACTTCAAGAAAAAGATATGAAACATGCTTTGTAAACAGAGAGAATGAGCATTCTGCAAAAAACTCACTACAACAAAAAAATCACAATTCAGAAAGGCTGTATTTAATTTACAATAGGATTCAATCTAGAACATTATTTCTGTGTTTGACATGTTGGTCCAACGGAACAAAGAACGTGTTCCCAAAGCTATATCGAGCTTGAAGGCAGAAATTATCGGAAATAGCAAAAATCTAATTCTTCCTTTGAAAGGGGAAACACTTCCAAAAACACTATTCAAATATTACAACAGTGTTTGTAAAAGAGAAGTTATTTGCTTTATTGATAGAGATAAAGGGTTCTTGAATATTTAAATCAAGTCTTGCCAGTTCTATTAAAAAACTGAACAAGAACAAACAATTGAGCAGTAAAAAGAACATAAACTACTACCATTTTGAAGCTATAGAAAAGTTTTACTCCATTTTGATTAAAAAAATGACAGATTAAAAAGATGGAAATAAAATATAATTCCTTAAAATAATCTCATCTTGTCTTCCTGTGTTGTCTCACAATTATAAAACCAAACCAACTCAATTTTTTCTCATGGCCATTTATAATTTCACTGAAGTTTCCCATCAAATCTTTATTTTAACATGATTTTATTAAAATGTCTAATTAGAAAATATCTTAATAATTATCTATAGTCAACAGTAATGATGGTATGTTTTTATACAATCACATTTTAATGATCAACTCCATGAAGACTACTGACTTAAAATTGAGTTTTAAAGTCTAAGTTTATGCCTGACCTTGACCTTTTACTTAGATTAAGAAAATACCAAAACTCACTTCTTGTCCACTTATTGCAAGCTAACATAGAGTATTGGATCTGATAAAACATCTCTGGTTTAGATACTAACTGGGTAAAATTTATTTTTTTAGAAAAAAAAATGTTCACATTTACACCTTATCATATTTAAGTTTAGTCCAGTAGCTGACTTTCAGCTTTGGTAGGTAAAACTGCATCAGTTTTGAAAAAAGTGGATTATATCAACATTTTATGGATACAAGTGTCATCCTGGACAAAGAGCTGGTAACAAGCATAATAAATGCTGAGATGATGTGTATCAGAATAATGAATAATAATAAATGGACAAAGCAAAAAGGCCCCCTGTGGAACAATTCTCATTAACTGTAACAGAGACACTCATGGCTTTGCAACAGCAGACGGGCATACATGTAAATCATTGACCATGATATGGCTGACCATTACACTTAATGGACTTTGTCACACGCAAGTAGAATACATTTTGCTTTCATTTTCATGTTTTATCATTTACTCAAGTCCACAGTGAGACAGATTGAGTTAACCATTGTTAACAACAGAAAAGGGATAGAGTAGGGAGCGGTGTTTTGCATTATGGGTGATTCATGTAAAGCCCTAGGGGGTTCATTTGGGGACAGTGTATTTGAGATTGAATGTGAAAGATGGACAAATAGAAAATTTTTGTACTGTTTTATTTATCATTAACAATCTGTTATTCTAAAGATTACCCTGGTCATTTTGAGGTGGGTGGGACAGTGGGAGAAGGTCTAGGTAAATAGAAAACACTGAAACTTTTGGCAGAGAAAAGTGTTTTAGATGAATCACAGACTTCCATCAACATTCATATCAAAATAACAGATTATATTCATGACATAGAATACAAGACCAATAAGACTCATTTTCATAGTTTGAAATCAATTAAAATCATTTCTAATTAGACTGTGTAAATGATCCTCTTCAAATAATTCCAGAATAAAATGTTCCTATCAAATTGAAACAATATCATATGGAGATTTAAGATCAATTTTCTAATTAAAACAGAATAGCTCTTATCATTCCCTTTATTAGCCAAACCATTCAATAAAAACATGTTTACACAGTAAGAATGTATCTGAAAATGGTCGAAATTTTTATTTTACCAGTTAAAAAAATAACAAAAAATTCCCCTCTTTGATTATCAGTCCAAGCTAAACTTAATTAAGAAATATTAAAATGATCATTTCATAACAGAATTTTCAAGCAAATGTGATTAATACAAAACTTTTATTCAACATAGTGGCCATCTTAAATATCAAGGCAGACGACACATTGTCAGAAACAAAAGCAGTTCAGGACAACATTTTGTTGCATGTTTCTTGTCAATTGTGACAAGTTTCATAAAAATCAGCTTAAAAAAACCAATAAGTCTAATAAAAATTGGCTTAAGTCAAATGAGAATGTAGAGTTACGCGCTAAATGACACCAATGAAATGGTTGCACTCGTTGGCTCACGTCATAAAACATTTTATTGAATGAATATGATATGTTCGCAACGGCCTACAAGGTCATATCTGTACGTGCCATGATGAAGTCAATCAGCAGTCAGAAGGATTTTCAGTTGCATGACACTAAAAAATTCTTAATGAAAATATTTTCTAGTCCTAATTCCAGTCGACTTCAACCAACACAAAACATACACAGGGTGAAATAGTTCAACATGAGAAATTCCATGGGATCATTTTCTGAACACATTTAATAGTCAAGCTTTAGATATGCCTAGTAAATATTTCAAACTCTAAAATAAAGATTTACGACATGCCAGTATTATCAGGGGTGGTCTGTGAAGTAAATTGTTAGATTTATTGTGACTTTTTTTCAAAATGAGAGTGGAAATTATTAAGTGGCGAAAAAATCTAAAGATTTCTTAAATACCAGTCATTTTTTCATCACATTTTTTTCAATTAATTTTTTTACAAACATAATAATAGTGTGCTTCAAGATCAGCCATCAATGGCTCTGTTTTTTTTTTATTTAAATTTTAATTGATTTAATTGTGTATTATAATAGAAAAATGATTATTGAGAAATCAATTATGGATAATGACGGTGTTTGCTCAAACTTTGTGGCATTAATTAGTCAATTTCATTCCAAAAACAAACCTTGGCTACTAATCAGAAAATCTGCAAAATTTGTTTCCTCATCTGAAGAAATTTATTAGTCGTATTTCAAAAAAAAATTAGACCAGTTTCACAGATGTATAATTATCTGCCCCTAGGCACTCTTCAAATATTTATGCCATACAGATGTTGTTTCCCTTTCGAAACTCTTCAATTATTCATTGAGTGACTAAGTTAATCATTGTTCTAAAGCATCGAAAAAACTTTAAGTATGTTCGCTACAGTAATAAACGAAAGAGAAACGCCATTAAACAGTTCAGGATTTCTTCCCTCGATATTTTCTGTAGCATGTTTGTTGATCATTTAACGTAACAATGACCTTTTATGGGCTAAATTCAGTTTAATAAGTAAACGTTAGCCATGAATAAACAGACCGTAGAATCAATATCTTTGATAGACGTTGATTTCGAACTGCATACAGACCAGCAAAGCTTTAAATTAAATATCCGGTTAAGCATTGCTTGTATAGACGTACAGTAATTTATTATATCGATAAAGTACAAAAGATGAAATCGGCCAAGTAATAAGGAATTAATTCCAATATAAAATTGTCATGTACACTACGTTAGCTTCAAACTAGATAAAAGATTTAATGCCAATAATGTCATCCAGTATGCCAAAAGATTAAAACCGTTTTACCAAATATTTCCAATAAATACCCCTCCTTGAATAGTGAACTCTGCTACTTAATGTTTTGAAAAAATCAACAGCGCAAAAGTGGACACTAGCCATAAGTGTTTTAATAATCCTTCAAATTATATTCAACTTGTCCAAAGAAATCAATTAATGTTAGAAATAAAAATATCTGTGTAATGTAAGCCCACCCCCTGCCTGTTGGCATGTTTATTAAGGAATACTTGGTATTGCACAGTGTATCTTAGTGTTGGTTTATTGAAATTCAAGCATCAGAAGAAGCAACTGGCCACTGCACTTGTGCATCATAGCCAGATAATTTGTATCCTGTTGTTCCAAAGCTGTAATACAGTACATTGAAGATTACAGCGCATTTTAAGTACATATGCACTAATATACTGACTCCACGTTGACTTTTTTTCCACAGCAGTTTTCAATCAATATCTCCACAACAATAAACTGTTACATTTAAATGAAAGTTACGTGAACTTAAAGCAATTAATCATGATGAAATTGACCAATAAACAAGTTTAAAGTACATAGAAATTCTATTCAAGTTTAGGACACAGAGACAAGCCACAAACATTCTATTAAAGAATACAATTACCTAAAACTATGATTAAATTCCTAGTAAAGAGCCGAGTACAAAGGACCAGAACTGTAAATAAAGTCAGTTTTCTTTACAGCATTCTCCTGGGTGTCATGACAACCAATTAATGCTGCCATTGGTGGATTATGGAAATGAATCTCCTCTTCAACTGACCACACTTCACATAAATAGCAAATTTATGCTGTCTTTTATTTAGTATTGACTAAGTGTGCTATGTCTGGATGGATGCTGACTTGGGAATTAAGATCTCAAACATTACTCTCCCAAGTTATTAAATTATTTACGGGAATTTAACACAGTTTAGTTGTATAAATGGATTTTCAATTTAGACAAATATTATTCAACATAAAGTAGAATGTTATACAACAAAAAAAAAATATATTTCATTTTACATTGGAGCTGAGCATTTTTTCTTATTTTCTTTACATTATTCCATTTTTAGATCAATAAAATTATATCAATTTACCTAATTCTATATAAGGGAGTTAATACAAAAATTGCTAATCATCAACATATTACATGCAGCAAATTTGACAATTATGCCAATTTTATTCAGTTAAAGTTGAATTATCTTTCTTTAACAACTCTCCAGTCATGAAAACCAGATTTGTAGAAATAAGCTAGAAGTATTATAAATTAGTACAAAATAAATCACAAAAATGGTCTCACTGAAGGTGACACAATTAGGCTAAGAGGTGACCAAACAATTCATCATACAATATTTATTTCACACTACCAATCATTATTCCACAATGCAAATATTTGTAGGCAATTTTTCTAAGCTAAATTAAAATTGCTTTCCATGCCCATATTAGGAATTATGTGTAATCAAATTCCCCATACAGACAAATGATCAGCGGAAGAAATAAATACAGTAAATCAACATCGAATAATATGAGTAATGAAAAAAAAAACAGATATAATACAGGAATATTAATGTTCACCATGAAAATCAAGAACGTGCATTGATGTAAATATAAATAAATGCCTCGACACTAAGCAAATTAAAATGCATCATGGGATATACGTTAGTTGAGCAAAACATCATCTGCAGATTACAAAGACCTTTATACAATCTTCTCTACATCATAAATGAAAACTGTATCTCTTTTTTTTTAAAAATAAATCACATCAATATACAAGCATATAAAACAGTGAAATTATAAACATTTTCATCTGTACATGATTGACAAAAGTAACATTTTAATCAAAACAAATTGCTCTACCTATTGAATATAATTGAATTAGTTCATAATTAGTAAATAATTTTCCTTTTTGACCTTGTCCTATCTAAATGACCTTGACCTTAAACCATCAAAGCTGAAAGTATTAGTTCTAACATGAGTATTATTTGTAAAATACTATTAAAGAATTGTTCCTAGAGGTTAAGTATATGGTATGAAAATCATTTTGCAGGCAAAATTTTGGATCATTTAACTTTAAAGTAAAAATGCGCAAATATGAAAAGAAAGAAATGTTGTGGTGAGAGACCAAGTCTTATAAGACTCAGAGTATGAGATGTGTGGAGTGAAATTCTGGGGACTTTTTTTCTCAGTAAGTCCCTTATCAATTCTTGATGCAACTTTTTGTTTGCCAGAAACTCTGGGTCTGTACATGTATACAAGACATGACTTGCTTTAATTAAATAAGCAGATAGAACAGAATTCAGTCATCTCAATTCATGCTGATTGAGGTATTAATGAAAACATACTGTCTTCCAACAGTGTGTACAATTAAACTTGTCTATTTGACCTATGACCTCTGAATAATGAGCTAAAGCCTAGATCATTGAGCTTCACAATCAGGTCAACAATGCAGGTATGTCATTGGTCAGTTTCAGACAGTACAAAATATCAACCAATCAGGTTCTTTAAATCCCTGCTGTTTCATATGTATACAATAGTAGCTAAAACAAACTCTAACAAACCCAACATCACTTATTTGTATTGACAACATTTAAGATCTTTCAACTACAGAATAACCCCTAATAGACACACCCGCCTCTACCGGAAATGAGACATTTTAAAAGATTTTTCAATTTGTCAATTTATAAAAATTTACAGGCACACCAGATATAGTTTTCAGGAAAATTCAGGTATTTATAATGATGCATGGGTCTTTCTTTTTCTGAAAATAAGAATGTAGTGAAGGTGGCATTAATTATAGGAGGGCACTAATGAAGGGGGGCATTAAATAGAGGGCATTAATTGGGGGCATTAATTAGAGGAAGCTCTAATTAGAAAGGGGGGCATTAATTTGAGTGGGGCACTAGATAGTGAGGGGAGCATTAATTAGAGGGCACTAATTAGAGAGGGGGCATTAATTAGAGGGCACAAATTATCCAGGGGGCATCAATTCGAGAGCAGTGTTTATTAGAGTATATTCTGCATTTTTATCAACATTTAAAGTTTACAAATGTCTGAAATGTTAACTTGATTTTAAGTTTAGAAAGTGCTATCTTAGCTAAGAATTATTTTCATGACATGACACCAAAGTCTTTGACATTGATTTTCTCTATATCACACGCTGCACCATAATTGAAAAAAATCTCCAAATTCAACACTCCGTTAATATGTCTTATTATTCAAATGCATTTCCGTCACGTTTCTTATTTCATAAATATTTGAAAAGCAATGCCTGCTATGCGAATATAAAAACTAACTGAAATGCAACAAAAAATATTTTCAATTTTCATTCAAACAACATTCTGCTTCTCTTCGTTGTAAAATTGGAGAAAAGTATCATGTAATTCAAATTAATGAATGTAGCCGACTCAAAGCTCCGATGTAAATCCAAAATCAATGTTTTCAATGAAATAAGGCTTGAGATAATCTTGAATCATGGGAGAACATATCTAAGTGAAACAAAACTCATTCTTAGGAACATTTGTTGCATTTTCAAGTGAAAATCAGAAAAAAATCGCTGCTAACAAAAACAATACAAAAAACTTTTTACTGGTCAGAAGAAGGTTAATTCTTAACTGGACAGTCTAAAATTAATTCTTAACTTGACAGCAGATGATTAATTTTTAATGGGAAAGTCTATGATTAATTTTTAACTAGATAGTTATCGATTAATTTTTACTGGACAGCTGACAATAGATTTTTAACCAGCTGCTGAATTTTAACTTTTAACTGGACAACAAAATGAATAACCTGTATCCATACTGCTAATGGTAAACTTTTAACTGGGCAGCTAATGATTAACTTTTAATGGTACTGTTAATGATTAACTTTTGATTGGACAGCTAATGATTAACCTTTAACTGGACAGCTAATGATTAACTTTTTACCTGACAGGTATTATGATTAACTTTTAACCATACTGCATATGATTAACTTGTAACCAGACAGCTAATGATTGACTTTTAACCAGAGAGCTAATGATTAACTTTTAACAAGACAGCAAATGATTAACTTTTTACTGGAGAGCTAATGACTAACTTTAAATGGACAGCTGATGTTGAATGTTTATCTGTACTGCTTATGATTAATTTTTCTAGGACTGCTTATGAACATGAGACTCAGACAGCAAAACCTTTAGAATCAGAAGAAATTTTCATCTATTTAATGCTTGTTTTCCTGGTTATATCAGCCTTTAAATTACTTTTACATTTGCCATGCATCCAGACATGGATTCTTTTAATTGGACCCTTCCCAATCAAAAATAAAGATTTTTTTCAAATTCCTGATATAAAATTTACAATTTAACATTACACCATACATTTTTCCCAATTGGATTGGACCCTTTTCCTAAATCGAGAAAAATCACAGCCAGACCAATGAATTTTTTCACAATTGTTGGATTATTTAGCTGGACAAACTTATCTATTACTGGCCAATTACTGGCGAGTCAAGCTTGAAAGCACAGGTTGACTAAGCCTTTTCTAAATCTGTAGACCTGTCACTGTTTTGTTTGTAACATTGTACTTAAAATTATCAAAGACATTCTGTTGCTAAGCAACACAGGTAGAACATGAAAAGGCACTACTATTCAATTTCACCATCAACTATGTACTGTTAGTTCAAAGTCAAAAATGTAATCAGACATCTGACAAAGTTGCGTTTTCGTGACCAATGGTTCATCAATGTATTACAATGTAGTCACATTAATTAGTTTGTTTCTACAACAACCTATTGTCAATGGGTAAAGCCAAGAATATAAAGTAAACCATTCTTAACAACTTTTTCTTCCCATTTGATATCTAAATACTTTAAAGGTACATGCCTTTAATTATTTTAAAGGTACAGACCACTTATTACTTTAAAAGTAATGCCACCTATGATTGATATGATACAGTCCTCTGACGTCTTCACATGAACAGACCCCTAATTACAGGTAATAGGGATTTCAGCGATGATATAATGCTTTTGTTCTTTGGTACATAAAAGTGTACCAGTTTAAGGGGTTGCAGTACTGCCATTGCATTTCACAGCCCCTAATCTGAAATACCCTAAGGTTGCTAATACTGTTTTATTTAAGCCTTCAGAGCAGGAAGAAAACAGTCCCTATGAGATGGTGTCTGATCAGAAATATCAAAGGTCTTTAATGTAATACTTGTATGCCATTTCAAATAAGCAACAACAAGACTAGGGCAACAACCTCTGACCCTTATTTCAGCATATATTTCTTCATTTAGTGTACGTATAATACCCCTCCCAAGACAAACAAACCATTCTGTCATAAAAAATCCACTATTCAATATCAAAAGAATAAATGGATAAGTTAACAAGCAATATACAATGTGCTTGTGATTTTTGTGTGTCTTAAGATGACAACAATATTGTAATCTGGATAAAATTCCATTAGACCTGACCCAAACAGCTAAGGCTCATGGGATTGCAGGAATGTCCAGAAATGTGAATAAAGCCATAAACTGCTGGGCAGGGTGCGAGATAATCCCTTAAAAGGAATTTATCGTCCCCGTATGGCACATGTATTGCTAGATGAGCAGGATTTAGTGAAAATCTGGAAGAATTACAGTCAGGGATATGAATTATTTATTACAGTTATTTTCTGACGACCTTAATTCTAGAGTTTGGCACCGAGCTAAAGTAACTCAAATTTCAGTGTAGAAGCATTATACAATGTTTTTACAGTCATAAATTATTACAGAACCTGCCAATCTCAGTGCAAAGGTGAAGAAAAAATGAAGCAACACAATATTTTATCATTAATCTTAGTTATTTCTAATCATTCTTGAGGTAATTATAAGTTTATGTTTTCTAATACTTCAAAAAAAGTTTTACAGTGGGAAGTTTTTGCCTTTTTCAGTATGCTCATTAAATCTGACTTCAACTTTTAATTCCTAAGTAAACATTTACGATGCTCTGTCATCATCTCCATGAACGTCTTTGATTGTTATTTTTAAAGGTTACCAAACAAAAAAATATCAATGCAGCTGTGGTAAATTGACTGCCTAAAATTTGCCTGTCATTCATTAATTAAGACTAAATTATTATTTTTTTGTATTTTTGTATGATTATTTTTTACTTTAATAAAATCACTAACTTTTTATCTCAGAATTTTTTCCACCGTTTTGATTGATAAGAAATCATGCTCTGAGTTGAATTTTTACAGGATGAGCTTTTTTCACATTTTTGGAAAGCAACTTTTTTCACATTTTTTCTCACTCAGCACAATGAGATTCTTCACAAAAATTCAGACATAAATTTGAAAAAAATGGCCACTCAATCATAATCTGTTTTTATTAGTTAACATACAAAATTGAAATGGATTGCTGTGTTAAAACCATGACATTTTGTGAATGGCCATCTTGCAGCAAATGTGTCCAAAATTAATGCGTTTCCATGGAAATGCTTCTATCAACTCCCATGATAAAAATATAGAATTCATTTTCATCATCACGACTTTATTTTGACTTCATTAAAACAGATTTGATGGATTTGAAAATATGTTATCAATAAAACTCCTGATTATTAAATATCTTCTTATCATCAGTATCCACAGAGTCAGTCCCTCGTGGTATTAAAATTCTGCCATTTCACTTAAATCAGAACCAAGCATTACCATTGGTTAGATTTGAGACTATGATCAAAAACAACCAATGAGATACTTTAGTATAAGACCCCTGCTTCTAATCTAGTTTATACCATCCGTGTCTGACACAACACTTATTTACTATTATGACTATCAAATATTGTGCAATGAGAATGAAGCATTACCATTGGTCAGTTCTTTCTAAGATTGAGGCAAAAAAACAACCGATAGATGTTTTTATTTCAAGAGTCTGGCTGATAAGTCTTATTTTTTCATAAAATTCTTTGCAGATATTTTTCTGTTAGCAAGTTACAGTATGCAGGGATTTCCCTGACGCAGGTTTCTTGCGCCCCTGATGCAATATTCAGCCGAGGGACTCACATTGAGAGTGACCACCGCATCCTCAGGACTCCTTCCGACCCGGAATTTGCCCTTGGCATTTTCTGTGTGGGACCCCCAAAAATCCAAAAGGACTCCTAAGATGTTGGAGATGGGAGTCCCGGGGACCCTCGGTTGAAAAATCCAAGGGAAAACCCTGAGTATGGCTAAAAGATCACTATGTAAATACTATCAGTCACTGCAGAAATTCCACTGGGAAAATACAACAATGCTTGATTCATTCATGCTTGTAAAAAATTCTCACCATTTCTTATTATACATGATATTTGCATTTTTCAATGAAGCTGCCAGTTCCATAGAGATAGCATCATCATATTTATGGTAATAATTCCAGAACATGATGCTAAAATCAAACTTTTATATCTCTTCAATGTTCTGTAGTGAAAAATTGCTCATTGCGATGCTATCAGTAATCTTTATACACACTCTAGCACATAAAATGATTACAATATGCTAGAAAAATCATAGGACTACCATTGTGGTAATAGACATTAAGTTTTTAAGGACAAACATAAAATCATTGATGGAATATTAAAACAGCAGTATTTAGGAGATTACAATCAAAACCCATAAAGGAAAATCATTGTTGAAGCATTGAAACAAGTGGCTGTAAGACATGGGAGACCAAAGAACTGAAGATTCTTATTAGTTCACTAAGATTGATCTAACTATCAACCAGTGGCCAGACATACATCTGAGGCAGGTCTCTAAACCTAAGCTTAGTGCAAGATAATGAACCAACAAACTTAAAAGAGATGAAAATATCAGGGTTATATAATGCCATAAAAAGCGTTTAACTCATGACCCTCATCCATTGGGCAAAAGGTCAAGGTCACACTTAGATGGCAATAAACAGATTTTGTCTGGACAACTAACAGACATTTATTTGAATCTTTTCAAACTATCTTACACAAATGCTAACCATGATATGTTAGGGAAACCAAATATGTCTGACAATATAACCCACATAACAAAAATGTGGTATTTCAAAGAAAATGGAAATAAAAACAAATTGTAACAAACAGATGGATTTTTTGTCCATTAAATATTGATTGTGTTCATGGATTAGTGTTTATTCTCATACAACAAACAAAGCACAAACAGTCTGGCTCTTCACCAACCAAATCTCAAATTAGTCAGGTTGGGTTTCATGTGATTTTTTCCAATGTTTCATATGATGAAACTCTAAGTGGAAAACTAGATATATATATGGTAATGGTATCTGTACATTAAAGGATTAACTAATTGATCAATGTTGATTTGATCTCAGGATAAATCCTACATAAAACGGAATATGTATCATTTCTTGTATAACATACTGACAAATCTAGTCTGAATAACAGAACAGATGATGATGTCACTCTGCAGTTCAGCAGCCTTGTATAAAATAAGACAGACACTGACTAAGACTGCAGTCTTTTCATTGGCTGTAATTGAGGGTTCTGCACATAATGTGTAAGTGCACAGAGATCCAATGACTTACAAATGGAAAACTGAAACTTGAGCAAAAAGCTACTCATGAATAAAGACCCCACCTTGTCATGATTTGATGAACAAATCAAATAAACCTCAGAAGAAAGGTCAGCTCTGTATAAAGGATACATAATCTACTTTAAATGGTCTTTGTGAACAGATTAGACAATTTAAAAATTATTAAGAAAATACATTTTTTGTATTCCTTTTTTTTACATGTATTTCATCATTGATTCATACTGTGTGGTACTCATCTCCAAAAAGGGGCACATCATTAAGGGGTCCAAGTGTTGTTGTTTTGGGGTATTGATCAGAATTTATTAAAAAAAACAACACATTAAAAAAATCCAACCTTCCCTAAAACCCACCCAATTTGTAGAAACATACAAAAATGGTGAACAAAACACCATAGTATGGTCAATAGCAAAGGATGAGTCTTTATAAATACTTTTTCGAAATTATAGTTTGCTGTATACAATAACTTTATCCAAAGAAGCAAAATTACAGACATGAAGAAAATATCTTTTGTTGAATGCATCCAGTCTAATTTGAAAGGCAGTTGACTTTAATAAGTCTTGCAGTATAAAGTATACCTCATGAAACACTACAAAACTGCAGACACTTTGACAAGAAATGATGCTGTACACAGCTTCTCTGTGAAGGGGTGGATTTTAATAAGTTTTGACAATAAGTGGTACAGTAGAGACTGCAGTCATCTAGGGAAATAAAAAATACATCAATACAGACAATAAGAATCACCTTCGGGAATGCTATCCATGATAAGCAAGATTTGTAATGCATGTTTTATGCAAATGAGATACACCACAATCTCAGGTGCTGACTTGTGAGACGACATCGGGAGTGTTCTTAGGTGATTTACGGATGATGTAAAGTCTCCACTTTCAATAAATGAATTCTCAATGGATTTTGGGGATTATTTTCGGTCTGGGAGTCAATCATTGATACTTAATATTGAGTAGAAGATAAAACATAAGAATTCAAACTATTGGAAAGTTCAAAGCCAACTATTGCTGTGAATTGAAGCAAAGTCAAGGTCATCAATAAAAATGGAGCTAAACCTTTTCTGTGGTGGCAGAAATTTTGGAAAAGAATTTAAGAATACATGAATGACAGCTTCCAACATACAAAGCAACGGATTGATTGATTCTGAGCACACAAACTTTAAATTGACCAATGGTAAGGTTGTATATTTAGACCAACCTCCAACATTTTGACTTCAGTATATTCATAAGGAACTCACTGTGGCATTAAATGTAAATGGTAAAACACAGTGTGAGGCTTTAAGTTTAATAAAAACTCCTTGAAAAACTGAAATGGACAGTAACTATAAGAATTGGCAGCTATTTGTATTCTAAGTCACATAGAGTCATCAGAAAATTTGGCTTGTAAGACAGTTAAATATAATTCATTGTGATTGGACAGACAATTTTCATTCACGTTGGGCAAAGGGCTCCCATTAAACTGACAATTTTACCTCCAAAATGGAGAGCAAATGATGACTAAAAGCGGGCTACTTGTGGTCATACTTCGCTGTGAAAATAACTGGTCGCCAATTTTTGATGTATGATCAAAGTATAAAACTGGTCAGTGTAGTCAATGTAAAGTATAAATTATACAAATCACCCATTATTTAGCATGTCTCTTTGGCTTACAATTAGATATCTTCAATAATTATATCTCTAGAAACTAACAACTGATCCCTAAGAGTATTGGAACATATAATTAATTCTCCCCAGTGATTAACAGACAGTAAATTTCATGTCTAGAATCATCACACTTCGGAAATGCAGGCACGAATGCGCAAAACACAAGTTCTTTAAGGGTAAAAAACGTCAGCTAAGGCCAGCCAATTGAAATATCAATTCGTAGCGCATGGTCATGATTTAAAGACAATCAATTCAGCTAAACTTACATTTTTCATTTTTTAACCTATTTGAAACATAGTATCTAAATTCTAAGAAGATTAACAAACATAATCATTAATTGAGGCCAATTTCTATGAATCTGTAGGTGCTCCGTAATCAAACATTTTTTTAATGATGGCCTAACAATATTTTTTTATAATTTGACTGTCAGTTGATTATCAAGAAATCATGCAGTTTTGTTGAAGCAACTACCAAGTCTGTTTCAATTAAAATGCTTCACGTCACCAAGGGAGATGCAGACACAAACGACAACTCCCTGACGCTGACTCATTCTGGTCCTTAATGGGCCCTGAAAATTTCTTAAAATTGTTCCCCGCCATTTATCACAGTCTGTCTCTCGTTCCAACCTGTTTTACTTGTCACCAACTTGTTGGAATGAAAAGCTAGCTAGATTAGCGTCTTTTGTTGTCATTAGCAATTGTAAACATGTCTTCAACATGATGTAATGAATTCGTAAAAATGTCCCATTTATTTGTCATCAGACCAGAGAATTGTGGAATGATTTGATCTTCATCTTATCTCTGAGTTACAAATGAACTCTTTAAGAGAATAAATGTAAATTTTAGCATCTTAAGTGCTGGTGAATACCAGCTGAAAACAGTTATAAATGGTAAACAGAACCCTTAACATGAAGAGAAGAAGAACATTCACAATTTTAGATGTCACTGTGGCATTTTCTGTGCAAATTGTGCATAAATGCATTAACTTATTAGAAGGGCACTTAATTAGCTGTGTATTATATTAATATCGATTTGTTGCTTTTTGATAATTTGTTTCAAATTGTAATCCATCAGTTCCAAGATATTTAAACTGGCATTCATGAGGAATAAAACTGATAGGTTCTCAATGATCCCCCCCCCCCAAAGAAAAACCCATACCATATGTACAATTTTGATACTAAACAGATTTCCTGAGACTTAGCAATTAAACCCAATTCCTAAATTGACCAATCAAATGACAGCATTTACAATGTCACACAACATACTCTAATCATGTGACTGACTCATAATGAATCTGAGAGAATCACACATCAAGTTGTATTAAACTGCTAATCTGCTTATAACATAAAGATATAATCTTCTCAGAGCAAATGTGAATTTTAGCATCATTTAATTATAAACTGTGGATGGATACAAATCCCTTTAAATGCACTTTGAACATCCTGGCTTAACAGTAGATTTTATGACACCCATTGGACCCCAAACAGGCAGAAAATCAACAGCAATTTACCAGATTCTCAACTAGCTCATTCAAAAAACATTACAGCTTAAGTTAAGCTTTCTCACATTGTGTGGAATCTATGGGTTTCAAAAAAATAACTTGTTGCCTATTTACTCAGAGTTTTAATGAAAGGAAAGTCAGCATGATGTAGAAACTGGTGCAAAAAATAAACTTGGTCGACCAATCCTTAGTTATAGAATATCTAAATAACTGATGGGACAAAAATCCTGATAATGTTTTTCTTGAAAAAAATATTCTGTATTTAGATACAGTGAATAGGTCCAAAGCAGAAATAGCATCAAAATGGCATTCGTTTATTGGTATTAAAACTTGGGCAGTTACACAACTGTACAACAAGGCGCTTTTACTTCCTCGATATTTTTTTAGACACAAACAACTTTTTGCCTAATAAGTTTCTGGAATGAAACGGTCACTTAGTTACATGACATGAATCCATCCTTACGCCATTGTTTTATTTTTTTTAATAATACATTATTCATTACCTTTATCTAATTTTGCTGATTTTTACAAGACAATGTTCAGTGTTCAGTCCCATTAAGCAAACCTTATGACCCCATGGGTGCACCATGACTGACCACTCCGTGTGTGTGTCCCTCAAATGGACAGTAAAGAAAAAAAACATGTCAGTATGTATCAAAACTTAAATATTCTCTTTGAACCTTACTTAATAGATGAGTGAAATACTTCAGAAAGTCAGTAGATTTCCAATTAAAACAAAGATTGTACTATCCTGGGAGTACATTACCATTGACTCAATGATAATCAAGTGTCGGGGTAATTCGTTTTACAGTTTCCCTGGAGATTCGATGCAGAACTTTCATCAATACGTACAATTGAACTCGGAGATTGGAAATCATCTATAAAACAAGATTGCAAACAATTCAGAATTCTGGGATAGCTATAATACTGTAGTTGTAAGATCTAGAAGATGCTACATAAAAGCTTGATTCAATTAAGTTAGATTTAATTTAAAGTCACAATGACCTATCTATCAGGACATTTCTTCAGTTTGGTAATATACAGCAGGCTGCAAATGCCTTTCACATGTGTAAAACATATTTTTCAGATTTTTTTTACATTGTGAAGTTTGTTAACAATTCTACTAAATTGTAACAAAATAAAAACAGCAGAAGTTCTGTTTCACATTAGATGGTATCCCAGAGCTGTTAAGTCAACTAGGTCTGTACTGTAATGCCCAGTATCATAAATGCTAAATTTTGTACCTTAAAAAATCTCAATTGGTTTTGCATTACAAAGATTTTCTAATTTCAAAATGCAGACAACAGACCAGGCTGCAGTGTCAATTTGCTTACTCAAGATTTTGTCAGAAACTAAATGGAATTGGATTGGCATGTCTTAATCCAACTTTGTTACACAATGAATTGAAACCAAACTCCTGATATTAATGGATGCATGATGTGTAACTTAATTGTATTTGAGATAATTTTGAGATGTATCTAAATTTTGCCAGGAAATAATTTCTGGATTATCTGATAACTGTGAGGTAACAGCATTGGTTGTGTATTGCTTTCAACAGAATCTGAACAGCAAATTAAAAGCATTTCCAAAGACAAAGATTTCGAGCTCATGAGATGTTTTGTAAGGAGAAGTGAAGACAAGTCTACTTTCACAATGCATGTAAGGTCTGACTCAAAAGTGCTTGGAAGATATAGGGAGTAAGGAATATTTTTATACAGTTCAAAATGTGAGCACTTATCCATCTTACAACTAACACTAGGGAAAAATGCTAAAAAGGTCTATTTTTCGAGTGCTGCTGAGTATAATGTCACACCTTTCTTGCTTTCATGTCTTGGACAATAACTATTCACAAAATGTATCTTCACCACTAGAGAAATGAATGAAAATTACATGGCTGGTCTAAACGTGTTTCTCTCAGTATAAGACATGATAGTATTATGTTGGCATGAAATGACATTTTGATAGACACATGGTTAACTTGAATATAATACGGAGACCTAGTTCGTAAACAAACTGACTTACTGAAATTCCTTATGGTCTGTCAGATAACCAGAGGGAATTCCAGGACAATGATAATTAATAAGAAATTTATCACACATTGTAGGGTTTTAAATAGAACCTGACACTGACTTGTTCCAACTGACATGCTGCAAAATTTATATGCAATAAAACATTTTACGAAAAATTCATAATTGTCATTATAATCAATACATTATCTTTATATCATTACAATAACTACTACTATTACCAAAATTATCATATTCATTTCATTATCAAAATCATCTTCACCAATTATAATTGTATTAACCTTATAATCATTATTATCATCACTAATATCAATAGTATCATCACAAATGTGAAAGATATTTATCATCTGTAGTATCAGAGGATGCCTTAAATAGATTTATTTTCACCAAATACAGCAGGATAAGTTGATTTTATCTAAACAATGACTGAAGTATGACCAATGAGTACTACTCAGACATATCAAAGGGACATCAAACAAGTTGCAGATAATAAGCATGCAGAACAAAGATCTGAAGCACTGACAGAGGAGAGTTATTCAAGATTTATGGCCAGGTCCCAGTCATCAGTCACACTAACTCTCTCTGCAGTCAAACAGTACAGGAGAAAGTTATCATTACAGCCACTGATAGATCAATTAAAACCTCATGTGTGCTACTGTGGCTCGTTCATTTATAATGACTTAATCATGATTAGTAAGATTTACAGAAGCTACAGCCAATTCACTATCTGATAATATTTGATATAATGCAGAAGTTGATATTTAAGGAGACAGTGGGTGGTATAAACTAGAGATAACTGTATTTAGATCTACGAGCAGTAACTGCGTAAAAATGGGAGCATGACCGTGGCCCAGTGGTTAGTGCGTGGCCCAGTTGTTAGTGCGCTGGACTTGTAATCTGGCCATCAATTTGGATTCAAATCCGTCACAGCAGGTCATACTCTTCCATGAAAATTTTACAGTATGTCTATTTTAAGTTGCTGGATCCTTGTGGAAGGGTAAGTTAGTTCTGGTTAGTATACAGTCCAGGAAAACTGGTTAGGAAAAACTGAAAAAAATGTTGAAAAAAATTGACAATGTCACATAAATCTGCAAAAATGAATCAAACACTCAAGATCTGAATCTAAGTATGTGGATTGATGTCATCACATACTACAAGTTACAAGGTTGTTAATGGTGCCAGCAAATAAGGAACAGTCTACTTCTGTAGGACAGACAAACAGATGGACAGACAAACTAATTGATAGACACACTAATGGATAATTCTACAATACTTTTTTGTCTGAGAGCTCCAACATTGCCAGGCTTTATAATTATTCTACAAAACGCACACATATTAAGATCCTTCCTATGTAAGCTGCATCAAAAAATTGTTTCATTTGAATTACAAGAAGTAATAAAATACAAGAATGTAACGATTTGTTGAACCTTCTGCTGAAGTTGTTCATATAACAGTAACATATGTTTATTTTCCTTGGTATTTCCACCCCAAAAAATGTTTTCATATGAATCTGAAGATAATTTCAAAGTTTTGAAACTGTAAGCGAATACTTTACACATAACGAGAATAACAGGGAGAAATGTTTTTGATGCTTGTCATGTTTTGTCAAAGATACGACAGAAACATTTTTTTGAAACAAATTTGATCAAGGAGATTATGGTTAGCCACAGAAGAGATTACACAAGCATGTCTTTGATTATATACTAAAATTCTCAGCCTAGAGAATTTTTATCAAGGCGCAATGGTTACCATACACTATGGGTCACAATGCATCAAGTCCCTTGTACAGCTTGGAAATACCACTTTTTATATCCCATTCTCCCATCAAAAGGCACATTAACATGCTGAGTCACTAATTTCTGTCCCTTAAAAATTTCAAATTCAAAATTGAACTTTCTGAAGAGGCTAAAAACCAGTGCAGTACTGGAAATAACATCTGATATCAGTTGTTTATAGTATAGGAATATATCAAGAGCCTTAGTAATAGAATATGATATTTTCATGTCAAGTCAGTCAGCCATGTTTAAATGGAAAACAAAATTTGACAAGTTAATTGCCAAACAGGTGAGTTTCGTACAAAGATAATTGTGAAGCATAAGGTACCAGCAGGTTATCTGCATACAAATATTCTATGTCAGGATACCGAAAAAAATCATTCATCATGAATTAAGAATAGATATAGAGCCATTTTCTGGGCACTTAGTAAAATCTGTACGTAACAGTTTGTAACAGAAAATAACAACTACTACACATAAATAGGGAAATTAATGACCATAGGTAGGTATCAGTGCTTTGTACTTAGTGGTGACTTTTATGGGTCTGTAACCTGAGATAGGGTCTAAATCAATTGTTAAATTGATTGGTAATTTTCTCATTATCAGCACCAAAGGCAGAGTTACAGTGTTTATAATCAGACCTCTCTAACCTGACAAGATATATTAGATTTTATAGAAAATGATGAGTAGTGTAGATATTTCCCTAGTTTACCACTACTTGAGGCTACTTACAAATGCTTGTGGCTACTTGAAGAGCAATTCCTGTGGACTGGTATAGATTTTTTCTGGACAAGCTCATTATGACCAAAAAGCAAATAAATGAGGGAAAGTGTATTGTTTAAAGTTGTTTATACAAACACAGTAAGTCATTTGCAGTCAGGTACAGTATTGACAATTGACAACTGAGGCATTTCAGTAAATAACTTGTACTGTTACATTATTTTTCACTTTTCATCCATTTGTTAATTACAAAGTCTCCTGTCTCTGCAATTAGCTCCTGCAAAGAAATGTTATTTGTCAATAAAACTCTCTAAACTGAAGGCAAAAATGTCCTGAAATAAATGGAAATAAACATCTGCAGAAAATTTCCGTAAATGTGAAAAAAAAACTGTTTGAAGCAATGTAATTATCAAGATTATAAATTAAGCTGAACTAATAATTAAAAGGTTAATCATTCAATTAATGACAAGCAATAATTGTATATCATGAATGGTTGCAGAAATGATTGGCTTTCCTTCCATTGCCCATGCAAACACTGTGGACACGTCTGTAAAATTACAGAATCCTGAAATACCCATTAATATTATTTAATAGTAGAGCCACTGACGTGATTATAGGGTTGTTCTGACATTAAGTAAACAGTCACAGACTGGCATACAATTTAGCAAAAAGCGGTCCATTTTTCATCTTTCAGTCTTCACAATGCTCGAGAACCAGTCTTAAACATCTTATTAGGAATAATTTTATGTAAATCACTTGACAAAAAAGTGATTATATTTTGAAGTGATGAAATATGCAGTGGATGTTTTGATTGGTGAATTTTAAGCAGTAGTGGCCTTGGAAGTGTAAGACATTTGAGTGTTTGTGTTTGATTATCCATCAATTCTTTGTTTTCATCTAATGACAGATACACAAAACCAGAACAAATAACCAGAGGTCTCAACTTCAGTATTCTTCTTTTATTCAATTTAATTACTGAGCATACATGTTAAATGATTAAGATTAATGGGGCCCAGTGACTGCCAGACACCACTGGTCTTTTACAAGGAATTAAGGCTTTGAAGCAGAAACTATTTTATCACATCTTTTTGGTGAGCATTCAGTTACCTTAGTTCAGTACAGCAGCTCCGAGCATGATACTTAATCTAATGGCATTCAAAGCATAACCTTTCCATTGTGAAAATGTACATTTTGCCATGCTCGTGTGCACATAATTGGTAATTCTTGGCAAAGAACAACATCGTGGTAAATTACAATTATCCCCTTATCTTTAATTTGTGTTTGATAGCTCATCTGAAGGACCTGATAAATAATGATAGCAAGAAAAGGAATTTAGGACTGTTTTAAATCACTAAGAAACAACTAAAATATATTTGTTTCTGGTGCCTTAAACCAATAAAATATATATGTTTCTGGTGCCATAAACCAATAAAATATACTTGTTTCTGGTGTCATAAACCAATAAAATATATTTGTTTCTGGTGTCATAAACCAATAAAATACATTATTTCTGATGCCACAAACTAATCAATTTTTTATGGTCTTCGCAACACAAGAAAATCCATCAAAATTAGGCCAAGGACATATTACTGAAAATGATGAATCAATCAAAGTACCTAAATACTAAGCTTTTACATTAGAATGGCCTTATATTCAAGGCTTCAGGATAGCTATTTTAGGAACTATAATTTTTCTTTATTACACAATTTGTATCCATCAGCATGCAGAAAACATTCACATGATGTTCATAAACCTGTGCCATTGGTTTAAAACAATTTGTTTTATTGTTCATGAAAAACCTGGGTTTGTTTTACAAAGAAATTCATTTTAAGCACAATTCTCATGGGTTTGTAGAAACAGTGGAACAAATACATCAATGGTAGAAATGAGAATAAATGTATGGTGTGCATCCCATGTTAAATGTCTTCTCGTTACATCAAAGCAAAACATTCAGAAACTTTATACTAGGTTTTGAATGATTAAAATCAAGGACTTAGTTTCATTTAAAAATCTGTTTTTGTTTCAATTACAGTTCGTCTGGTGCAAGAAATTCGATAAGCAGTGGAATTGGCTGACATTACAGGGCTGGGGTGGGCAAGAGATTTATCAGAAATAAACAAAATTTTTATGTTCTATATACTTAATATGAATGCATTAAATTCCAATTAATGCAAAATATCTGATAATGTTGACCATCAATACAAATAGTTGTGACTGAACATTTATCAAAAGTTTTTTTTACGTATAAATCCTAATAAATCATGTTTTAAATAGGGATAGGATCTGACAGATTGCTGGAAAAAGATTCTGATTTAAATTATTTCCAACATCAGCAGTTCAGTAAAATCAAGCTTTGAAAAGAAATTACGCAACTAAGTCTACCTTCATTAACTTTAATCCTCATTTTTTCTGACCTACCAAACACTTAAACCAATGTCAGGTGGCATCATAATATGGTGATAAAATCATGGAGAAGCAATTAAAACTGATAGTAAACATCTACAGAGTTTATCCTAATAAATGCACCTAGGAGTGTTATAACATGTTCAAAGATTTCTTTCCGATGTGATGAATTATCATTTACAGTTATTTTATGAATTGGATATAACTTGACAAATAAAAAAAAATTATAATGGTGAGTTAGAATTCTTGGATGATTTTTTAAAAAAGTGTAGGTACTTATCATTACAGGGGCATTTATTGGGGAATATTTGGTATAAGTCTGACCAAGTTAATTTGTAAATCTGGGAGTAATTATAACAACCAGAAAGTTACTTATCTCATTGTTTTCTTTGCTCTTTATTACAGATTTAGAACTTTTTTTGTAGACTGTATTACTTTGAGGTGAATGGACTCATGAACTTATCACAATTTTTGCAGTCTAGATGAATAGATGTAATTTTAATCGTACAGAACAATGAATTTAAAAGAAATTTTCCAAACCTAATCATTTTGTCTCTAAGACCACTATCTCTTAATTGCGACTGAACAACTTTTAATCATCCAATATGAGTAAAAGGATTGTCACACACTGGAGTTGGCTGTAATTGTTGTTAGATATTCCAACACTGTGTGCCCCTGTGCAAAGTGATAGCCCTTTTGGACGGGTATAAGAACCCAAAATTCCCACCAGTTTCTCATTCAATTAATTGGTATTTTAAACACACCATATGTTTACATGTGACTGTCACAGTGTTGTAACAAATATAAAATATAAAAGTTTCACAAAATGAAATCTAATTGGTCCTGTAATCAACCCTGATTATTTGATATGTAACAGAACAGGATTGTATAAACATGTAGTCATATGCAGATATACATTACTTGATTTACTGCATTGCCTGCGTTTTATCAAACTGTTACAAAGTCAAGGGCAGGTCTTATTTCCTACAAACCACACATTTCCTAATAAATGCCACTCCCTTAATTAACACACTCAACTTTATAAAAAAACAAATCTTGATTTATTAAAAAATTTAAGTTTTGATAATCTTTCAAGGTACATTCAATGAGACAAAAAAGGCTCAAGACAATAGTTTGACATACTGATAACATACTACCTACAGGTTATTTATTAGTGAATATTTGGTAGACTTTAGTTTAAATAAAAGATTTTCTTGAAAGGACCATCAACACATTGTTAAATGTATATTTGTTAAATGAAGCTAATGTCAGTCTGCTAGACATTTATCTGCCAGCAGATACAAACATCCATTTACCTACAACACTCAGTATATAGATATATAGTTTATGTAATCAAATAAAAAAAGCTTTGCATGGGTCCAGAAAATGTGCAAAATTATAATATAAACATTTGTCTTGATAATATTGTACTAGAGGCACTCAAATTATGCTTCTTAAAGCAAAATAATGCTTATACACTCAAACCCCTATCTGAACTATTCAATTATGCAGAAAATGTTCCGCAAATAGCAATTAAGAGTCCCCACCTCAGAAATGCACTGTTGCCAAACAATTAGAAGTAATTCAGAATAGCCACAAAATTACCATATCAGTGGATTTGTACTAAGACACACAGAGAAAGATCTTTAGTTATGGTGAGCCTGTCTTCTTATCATTTATTGCCCTCTGAGACCAATAAAGTACCTCCACTGGAGACCTTGGACGCTGAAACCACTCATGGACACAATCATTGTCTAATTGACTGGAAACTCTTAGCATGCAAATAGCATGAGCAAACAATTGGATGATAAGACTTATGAAGCATGATTAGGACATCTTCTATTCTCACACATGAGTGAATTAAATGATGTGCATTGTTCATTGTTAATTGGCAGGAACTGAATCAAGATGGAGGACATTTTTTGTCTCTTTTTTTCTGCTTCCTTGTTCTGTTTGTGGCATAATTCCTGTGTTTGTTTATTAATAATAGTACTGCAAGCAGATTAAAGTATGAACGTGTCCATGGTCAGCAAAGGACTAGTACCACAACCACTTAATTCACACAGAACTCGTGTATCACTTATGTGCATCAAGTATTTGTGTCCCATATATTCACGTTTTACTGAATAGAACAAATGTGCAGAATCAGGCAGCAGTGTAAAATTGGCTATGATAATGCTCAAGACAATTATGGCGATTAAATTCCCATTAAAAGTTATATAGCTTGCAACAGACGAGGCTAATGTAATATCGTAACAATTTTCACAATTCAATTTCAGAAAATGAAACATTTTATATCTTGTTAAGGCAAAAGTAAGTCAAGCAAAAAGCTCTTATGATTTAACTCAGATATCACATTCATTAAGCGCCTTTTTGTGGCATATGAAAGCTTCTAGATTCAATGATATCTCTAGATTAATGTGAAACATCATCAGCTTATTGAATAGAAAGTTCTGACTATTGCAGGGTGATATCAGTTACAGAAATCTTTATATCTGATCAGATGGTTTGCCATAGGGAGTCGTACAAACAAATGGCATTCTTCAGAAGCCTTTGATCTTAAGAGAGAAAATCAAGACGTCCATCAGTAATTTACTCTCAGATCTACCTTTTTTAATATCACCATTTTCTACTTAATTTGTCTGAATGTGGCAGTTTATGCCAGCAATACCAAATAAGGCAGAAATGGAAGATAGACAAATAAATGAAAGATTTACAATGACATTGACTAATATTTACAATCTAGTGATTGATATTAGATATGATACTATATAACAGACAAGTAAATTGTTATATAATCATCAGGTTGCCAAATAAGGAGAATAACCAAAATTAATGGTACGGGTGTATGATTGCAATGGAAGTTTGGATCAGTGTCTAGCTATTGAGGATACATTCTGGCCGGCTTCCAGCGACCTCTACTGGGTAGTTATATTTTTATGAGTAGGATTTTTCGTCTGCAAAAGCTCTTCAATAAGACAGCTGTGGAAAACTGTGCTTTTATTGCACATATATGAGCAGGGAGTCCAGATTGACCCAAATACATCTAATTATCTGATGTGTGTAATAATTTCTGTACAGTGAGATAAATAAAACAACTATACAAACACAAAGGAAGTAAATTTTGCTCATGGAAAGGTTGACTCTATGTCTGTGCATACATAGTCCTAGACATCAATGAAAGCAACTTCAGCTTTTATGTCCCTCCCAGGCCACCATACCCTTACATGAAAGTACACAACTTATCAGTACTGCAACTGTACCCTTGTGTAAAACATGTTGGTAACTCTTGCATGTTACTCTAAGACATCATACATTTCCAAAGTACTCTGACAGCCGTTGTTTTCACAGAGTGATATTTGAACCAAGCCTTTATGAGTTTCCAACTCAAGTCGTTATTTCAACTAATGCAATATAATAGAAATATAATAAAAGTAAATGGCTGTATCTTCATGCTAAACTAAGCAATGAGTCTAAAATACCAGTCTATGTCATCTTTTATGAAACCAGTCTGATTAGGAAATAACATTGATTTGTTTAATATACCGTACACAAAAGATTTTCTTCCATACAAATAATGACTGTTCCTGAGATAGGAAAAGCATTGTCTCGATATTTTACCTAATGAATTCCATGGACATTCATGATTTCAGTTTTCTGGTACATTTCACGTAAAGAGCATCGAAGCTTGGCTCGACGTATCTACAATGATGCTTTACAAGGAAATTCTCGTCATCAGTAAGGTTCATTAGAGAAAGACAAACTACTGGAATAAAAGCAGACATAAATCTGAGTGATCGAGATGCTTGCACGTGAAATAATCCAAAAATGGCTGCAAATGAATTATATGAATCAATTTCAAAATAGAGGACAAGGCTAACTGTAAAACTTTCTTGTATGCATCAATGGTTGGTAAAACTTGAATCAGGTCCAATGATTATATCAACGAGTTTTTGAGATTGAAAAATTCCAGCATGGAGGACCATATTAAAATGATCGTGCAGATATGGCAAAGAAGCAATTTATACTTGGCCTGAATATGATTACAACTAACATAATTACTGAACTGCAAAACTCAAAACAAAAACATAATTTCACAGACTTGAAAATAACACACAAGAGAATAATGTAATAAATTTTGGCAAATTTCGTATTAAGACAAAAACGTCTAAATAATTAAGTCAAGTAAATATATTGACAATAGCATTCCTCACAGGCATGGTAACTGGTGATTTACATTTATCATTTACCAGCGTACTGATGGTTTAAGAAAAGCCAAAATTAAATCTGTTTTAGGCAACGCAAGGAGCAAAGGCAATATATTCTGTCACCAAAAAATGCTGGTACAATGAACACAACTCACATCCAATATAAATTATGCTGTTAAGTTTCTTAGGTAGGAATTTATGACTATAGGCTTTGACTGCTGAGAACTGCAGGCTATTTTTTCTTCAATGAGTCCTACTCATTTATTTATCTCCAACTTGCATTCCCAAATTGTTTAATTTGTGTTATTCAGAACAAACGCTGTCGACATCACACTGACATCATGCTGACAATCGGAGGTTCTGTCTTATTGACCAGCATGTTTTCACGAATATTAAACAGATCGTCACATGACACACCAGAGTGTAGCCATCATCCACTACAACAGTGTAATGTGTAATTAGAGAAAATTCAAAATTTCAGAATTTTAATCTTGACTTTTTTTAGAAAGACATAATTTGACAGATAGGATGGGGGCCTGCAGAAATTTTATACTCTTTTCAGACACAGGGACGCAGTATATTAGATTAACACATAATTTCTTGTCAAGTCGGCACCCATCGTTCGGTAAAAGTAACTTTTACCATTCTAATCAGTGTGCTGAGAAATTTATCATTCCATATGTTGTCAAGACTAAGTTTTGAAAATGAAATTCCTGCATTTCTGGAGGCGTGGCAGCTCCCTCATATGTTGGTTGAAAAGTCTCCTGTGAAAGATTTTCTTAAAGTCTGTCATTATTAAAGTATTTCAACAATGAAAATTTCTTGGCAAAAAAAAAACACCAGTAATTGTGTTACAGAACAAAGAATGGATTGCCAGATGTTTCTTGCAAGCTACTTTTTATAACATTTTTGTGTAAAAATATGACTTTAATACAGAATAATTCCTATGATGAATATTTGCAAAACAATTGTATCCGATTTACAGATATTGCCTGGCATAACGTTGTACTGCACATGTTAAAAAGGAAATAAACTCAAACACAGCAATCATGGCATTTTTCTATTGGTCACTTTATGAACTGAACTCAGAATTAACCAATAAGACACACTTGGACTGTTAAAACCCTTTGCCACAAAAGCTGTAACCAAAACAGTCTCAGATATAAGGATTTAAGTGTCTATGAATACAGCTCAATCATTGGTCAATTTAAAAACAACATTTGGAAACAGCCAATCAAATGTTTAGAACTGTACGGTTCAAGTCTGGCCTATATCAGATGTTCATTATTATTAACTAGTCTTTCGGAAATGAATGTCTGAATGTATCATTTATGAAACAAAACCGTCTTAACAATGATTAGTAAATCAGAGACTTTTGGCAATAATTATTCATTAAAATAATCAAATATGAGCCTTCAGTATCCTGAGTACATTTTCTCCTATGTTCGCTTTGCTGATAGCAATTTAGTAACTGAAATATTATACCTGTACACCAAAAGTATAATACTTGTCATTAGACAATACAGTCTGTTGTCATGACAACATCATTAATCCAGGGATACTGTTAGATATTTTTTTAATAAGATACGATTTTATGAATATTTTATCAGCAATTTTGACAGTAAAAAGTCATTCCTTAGACATTGTAGATTGGATATTTCAGACTGGTTTTAATATCATCCTGGTTTAAGAAGTTTTGAAAACTAGACTAGGTCTCCTTGCAATTGCTCAGCATTGAAATAAATGTTCAACAAAAAAGATATATTGTTCCCAAAGCTGTATTCTTGTCATGCAGAAATTTTTAACCAAATTAATCTAAATACAGCCAATTGTGAGTGTGGCAACAAGTGCACGTGAAAACAGCTGTAACAACCTTTTTAATAATACATCAATATTTAGTTATGTAAAGGAAACAACAAAACAAAAAATATTTAATAATTTTAATTATAACTGATCAAACAAGTTGGGGAATGAAACCACTAAAGAAACAGGAATCACACCAATAAATTGAAGACTATGGCAAATCAATAATTTTGATCATTTTCTTCATCGTCACAAAACTGATGTATATGAATCAATCACTTCTAAGCAAGGCAGATTTGGAGGGGGGGGCAAATTGGCATTCATCCTCTAGCAACAAAAAAGCCAGAATGTTGAATCTACAAGGTACATCAGAAAAAATGCATTAAAAAGAGACTAAGGCAGATTTGAGTACACCACTTACGGTTTATACTCAGGTTTATGGCCTGTCAAACACAAGACAGTTCTTCTACCCTGGTTTATTATGAAACATTCTCACTCAATTTTGTCAGACAACCAAATCTTTAAAAAAATAGGCCAAAAAGTGTTTTCATTCACTCAGATACGGCTGAGTCTGTGAGTATTCTGTGAGCTTGAAATCAGGGAATGCAAACAAGAAAGCCGTGTCAGAATCTGTGATTTCTTTCCTCGTTCCATTACAACAAAAAACTCTAATATTAATCAGCATTTTTTTTCTGCCAATATAATAGTTCATTTCATTGCTACTGTTACAATTTAGAATGAGAAAATGAAGACTTCTTGAGATAATGTACAAGACAACCCTTATATCTCTACATAATGGATTAAATATAAAATAAACCAGAGAATTTTGAAACATAATCAAAGTTCAGTTTCAATCAAAGACAAAGTTCGATTATTTCTAAGTACCCTATGTTTCATAAAAAATGGTTTAAAGCAAGAACAAGAATGATCAACATCTGAAGAAATTAATTAATAAATTTCATCAAGGTTTCTGTAACATTTGGTGGCAACTGTTTGCAGCTGAGGTTATGTTTTAGTTGTACATTGTACAATGTTAATTTTTTCTTTAAGAAGGTTGTTGATTGGTTACTTTTTGTTTGTGTGCAGATCAATCAAAACATTCTTAATTGATGCTCCACAGTGAATGATGGGACATTGTAAAGTTGTCTTATGAAACATATCACAGCCTGGTTGCCTTACGTAAGATTCAAACAGTCAAGTTTTGAACATTCAAATGGCAACAATATACCTAATGTGCCCTAATATGTGCATTTGGTACAAAAATGGATTCCCTTTGTCAATGGTCGATTGATTTATATTCAGCCCCTTAATTTTAAATGAAAACATTGGTGGAGAGGTTGTTGATGCAGCTGAAATTAAGAATACTTCATATAGAAAGGTATTAAAGGCTTATATGGCCTTTCTGTGCCTAGCTATAATAAGGACATACCATAGACTTTTCCTGATCAGATGCAAAAAATAAATACATATGATTTATGATTTAAAGACAAACCACAGACAGAACGACAAGAAACTGATGACAAAATGACAATTATACTTAGTTTATAATGCATTATATTCCAGACATTATTTGAGAAAAAAGCAATGGGCAATTAAGAATTGCTTACACAAGAAAAGAGAAAAATGTGTACAATTATAATACAAGATGTATATAAGAATATCTATTTCCAGTCCATGTATTAAGTCACCACTTCTCAGACATCAGTTCATTTCGATCACAGACAGTTTCCCGTAGCAACATTTTTTCTATCAGGATTGTTATCTTACAGAAGATGAAGAAATGAGTCGACTCTCATTGTATGATCACAAATTTGTCTTACTAGCAATACAATCATAACATAATGTGATCTATTACTAACTCAAATACAACAAACAAAAATGCATTGAGATCTTTTCTCAAGGAAAAGCAGCTTACAGCACAAATACTGCTCATTTATATTCATTTCACAGATGGTGGGCAAATGCTGAAATTTAAACCCATGAGGAAATTTCCCAACAGCAAATTACAATACAATAAACAAAAGTAAACATTATACCAAAATCATCCTGTCTCCATTCATGGTGTTTGCAATCCAACTTCAAATTGTTTTTTGGATTGTATGCTTAGATTGTAGGTGTTTTATGTCATTCTGATGTGATGTTGTCTGTGTGTGTGTTTAATGGACAGAATGGATTAATGCCATAGATCTGAGACCTTATCATTCTTAGCCTGAAGCATTTGATTGGCTGTCCCAGAGCCTAGTCTTAAAACAGACTTATAGAATACTTCATTCATATACTGACCTAGGCTTAAACATTTATTTAATAAAAACTCAGAGGTTGCAAGATTTAGATAAAAATAAAATTGGGGCAATGAAAACGAAAGTTAATCTGATCCTTAAACAGTTCATCAATCAATGAATCCGCTAACAATTCATGCAATATGATCCTTAAACAGTTCATCAATCAATGAATCTGCTAACAATTCATGCAATATGATCCTTAAACAGTTCATCAATCAATGAATCCGCTAACAATTCATGCAATATGATCCTTAAACAGTTCATCAATCAATGAATCCGCTAACAATTCATGCAATATGATCCTTAAACAGTTCATCAATCAATGAATCCGCTAACAATTCATGCAATATGATCCTTAAACAGTTCATCAATCAATGAATCCGCTAACAATTCATGCAATATGATCAGAAAATCATTAAGGAAGTACCTTGTATATAATGACTTTATTCCATAGACTTTTGATGAATTAAAGGCTTTATTTAAATATATGAAATCCTGGATATAAAAGCTACTTTAAAGGTCAACAACAAACTAAGCACTACTATGAGCAAGTAATTATCTTATAAATCATGAGAAAAGATAATCAGTTTTTTGAGTAATTGTTCTGGAAGCATGGCACCAATCAGATGGTGCATCATCAATAAGGATTTCAGAAAGCTTAGGTATTTACAGCACACCGCAGGGGTCAGCAGCTTCAAAGCATTCAGTGAGTGAAGAAAATTTAAGTTAATTAAATAAATCAATACTAATGTTTGAACTTGGATCACACAGACTTCAACCATTTACGGCAGTCAAATGAAACAATGTTACAAAATGCATGTATGGTACACCCACTGTATGGTCTTTGAGTAATCACGTTTGGTTGACCAAACAACTGTATGTTATCTACAGTCAAACAATAACAATTAGGTGGATTGATGGAGTATCATACATAGCTGTGTAACACAATATAGAGAATGTCTTTATGTGTACTTGCATAACCTTTGTCACAGTTCTGAAAACATTATAAACAACAGTTTTATAGAATCCAATCTATAGATAATGCCAGCAGTGTAACAATAAAATTATAAGTTTAACTGGTTGTATTCTTGATATAAAGCTTGATCCTAAGGGTCAATAAGTAACGTCTTCGTGTGGTGGCCTTAAATTTGAAGTAGGTCAGGTCTACAGTTTTAATCAGTTGTCCTTGTCCCTGTGGTAGAGTTCATGTCAATATCAATTTCAAATGAAAGGAAAATCAACAAACATTCCACACAAGTAAGTTGATGAAATCCTTTATCATGGACAAAGTATTGTTGATGCTTATTCTCCAAAACTAGTAGAAATTGGCTTAGTGGGAGCTATGGAGGACATTCTCCTGGGTTGATTGGACATCCCATATTCCCCAAAACCCTAAAAATAAATTGACCAACATTTTTTTCTTGAATCACCTGTGGCGTGACATACCAGCAGGAAGCATTTAATTTGAAACATACAGCAAGATCAGAGGGTGATAATAGTAGTAAATTATAAATGATTTATAATCAAATCACATTTAAATAACAGTGTGAAAATATTCAACTTTAAAATGGTAATCTGTCCATCAGAATCAATCTAAGTGCTACAGAAATGATGAATGTTTTGAAGTTTAATTAAGCATATAGCAGTAATTAACAGGCAGTTACAAGTTAATTGTTCCGCTTTCACAGTGGATCACGGAAGTAATTTATCTCTTCAGTATTTTTTCCTGGCATGATTGGACCAGTTCATATCAATAATTCATTCCTCTCTTTCACAAGGTAATGAACAGCTTCACACTTTTAGTGTCTTGGAATGCGTGTTTTGGACTCAGAACCGTTAATTAAATAAATATTGAAATGACTGTTGTTTGCCAGTAGATGTGCAAAGATCCAATGGTATAAAACTAGACTGTGGTGCTGGTCTCCTATTAGAGCCATGCTATTGGTCAATTTCAGGGCATTGCAAAGAAGCAAACAATCCAGAACAAGCATTTAAAGACTGGTTTCAAAACACAGTTTTATTGACTGAAGATGTTAACTAGTCCCTGTTCCATGTTGCACTGCACCAAAGGAACAGGTAAAGACTAAATTATCTGGCGCTCTGATTGGTCAATGCATTTGAGCCATGTGATTGGCTGTCCATCCGTGAAACATCACGGATTTCTGTACATCTGTTAAATATAAACAAAGATGTTACTGATGCCTGAATAATTTAGGTACAAATTGCACTTTTTAATAAAAATAAAACAGTTAATGCTAAATTTAGTGACTCTACATATCATTACATGGAGACCCTGATGTTTTGATCTATTTTTAAATTACGCACGAAATATACATTGAATGAAAAAATGCGAGGTGTTCCGAATGCAAAAAGTCTCGCGAGATCCCGCAGGCAGAATTTTGCCCGGATTTCGACGGCAATTGACCAATCAGCGTCCAGGAAATTTTGGGCCATACTAGTTGTTTCTGTACATCAGAGTGAATGGGTACCAGTTTAAGTCAACGGGTACCAGTTTACTATAAATTATGATTGTATAGACAAATTTCAAAATGCAGTACGATCAATTTTGTAAAAAAATAAAAAAAAAATATCTTTTTTTTATTTTCAGTACGATATGGATTCTGGAAGAATTTACCTCAATTTGACAGAGATGCTTTTGACGAAAATTATACGAGAGTCAATGATGTCTGTAAAAGTAAGTGGCTCATAAATGATGATGGTTTACATTAAGAAATAAAATTTCTCATTTAAAACAAGGAATACTTTAATATCAAACAAGGCCTGAAGAGGATTAATAGGATATTCTCAATTTTCTCTCAGTTTTGGAATGACTCAGCACATTGCCTATGGTTGGCAGACATTTCTATGGAATCATGGGAACAATTTCCCATAATTCAATTGTCAGCAGTGTCATTAAGAAGCTTATAATTGTTTTATCAAGCTCCTGGAATGTTGTCCATGATCATTGTTTAAATATACTGTCTTTATCCCACAGTTAAAAGAAATGACTTCTAAACCACACATCTAATTTAAAGAGAATGTAAAACTAATCAAACTAAAAAGAGCAGAGAACAGAATACAACAAATATGCAAATATGGGAAAGTCAGCAAATTCCTAATAATTACCTAATTAAGACTTAACCTTACAAAGATATTTCATCAATGACAACATCTCTGGCAATTAAATCATTAATCAATGCTTGAAGATGAAAAATAGTTCTGTTGCATAAAATTATTGCCTGTCATGAGAGTCCAAACTCTAAACGTTAATTTCTGTCACAAACAATGCAAACGGTAAGTAAAAAGACAAAAGTATTCCATTTGGATTAAAACATTTAGGCAAAGGACACCATGCACAAAACTGGTAAGCAAATGAACAGCCATATACATAGCCTGTTTAATTACATTAACGAGAAGCTGTAATCAGGAAAAGAAGCAGACTTACTAGTTAAATATATCATTAATTACATCGTGAAAACTAATCAAATACGAGTACATAGTAGAATGGTACAAGAGAAATAAAGTCATGTATTGTATATATCTGATAGTCATGCAATTCCAGAGTGGAATTAGCATGTTTTCCTGGTCTATAATGATAGAAATCATGCTACATATTCTACTATTCAGCGTCAGAATTGGTAGATTTAATGTAATTGTCTACATTTATTATTTGCCTGAATGTACAATCTTATTAAGTTATCTGCATTTTATAGCGCAAACTATAGTTTTAAACATGCATGACATGAAACATACAATACCCCACCCACCTGTAACCAATTTACACTAAAAGTAAGATCTTTGATGGAAACACACACAAACATGGCTGATACAGTAATTAGCAGAGTCGGAATTCTTCCAAGTGCAATTTAGTGTGATATTGACACAAACATTTAGTAGTCTGATACCTCAATTTGCCTCAATTAGTGTGTGACACATCGAAAGTGGATACCCCTACAGTCTAGTTCCTTTAATTGTTCCTCAGACAAAAACAATCTATGTAAGGTATTAACCATGAAGGTACCAGTATAGTTAGGTTCAATCACTAAAATCAACTTCTGAGTGATTGCTTCTAACAATTTGAAATTTGGAATTTTAAAATACAGAATTTTGCAACACAAACTTTTTATCTCATTTAACATCATCTAGTTGACTCCTGAAGCAGCGAGAAATCATTGTTTCCATACTTTGGAAGATCATAAGAATTTTGGAAAAAATCGCAGCAGTTTTTTCTAACTTGTGCAAAAAACCATGCTGTTAATAGCAATTGACAATACGGGTGAAACAGAAAATTGGTTCCATCAGCAAAGCCGGATGAATATAAATGAGGTCATTAATTTCGAAACACGTCTTTATTAACAAAAACACCTAAGTTGGTTTCTAATCAGACATGTAAATAATTGATACACTAAAGAACTGATACTATCATATATCATGAAAGAAACCAATTTCCATCCAGAGACCTAATCCAAAACCACTTAAATAATAATGTGTTTAGTTTGCATGTAATCCTGCATGTTAATATTTTTCTCCCTGATAACGTTGCTCGTTAATATGTATAATAAGATCCATTTTATTGAAAGAATTTTTCAATTAAAATATTTTTGAACTGATCTTAGACACGTATGATGAATAAACAATTGACTTAAATGCTGTATGCAGCTAAAGCCACAAAACTGGTCATCTGAAACAGTCACATTCAGTTAAATTCTACAATACCACTAAATGTGACATGGCACACTGTGCTTCTCCAAGTCTATTTATATTTGTCCTGGATATCTGACAAGTGGCTTAAAATAGCAAGTACCGGTACGATGTCTGTAGAGCACCGGTCTAAATGTTGAGGTAGTTTTATAATGAAGATGAAATGCGGAAAAAACTAAGAAACTATTGTTTATAAAGAGATGGTCATTCAATTAAAGTGGTCTGTAAGTGAGGTTTTACTATACATAAATGTATAGCTGTGGGCTTCGGTCGCTGTAAACGAGATTACTAATTTTTTTAATTTCAAATATCAAGCATATTTCTTTGCTTTAATAAAAAAAAATAGCAGAATGTATTTAATGAAGTTTTAATGAAATTTTCTAGGAAACTGTCAAGCTGACATATGTATCTAAATTCACAAAATATTTCTCCAAGAATTCAGAAACATACAAAATTCCTAACAACAAATCTAGGATTTTTCATTTCAGAAATTTTTTAGAAGCAAAAGCTTTTTGAAAGTTCTTGTAAATTTCTCACTTTATTGAATACACCCTTCATTGCTTTTACACACACATGTGTTCATGTTTATTTGTTTACGGTAAATTGAGGTTTTTAGGACAAAACCATTGTAATGGTTTTTTGTTACAAAGCAGAGTTGTGTTTTCAATTTGTTCGTTCAGTGCAATAATGTAGCATTTATCTGGTAAAATAACCATACAGAGAAAATGTCCAATCTTGTTCTAGCTGAGCAAACTTACACAGTATTATTCATTTTCCAACAAGAGAACCTTTTAAAGGCCTTCAATGGTATTTTATTAAATGTGTTGAGTATCTTGAATTCAAGGAGTTGCATAAAGATTTCATTTTCTAACAGATACAGAATATTTAGGATTTAATGAGCTGTGAACTCTGTTCACACATTGACATAGTCTGTCTTAATGTACTTTATTACTACTGAGAATGCCATGATTATGTAACCACAGACTCACAAATGATGTATTTCCAATTAATTGAACAACTTTTGCTTCCTCCCAGTGCTTTGATCTCACTATCTCTGCTATGAAGAGTATGAGTGGAGTCAGCTTTTCTGACTTTCTATTGAAGAATAACCAGTTACATCTTTTACAGCCCACATGATTAAGAAACAACATAAAACTGTAACAGTCTGTATATGAATCCAGATAGTCTTTGATTGTTTATAGTGAGAAAGATTATAAAAAGCAAGATTATAGAAAAGCTGAAGTTGAGTTATGGGGAATGTTATCAAGGTGTTTATGTGTGGCATCTGAATTAGTGAAGAGCTACATATGTCAACAATGCCAACCAAGGTTCACAAACACACAATAAAACGTAGGATCTTCCTGGCAATAAAAATAATATACGGCCATATGTTATGTATGTTTTACTATACCCACTGGATCGGGAACTGGCAAATTTCTCACTCAGAATTGGTAGTTTTCTCACTTGGCTTGAAGCATTGACAGACAGAGTCAGATAATGGTTGATTCAGATAAGAACCCCATTATTTTATTATGAAAATGGTAGCTTTTGGAATGATGTGTTTGGTGTAAAAATAATACAAAACCATCCACAGAGTAGCCACAGAATAATTAGTAGAGAACTACACTGAACCCCAAGTGGCAGAAGTTTTTACCACTTTATGATAATTATTTAGGCTATGAATTTCTGTTACTTTTCAGAGGAATTTTTCTAATGGACGAAATAAGTAAAATACATCAGCTATTGTAATAACGTTAAAAGCAGCTAAAAACAGAATATCAAGGCTTCTGATTGGTTAGTTCTGGATGAGAGTTATAAAACTGACCAGTGGTAAAGTCTCATTTAAAGATTACCCCTAACTCTCAGTTTTGATTTAACCTTATACAGTAAAAGCTCACTTAGCGACCACTTCAAACATAAGACACTATTATTATAAACACTAGTTTTTAATATTTCCTCAATGTATCAAGTTGATTATGAGCCACCTCAGACACCTCAATACTACAACCCTTTTTTGGTCTTAATTAATATTGAGGCTTTAGTGTGTAATGAAACATGAATGTTTCTTCCATACATTTTCCTTCAGCAATAAAATCAACTAATAAAAAGTTTCACATAAAAAATCATCCTCTTGATTGGAATAAAATTATGATTTTATTATCGCAATCCCTCATGTTAATATTTATAGATATGTAAGTACAAGTATATTAATACAAAAAAAAGCTGGACGGCTTTAAAGTAACAATGTCATCTCCCATCAACCTTTATGTAGAACTAAGCTTCATTACTTCAAATCTAATTAGCAGTAAATATGTATCACTCATTTCATGGGGTTATAAAAGAACCAGTAAAACTGTAATCATGATTTCATGTCAGACAGGCAGCCGATACATGTGATGAACAGTCAAATAGTTCAGGGAAATAAGCAGACTTTTTTATAATTTTAAGTAGAATATTACCCTTATATTACCAATAAGTCAACTACATGATTGTTACAAAGTCAGTAAGTATAAGTTATTAGTAAGTAAGTAATTATACACAAACTGTCTGAATGTCCAATCCAAACCAACATTTTCGCTTACAAAAAATGTAAATTTATATCATCCATGCAGCAAGTCTTTAAATATTTTCTAGGTACTATTGTTTTAAAACAGATAGTTGAAAAATAATTAATATTATGGCTGTTTCTGGTATTGCCTAATGGAGGACTTTATCTAACTCGTCCTGGAAATCCTAAGTAATTATAGTTTATAATAATTTTGGTTGAATTAATATTGTATTTTCACCCTTGATATTTAACTCCCTTGACATCCAAAGTAATAAAGATTTATTAAGTTAGTTTTAAAATATATAAATTTTAAGATAAGTATGGCTGAAAGCATTACCTTATCTCAACAGCAGATAGCAGGCATGATTATTTCAAATAATCTAATTAAAAAAACATTAGTCTTTAGAAAATGTAATAACTTTATTTCAGTCCCATTCATATTTCATGACCACTCAATTAGTAACAGCACCTTGGGAATTTTAGTCAGAAATTATAAACTTCATATTTCAAAGCAAAACCAAGCTATGTAATGATGCAAAACGCACAATTTCACTGTTTTTACTTCTTTTAAGGAGAGATTTCTCAAAATGCTTAAATCTAAGTACTCCAAGTTGAAGAGTCAGTTTTTTTACCTCTTTCAAAAAGAGTTCCATGAAAATACCTAAATCATCTCCCAATCGCAAACAGTGATTTTTGTTAGCTCTGGCCAATTATTAACATAATTAGGTTAATTAACTTTTCAATTCTAAAAAGATTATTTCCATAGTAACTGATGCTGATTTTTGACAAAAAACTAATCCATTAAATTTTCATCACTAATGAATGCCACGCAAACATTTTTTTGCATGCTGAATAAGGGATCAGGTATTTTAGCCATTTTAATGGTGCTTAAAATCCAAATAAAGACCTTATATTAGAAAGCCACTCATTACTTAATAGTTACCCAACATGATACCTCTGCTATAAACATGCAGCATTCAGGTTCCTCGATAATTCACAGTTAAAAAGTTGTGCATATTGCTGAAGCAGATACCAAAAACAGGAAGCCAATAAACACAGTAAACATGATTTATGGAGAACTAGAAAGCATGTTTCATTACTTTTATAGGCAAAATTTTGCTCCCTACGGCCAATAATTTCATAGTTTTTTCTCTAGTGTTGTAATTTTAAATAAGAAGCCCCTCTGGTTAAATGTACGTATAACACGTTTACAATTTCGCAGATATCAACGTCCTGCCGTTTTTATGACAATACATCAATGCATATATCTTACGGCTGATGCCTTCCTAATAGAAATGGAGCTTGACTCGCTGGGAGTTCTGGGGTACTTTTTGTATGATATAAACAAGATATGTCACGACCATCTAACAATAACATTAGTTATGATTAAAGGACCCATGATTCCTGCTGTGGTTGTATTTACTTCATACAAAATCTGCTACATTCATATTAATTAAGAACTTTTTGTTCTGAGAAAATGCAAACTTTTAAAATGTCATACTCTTTAATAAGACTAATATCATTATTCTATGGGAGATTCTCAGCAACGTGCTGACTTACTTCACAAGGAGTGGATAATATAACATTAATAATCCAAATAGATTTCAACTTTAGACATTTTAATTAGTATGCAAGCTATTACTAATGAGCAAATAGTTAACTAATTATTTAAGTTAGGAGACCCCGGAGACACAAAATTAAGGTGTCTGATTGGTCGACTCTGAGATTATTCTTAAACCAATCAATGAAGCAGCAGCAATCCAAAAGTAATTTCCAAACTGAGAGTAAAATCATGCTAAGTATTTTCCAAGTCATCTTTGAGGAATATATTCTTGTTCAGACAATTATCCAAGAGCATTGTAAACCAATTTTAATTAGCAATTCAGTCGTATTAACATTAAATTATTTTCCCTATATTCTCGAGACTATTTTGATTTATTTATTTGTGAATATTGAGAGACAAGTAAGAACTGAGTAAGTAAAAATTAAAGGATTCTGTTAGCAAGTAAGGCAATTTACACCAACAACTCAATTTATTTCACAACAAAAAATAATTAGCATTTTAGTGTTAGTTTAAAGGCAAAATGTAATTTACAGTACATAAATAGGTATCCAAGAAAAATCAAGACAGGACAGTCTATATAAATTGTCTGTTTTCACAACTCTAATTCATAATCTCTGGGAAGGTTTGAAGCCATTTTCGCCTCTTTGAATTATTCATAACAATTTTATGAGGTGCACAAAAATTGCAAGTAAAAGTTTCAGAAGTGGCCAAAGATTTCTTTGAGTCAGCCTGAGGTGCAGAACCTGACATTTGATGAAGTTTGGCCTCAGAGAAAAACTTCTTTCTTTAAAATTACTCCTATGGTATCAATTCTTCCTTGCAAGGTATATTATACTCTTTGTATGTGTACATTATTACTCAGGTTTTGAAACCATTACAGCAAACACTCACACTTCAGATAGGAACATAATCGTATTTCAGAGATGTGGTACAGGGCAATTTCACACTTGTTTGAAACGAATCTTTCATGTTGAGATTTTCATTGCCTTAGCTTTAATCATTTTTAGGATCTTTTTCCGGGAGAAAACTAGAAGTAGAAAACAATGCCTCTTGAGATGGGGGACAGTACACTGAGGTGAAAGTTTTTCATAGTTGATTCTTAGTTCTTAGTTAATTTTATAAAATAAACTTACCCTTTCGACTCACTTACATAAAGAGAGAATTCGAAATATTATCTTAAAAAATTAGCACTGATGGGAGTGCATGTAGGTCATCGGTGGCCCCTGTTTTATAAGCACCATCTTTAGGACATCCATTTTTTATTAGACTGAATTACAATGGTCAAGTCTTCAAAGTTATCAGCTACAAGTCATGAGTAAAATGTTCCAAAAGGTAAAAGGATGATGTTGTTATTTATAACTAAGAAGCCACAATACTGAAGGTAGTACAGGGTCAGTTCTTACAAATCATGACTTCCTCTAGCTTCATGTTTCTTTCTAAGACCCCTTACAGTCCTGTAGTTTCCACAGTAAGCCCGGAGCTCCAAAGGTGAGATAGTTGAGACTTGATGCTCTCTGACACATGCTGCATTTAATATCTCCACTCTAAAGTCTAGACTTTGTTTGTTGTAAAACATGTAACAGTAAAATCAAATAAGCAAATGTTTTGCTGTAAAATCGAATCAGAAATAGCAACATCAAAGGGAAAGTGTTACAGAATGCTATGAAAACTCAGATATTAATTTAACTTTTCATAAGATGTTAAGAATGCAAGATTGCTTGTGAATGACTAAATCCCTCTGAAACCCTTCCTGGCTCCGTGGCATCTGTGTTACATTGATTACAGGGTCTGATATTGTGTAGTATTTATATGCTACATATGACAACGTTCAGAGTTAATCCTCTTGTTTAATACATAAAAGCAGTGCCATAATCCGTAACATAGAAAATCCACTTAAAATCTCACTGATAAATCAGCATTTAATACTTAATGGTACCAAGACAGTGAAACTTATCTAAGCCTTTTTTTGTTAGTACTATACATAATTTCGAGTAAAATAGACAAAACCAATGCCATATAGTCTCAGACAAAAACATTATAAAAACCTATGCTGTACCGTCTCAGATGAAAACAGAATAAAAACCTTCACCATTTCATGGAAGATTATTATACCATTATGTAAGAATGCTCGCTGCAGTAATGTCTTGCATATGGATGTAGATAGTTCAACTCAAATTGAGCATTCAAAGAAAATACTAAACATTCCATAACCCTACTGAAGTAATCAAATTCATCTTTATTTATTTACATAATATGATGAGGTTTTTTGGATAATATCCTTGAAAACAAAAGTAAATCAAGATGATCCTGTACAAATATAAGATGACAATACCACTCAGTAATAATAAATAACTATTGCCCATCGTAATTATTATGACTATTCAGTTAAATTTCTTAGAATTCACAATGCACTTTGATAAATAGTTGAAGAATCACGTTTTAAAATCAAGGATGTCTATGTTTCTGGGCTGATAATTATGCTGTAAAATTTTTACTACTTATAGACACAATGAAATTAGATCTTGTCTCTTATATAATAAATTTCATATCAAAATTTTTAAATTCCATTTACTTCAATGTTTTTATCTGTCTTTATTGTTTCATACAATTTTGTCCTTAAATATTTATTGGGTATCAATTTATAAGTGTTGAGATATTAGTCTACAGCCTCCCAGCTCTTTGACTGGTCTGATAAAATGATTTATTTGGGCATAATAGGAGTTGTAAGTCGTAGATCCTGTCTAATGACACACCAGCAGAAAGGTTCCAATTATACCTCCAGTTAGGGGGCAAAAAAGGGCCATAAATCAATTAGGGTGCCAAGCAAGATCCTGGCACATCTCTCATTAATATCAATACTTTGCAAAATAATTGGTCGAGATTGTTGATAAATGATCATGCCCCATGTTGTCAGACTTATGAAAATCTTGACTATCTCTATTGAAATATGGGCACAAATTATAGAATATTAATGTAATACGTCTGTGGACATAAATAAGAAACATATTATCCTTAGAAGGTCATTATAAGCCACATTAACAATTAAACATCCTATATTTCGATCAAAACAACATCAGTACAGCATGTGGTCCACACTGGGTTCTGATATTTATTGCTTCTATGTTTACAGGCTTAGGACTCCAGGCAAGTATTGCGCAATCTCGGTATGAAAGTCTTTAATGTTTTGTTGTAGAAATTAATTTATTAGAAGAAATCATTCCTTGATTATTTTTTTAGGAGAACTCAGTCAAAATTCTAATGTTAATTGCAATGCAATTATATAATGTATTTAATGATAAACAAAACAATAATGAAAAAAAAATTGTGATTATTGTATCAATATCATTATTATAGTTTGAAAATCTAGGCATGTCAATTATTAAATACACATTACAAACACACAAATGGTGTTGTATGAAATAATGGTTCATTTCAATGAGTACAAAAATGAAGTCATTGATTTACAGACACTTATATTATTATATCTCACTTTATTTGAGACTTAAAAATTCATTCTGTAATCAGCATTATGTAATATGTGATTAACCACAATTTTTCAATAATTTAAAAAATATTAAAATAATTACAATAAAAATAATGAAACAGAACAAAACAATGCTAACTCAGGCTGGTATTTTGGTTTAATCTGTGTTTCACTTCTATGCATGAACTTGGTAACCTGAAATCTTTAGATAATGACATGTTCAATTAAGAATCAGGTACCAAAAAATACTTAAAGATACTCATTACATTTTTTTGTGTGTAACTGATTAATAAAATTAATTGGAACTAAATGTTCTGGCAAGTGTTATTCTGCTGGTGGATACATTCACTGGAAGTGTTTGTATGAAATATTCCAGATGACAAAGTGGTCCTTGTAGACAAATTGCTGCAAAAACATACAGCTCTTCACAGTGGAGGTAGACTCTTCAAACTGGAGGTAATGAAATGAATGAAAATTGAAAAGAAAACAAGAAGAGCTTAACCACAGGAGTGTAATAAAAATGTTCATCCAGAAAGAACAAAGTAATTAATTGATAAAAAGTACAAATTTTATTGTTGTTTAACCAAGATAAAACAATTGCATTTAAGTGTTGCGCAAAGTAACGAGCATTTAACTGCATTCCCTGAAGCCATCTGGATTCAGTATGGAAGTATGACATGATAACAATTTGATTTTCTTTGTGCAACATATCTATACAAAAACGATTCCATTCCTAAACAATGTCTTCTCAAATTTCATTCATTTCACTACCTCTACTTTGAAGAGCCTACCTTATTAATGAAAAGCTATACTTGCATCAATTTGGTATTGTGCCGTCTGGAATATGAACAATTAGAGAGAATATGAAATATGCCAAAACTGTAAAACTTGCAAAGCAGAAAATGTAGATAATTCATTTATGCTAGAAACATTGCATTCGGCATGCTATCGACAGTAAAACACAAAGATGCTAAATCTTCCATTTAAGGTTTAATTAACAATAAAACTGAAAGAGAACATTAAAAATATTTGCTTATATTACTGTTCTGAGTACAACAGGAAGGTTTGGAGTAACATTATTCTAAATGTTTCCATGCAGTTAGAGAGTTGAGACAGTTTTACTCAAATCATCAACAAAGGAGCCTTTGGGATACAATGAATACTAATAATTTTTACTGCCAATAAAACGCAGCGACCATAAAAGATACTAGTAATCCATTGGATCATTAAACCAGCCATTACATAGCAAGTAAAAGATAATGGAGATACAATCAGTCTAGATCTATAGATACAGCAGCAACCAATTAATCACCTTATAAATTTGCTCCATTTTAAAATGACTCAATTCCCAACCATAGTTAATCATCTTCATTGACCTAAATTACTTACAGAATAATTTATGGGTGAAACTACTGCCATAGTCCCCTGATACCTACACAGTGCGCTTGCATTGCTTCACATAGATGACGATGATGACGATGATTATCATACCATCTCTCAATAATAGCTTTGAAAAACTCAGCCAATGACAGCTAATGACCTATGTTTTTATAAAATATTATAGCCACAATTTGATAATCAAAATTTACAATTTTATCTCCATGGTGAAGGAGTTTACAGTATTCTTTAAGAGCTGATATTGAAGCACTAACCTTTTTATCTTGAAAATTTAATAAACCATGTATTACTACCAGATCATCATAATTCTATAATTATTTGATTACCTCCCTTGCTATTAATTTTTCACTAGAATGGTCCACTAATTCTAATTTATACCACATTAAATTCATGTATATATTCAATATACCAGTCTGAGTCATTGTAATATACCAGATGATGAACTTAGATGCCATCATGCCATAATAATTATTGATGACCTTTAATCAGCTTTAACGATAAGATCACACGCTAGTATCAGCCCTTACTAACTTAATGAGAATTTCTGGCATAGTATTTGACTGGAAAGTCTCCGACATATGTGACAGTCATATTGATATAGTGGAATTATGTACAATGTATATGTTCAGTAAATTTGAGGGGGTGACATGCAAATTACAATTAGATTACAGTCGAATAATCATCCAGATTAAGAATACAGTCTAATTATCATCTTCATGTGACAGATTAAATGACATAAATTTGTGCATTTTACAATTCTTTCATTATTACTAGACAATAAGTCATTTATAAATTTAATGATCTACTAGTAAGTTAAGATCAGTTGCCTTTACAACACATACAACATTATCAGAGTGTGCTGAATGCGGCAATAAAAAATTTTCAGAATTAAGGATATTTCATAAATTTTAAAGAAGCTAATGTCGGTAGGTCAAAAAAGTTTTCCATTTTTTCAGACACCTTTTGTGAGAATACATTTAGGTTACATAATGATTCATCCCCTAAAATTTTGTACTTTGGATTTTGCCATTCGATACTAAAGGGTTGGTGCAAAAAATAGTTTCATTGGGGTAACCATAAACAAAGTACTCAAACAGGTGGAGCTCAAGAGCAAAGGCTTTAAGCACAACCATTATATGTATGAAAAATCTTCAACATGCATCTTTAAAATGATTGGTTCATGTAAGAATAGAAAAGCAGAACCAGTCAATTAAGATTTGCATCCCACAAAATTGCTGTGAACCAGTCATAACATTGCTGTGAACTAGTCTACTGCAGATCAAATAATGCATTTAAGCATCAGGATCCAAACCTTTAGGCCTGACCCATTTAGTGATATTTTCACCCAGCATCTAGATTATCTGAGTCAATAGGGTTAACAAAAAATTCAATAAATTATGTTCAATTTGCTCGTAATTACGCCTCAAACACCGATTCATATTTCAAAAACACCGTCACATTCATTATTCAAGCTTAATTTCAATAAAACTAGACATTGAATGTAATACAGCCACAAGCCAGCTAGACAGACTGGTATGATGACATAAAAATAACAAAAGATGACACAAGTAAATCATCAGATACACAATAAATCCATACTGCATCCAATGACAAATAATTACAGGCAAGGAGATAGAAAAAATCATTGTTTAAGAAGGACAGCAAAAATGAGGCCCATTGTTTACAATAATGCATCTGATGATAGTGGCTGCGTGCCCGAGTACCTCGTCTGAATGCAATCCAGACGTATCAATATGCTTCAGTGAGAAAAATCATTTATCATCTCTAAAACATACCACAGTCAATGTAAAAACGTCAGACTGCATTTAGCGACATTTTACAGACAACTGCACAATCATCACGGCATTAATTGTTTCATCTTGTAGTCTCATCATGGCCAACATTCACTCGGTTTACATAACGAAGAAATTTTAAGTTGTCAGGCATATGCCTCCAATCAAAAATCATTATCTTGTTCAGAGTGTGTTGTACGGATTTAAACAACAAGAATGCATTTAAATGTCATGGTGTGAAGAACAATGCTTATAGAATCATAGTACAGATAACATTATGCAAATGATTTGAAATAAAAACTTGATGAAATTGGGACAAAATGATTGGCCAATCATTTGGTTCAAGCTTTGATCATTCATTTAGCAGTTAAGTATTATAATAAATTCACCACAATGATGTTACCAGTATTCATTAATAAACTAAAGTGACCAATTATCATTTCTGATGCCTTAGAAATTTGCATTACAATATCATTAAGTAATTTGACATGAATAACATAAGTTAACATCTACTTTTGATTATCACACATTAAAGTACTCATACTTAAAGCATTTCATTCTATCTGACTTGATCAACTAGCAAAACTTGGCCAATCAGAAGCATTCAGGTTGGGTGAAATATTTCCTTCCAAATGACTCAACTCCTCCCATATTTTACTATCTTAAGGTTCCTCTGAGTCAAGAGAAAATGTACTCCAGTATCTCACCACGCATGTTTTGATGTCATCAGTCCAAATATAGATAAAGCCATTTATAGCTAAATTCACACCCTCCTACACAACACAACATGACATCTGTATCACTTACCTGAAAAAAGAAAACAATGAGACTAAAAACTAAAAACATTCATTTAAAAATAAAAAAATCAGTCCAGTGTAAAGACTAGGCCTCTCAATGAATTGTGGCTCAATACCAATGCAAAATGGGGACCGACCAACAACCAGGGTGATTCCAGAAAAAAAACTTCATTTCGGGGGTATAAAAATGGATTGTGTGAACATAAATTTACTTGCATTCACTCAAGGTATAGACCATAACTTTCCATTATGTCACGGTCACAATATTCTAAATGTCAAGGGCACATCCTCCATATGTCAAGGTCATGATCTGAATATGTCAGGTCCTAAATGTTTCAGTATCTTTAACTTGTCACTGACTGTAGACTATGACTACAAACATAATCTTGAAGAATTAAGCAGTTCTAGACATTTACTGATTCAATCCCAATTTATTAGCTCCACATGATATTATTTGTTTCACATTAAATAAGGCATTCACTCCACTCCCAGAGATAATGTTTAGGTTTTACAATAAAATAACAATCTAAACAGGAGTGTAATTTTATCCTGTGGAAAACAATTTATTTGTACAAATTAAAGATAAAACAATATCTTATCTTTCGGGATAAAATCTTATTTCTTTGAAACTATATATGTGTAATTATTCATACAATTTTCTGGTAGAATTTCATAACAACATTGAAGTTTATTTTAAAAAAAAATAAGATTTCCCAACAATTTTGCAGTAGTTACTAATTGGCTCATATGTTAAACAAGAAATTTTCTGAAATTAAGGAGCTGGTTTGCACATACTACAAAATCTAAATCTATATGTCAATACGCAACACGCAAAATATTTTCAGTAATATACAATCTACTTATTTTGTTATACCAATTATCATACAGTTATACAAACTTAATTCAAATAAGTTAAAATTATAGTCTCATGTTGAATATTTTATTTGGTCACAGCCTGAATGGCTTATCAGCACACACAACCCCTCTGCTGACTCATGTTTTGTAATGGCAAGAGATATTCTTTGGAGAAACTTAAGAATTAAATGATTATAGAACAACATCAAATTAGTTTATAGTATGTTCCTTCATACAAGACATGAAAATTTTTCATCCAATGAAATATTCACTGTGTGTAAACAGACATGAACAAATCTGCTGATTAACTGTTTTCTGTACTTTTTAATTTAGTCTTCAGGAAAGTTCACTTGAATAAAATAAGAAAAAAAATACCAGACAACAAAGCAAAAGAGGGAAATATACTTTTTCAGTCAACAAAAGGCCTGGGTCTACTTTTTGTGAACATTTGGTGAACATTTCAAATCCCTTGTTTGCTATGTGACAGGCATACTGAAGGTTTGAGATAAAAATACAGTCAATGGTTGATAGGGCTGTGATATTAAAATTACTCTGTCACAGAAAAAACAGTGATATTCACAATTCACCCTTCGGACATGAATAATTAATAATCAATTTCATGAAAAATTCATCCCCCAACATCAATAATGAAAAAATCATGTGACATTAGTTGTCAATTAAAACAAGCAAAGACATTAAAATTTTATTCACCCTGTTCAAATCAATTATGAGATTTTCAAATTACTGCTTTTTAGCATTTGGACAATTATTGCTCAAGTGTTGCCATGGTAACCGGTCATATTGTTAACAACATTTTTTTTGTAATTTGTTATTGGTTTACATTTAATTGCTAACCTCAATTTTCTTGCTGAATAGATTTAATGGTTTCCTTGTTTCCAAAGTATTTAATTCAACATATACTATTAATATTAAAAGAAAACTAATCAGCATGACATTTTGAATTGTCTAATATCCACCTAGTGATTGTCATCTTTATTAGGAAGTATTTTGATACTGTCAACCTTGCCTTAACAATCCAACAGAAACTCAATAATGAAGAGCCTAAATGACCCTAAAGGCACCATAATTACCAGAAAGGTTTCACAAAATCATAAGGGAATTTCGGCTTTACATTAATTTGAAGAAATTACAGAAAACACATTAAGAATAAAACTATGCCAGCTGTTTTCCATGTCCTCAAGGCAATAATAACACACAAGACAATTCTCATGGAATGGAAATATTGCTACATTTTACTTTTCTGTGTCCACCTACAAAATACTGTCTCCTTAAGGAAGACGTGAAGGTGAAAACTGAAGCTTTAATTGTCTCTCATTAGATACCACTCAGCTTATTAACACTAATAGCAATAATGGAAATTACTGTTATATCATGAATCTGATCATTCCCAGGGTTTTTTAAAATAGTTTTTTATTATCAATCTGGATTTCATCTTCATTATTTGATTCTTCACTGATTTATTTTCTAATAAAGAGATTGGTGGTGATTTATGTAACTCCAGGTGTATTAATATGTAACCTTAGGTAGTACTGGTAATTCTAGATTTTATACAAGGTGAGACAATATATAAAATGTTGCTAATGTAAACATAATGAATGTCTTATACAATCTACTTTCATCTCATAAAAATAAATACATATTAAACAATGCCCTTTGGCTTTATATATAGATAAGCATTTTATGTTTATAGGTTACATAAAAAAACAGTACACTAGCTGCGAAACACAGTTCTTATGATTAAGAACTGTTCATGAATTGTTCCAGAGCATTAAGAACAGTTCAAGGCCTTGTGGTTTACAAAACTAACTATAAATATTTATTTTCAAGAACATGTCAATTATTAGTTTTAGAAATATTTTTAAGAAATAATAAATGATACAGAACTTTCCTTGGACTGTTTAAGAACTACATGCATTTTACTTATGTTCAAGAAACATTCTTAAATTGTTCAAGAACATTTTAAGAAATGTTAAATGAAACAGAACCTTTCTTGAACTGTTGAAGAATTACTGTTCTGGAACAGTCTCAGAGTAGTTCTCGAACATATGTGTGAGAAATGGTCTTAAATTGTTAAAAAAATTTAATGAACTTTTTAAGAACATTTGTTCTAGAACTATTCTTGAAATAAAGTTCAAGAACATTACTTGAACTTCCATCAAGAACAGCTAAAGAACATTATGTTGTTAAGGATTTCTGTTTCACATTTCTTAAAATGTACCTGAACTGTTCTGGTAATGTTAAGGACCATTTCATGTTCTTTTGTGCCTGAACAATCCAAGAATTTTTCTTGAACTGTTCATGAAAATTTCACAGGGGCACAATTTCTTCAAATGAGGGATTGTGGTCTAATTAACACTTAAACCCAAACCTTCCGCTGTTGAGCAGCAATCCCTTTAGCTACTACATTCAGTCACTTTCTACATCATGGTTTCTTAATATAAATACCTTCGATGCTCTTATATTTGTACAAGGTAAAATTCTGCCGAAAGTACACCATCTGAATATTCCCTGATAAATGACCCCTTAGACTTAACATTTAACAGAATTTTACTTAAATTTGTTGAGTTATTGTTTTTACTATTTTTTGGATACTTTGTATATAAGTTAAAGGATTTTTAAAACATTTATAGAGATTCACAATTTTTTGGGTTTTTTTGCTCAAAATAGGTGGAGGGGTGTTAGTTTGGAGAAAGTAATTCATTAGGGAGTATTTCAGGAATACTCCTAAAATTAGAACATAAGGAGACTTCATCAATTAATAATACCTTCTCCGGATGCTGGTGTAATGTAACCCTATAAGAACAGAGTAATCTCCCACATGCGCCAGTACAACAACAACTGTCATATAAATGCAACAAAAAATGAACAAACAAAAGATCATTCATTATATAAAGAACAGAATCCTTTATCCGAAACCATCTAAATCAAAGCTTCATAGAATTTGTACGATTCCCCAGAAAGTATGATTAAACTACATGGTGAAAAATAACAACAAAAACAAGATACAGCCGACGTTAAGTTCATCACTGACTTTGTACGAATTTTGCTGCTTGTCAAACAAAATCATTTTGTTTTAAAATTATTGAATTAAAACATTTTCTATTTTCAATAACCATAGTCAGGGATTTTTACATTGTCATTCGATTTTAAGTAAATAGCAATAATTATGAATTGTACTTTTTATTTACAAAACTGATCTCACCTACCAGTGTCATTTTGTAATTCTCTGAATTAAAACTACCTGTGAATTAAGTTCAAACTGATCCCATCAAATATCTGCATTCAAAACTTCAAAATTCAGAAAAGTGTGGATGGCATTAATTAACTGATGGACTTTTATTTAGAATTATTTCGTTCATTCGTTTACAGTGATTTTTCTCTTTTTTTTGTTCTTGCATTAATTTCCAATTTTATTTGACAATGAGCCAGTTGAGAAGTTTATGAAGCTAATATATAATTTAGACAAGACTGGATGGATGTGGCTGTTTAATAATGCTGTCAACCATGTGACTTAAATCATTTGTTATTATCAATTATGCATGATAAAGGTATTAGATAATCTATACACATGATGCAATGCTAACAATATGACAGGATAATAGTTCAAGATTTTTTTGCATCTGTTATCCATTATCCACCATTGCTGGTTCCTAGATTGCATATCAGTACTTGCACCAATTAGGCTAACACCAGGCTTCAAACCAGTAAACTTTGGGTCAGGTATCAGGTGCTCCTGTCCCGGACCACAATGCCTCCAGACATTGATGGATTGTTATTGCATGCTATTTCTAAACAAATCTGTTAACATGGATACATTAAACACTTTGACATTTCACAAAACAAATAGTTTCAACATACTATCATACAGTCAATCCCAATTGAAGAGCAACATGTAAATAAAGGTCACCCCACATATTACAGTCTCACTGTAACTCTCATTTACTGATTCATCGGATCAAATAAACCTTAGAATAAAGACCTAACATCTTCCTATCCTTTAGCGCTTTGGTGATGTTCATTTACAGGTGACTGTGTGCATGCACTATGTTTGCTCCGTTTTGATTGGGTAATAATGAGACTGAATCCTTAAGTAACCAATCAGAGACTTGGTTAAAGGCTGATTTCTGCAACCTCAGTGTCTTACATTAAAACATGGTAAATAAATCTAAGTAAACTTGTCATCATAACACTATTATGAGATAACAATGTTAGGCTGGTGAAGAAGTTATTAATGTCAATACCAGAGGATGTATTCTAAGATGATACAACTTTGAATGATATACTGCACTTTACGATTGTCTACGAATTACCTGCATACCACTTTAATAAGGGAAAATTACTGCACACCAACTCTGTTTCCAGCAGCCGATGTAAAATATAATATATTAATGTTAACTGCCTTCCCTAAGGGATCTCTACACGGGAATAAATCTACAAAAACATTTCGACTGGAATGGGCAACAAATTCTCAGTAAAAATATTCATTAACTGTTAATAAATAATTCATGTGAACAAGAGCTGAACGTCAAACAAAGTCTGGTAGATCAGGAACAATATAGAAACATAAAATGCTAGATGCTGCAGGGTAAAGCATTTTCAACCATACTGCACTAACTTGCTGATATACCCTCACTGCAATAAAGGACACATAAAATGCTCTAAGATTGCTAATTTTCCCTTCCGTCAGTGTAAAAAAAAATCTAACTGACGATGTCTTTGTTTAAAGCTTGTGAAAATAAGGATTCATTATTATACAAGCCCCATAATTAATTAAGAAGCCACGAGCTATAGTGTGACACTTTCTTTTTCTGCAATGGTAAGGTGCAAAATTGTTATAATTTTGACCAGCTTCCACTATAATTCTTCACAGAATTACTCACTTAAGAAAGCCAGCTAGGACCTGTTAATTACATTATATTTTCTTTCGTAGTCTCACTTTGACTTTTAAATTCAATTATATTTTGTGCCATATGGTAACATTACGGAAAAGGCGATGTTAACCAATAGAATTAAACCTTAAGAAACCAAAAGAAAGTCAAAGCTACCAAACTAACCAAAAGTAATAAAAGAAAAGAATAACAAATACAAATCAGGCTATCATTTGTAATAACGTCTATTCAATGAGCATGAAATTTCTGACAATGCCTTTACAAAAGAGGCACAAGGAACATAAGGTCACTGCGGCCAATCCCCCGTAATGAAATTATCAAAACCGCTGTCTCCTGGGACTTGCTTTTCATGGTCGGTCAAAATAGAGACATCGAAAGCTAATGTAAAAGTGAAATACAATTAATAATACGCTAACCGAGCATGTTTTGGTCAATGCCGAGATTTTAGAAAGTTGTCATTTAAAAGATCAATATCGCTTTCCAGTATATTACAAGAAGTCGAGTTCATCTCATCTTAGGACAATTCCAAATAATCAATGCAGAGAGAGCAGTACCAGTTAATCAGCTACAATTTTAAACAATGAACACAGGACACCACACAAAAACTCAAGCAGATTTGGAGCAAATCCAAACATAGACAAACAAACAGAATATTAGCCATGAATGTGATATATGTGCAGGGGGACAAGTGCCAAACTGTTTATGGATTAATATTCATATAAGATATAAAATAACAAGAAGTTTGCAGTACAGATTTACCAACCATCATAATTTTAGACTTCTGACAACAGATTTGGTTCGAGAGACTGTCTCAAATTTCTTACATCATAACCCAGACACCAAGTTTGAAATTATGTTGGTCTTTTAAAAGTGTATGATTTGCAATGTTACATGAATTTGATGTACACTCCTATAAGACAACTCTCTGATTGGTTGAAATGGTTCACAAACTGACCAATAGCAAAGTTGTAACATGAGATGGAATGTCGAAGAAATCTTGTATAATATCTAATCCAGTTTAATAATGACAGGAGTATTAATTTTGTGATATTAAAGCATGTATTTTTCTTTATATTTTCAGCTGAAAAATACCATGGATTTTTATTCAAGAGGGGAGATGACACTAAAAGTATGCCTATTTATGATCTGAATGGTTACATAGCTGGTGTACAGACAGCGGTAAATATTTGTGCATTCTTTCTAACATTGTCTCCTGAAGATTTGTATAAGATTTAAGTACATAATGTTTCTAGGGCAGGCTTCCTTTTCTTTTTTGTCATATCCCTGTAACATTGTTGATAATATAATTTTCAAAATGTGACTGAAAAATGAGTTATCCTAAAATGTGTTAATTACTTTCATACTTTTAAGATATTCACAGCAATCATGATTTAATATAATAAAACACTGCTTTAAATAAAAACATCTACAGCAGCATACAGTTAATACATAATTTAGCACTTTCTTAATAATATCAGATTTTAAATTAGACATTGGAGATATCAATACTGGGTGTCCATATACCACACTATGTTTATCAAGAACCCACAGTGAATTAAGCAATTATTAAGCCCAGAAAATTTTAATGGGCCATTAATCTTAATCAAGCCTTCATTAGGATAATCTAATATCACTTTTGCAAGAATGTACAAGGGGATGTCATACATTTTTTCTAAAGTCTCATCAAAGCAAGCATCAGTCTCAGACCTCCCCTCCCCCTCTACAGCAGATTTTTTCCATATATGGACATTAACTGTCTAATTCTATCTTAGATTTTTTGTCATAATTAGTTCTAACAAACAACGGAAATCTGATAGAAGGACAGTCTTCTAATACAAGGAATAACCTTTGTAAATGTTCCTGTCAGATGTTGAGTACATATGTTCTTTATTATGAATCAGTCAACGTTTTTCTATCAATACAAAAATACTGGTATAGATTCTTTGTTTGTACATGACTTAGTTTACATTGTATTGAGTGATGTCTATACAATAACATAGAAGTATTTAAAGACATATTTTTTTCAGCATATCAGATTTTTTCATCTTAAAAGGCAGGTGTGGTATCAGACTGGATTAAGAGTTTTGCTTGGAAAATCAGCCACCCTTCTCATTCATTGAAAGACAAAATTATTTAAATTTATTCCATTGAAATTCTTAAATTCTCATATTTGATTATCATATTATATATTACTGTGATTTTATTTACTCATAATCAATTGTTATCATAATAGCTGGAAAGTACTTCCACACAAACAATAATAAACCACTGCACTATTTGAGTAACTAATATGAAAAAAACGTGTACAATGTATATGTCTAAAATTTAATATCAAGATCAAAAATTGTTCAAAGAGCTGTTTCCATTTTGTAACATGATGCCATTTGTAATGAGATGAGTAAGACCACCATGTTATTGAAGTGGGCTATTTGTCATTATTATGCACATATTGGGTTTACTTCTACCATCATTTTCTCATTAAATTCAATCCTAGAGTTGCATCCCTCGCAAAAAAAGGCAGTAAGTCAAACAGTTCAACCAATTAGTGAATGATTTAAGTCAGTCCCTAAATCAGGTAATGCTGATTTTCTGTATAGCAATATAACATAATAGTCTATAATACCATTTGCTAAGGAATAAATAACATGAAATGGCTATTTTGGGTTAAAGTTACAATTTTAATAGCTACGTTATCAGCATTCTGTTCATTCAAGCGTTGTAATCATTTTAACTCCAATCTAGCATAAAATCTTCTCTGATTACTTCTGCATTTTAGCAGATGACATCTGAGACTTCCATATCCCACTCAATGATTACTTCTCCTTCTTCCAAGAACAACAATACAGCTAGTGATATTAAACCCATATAAAGCTTATCTATATAGAAGATGATTTACCTGGTTGCCATGGTAATGGAAATGATGAAAGCTACTTTACTTTATTAATTTCTTGCAGACATCTGCATGAGTAATTTGTTCACATTGCAAACCCTATTAGGGAATTGAACTAATATGTTTGAAGTATAAGGACAAGATGTTTCTGGATGCATCTTGTTTTGAGGGGGACGCACCCCTCCCCACCTATTAAACTGCTGAACATACAGTTTCCATACCATAAAAAAAACAAGATCTTGAAAATTAAGTCTGTACATGCTCACAAACAGCAGTTTCATAACATGATAATAAGAAAAAATAAATTTATATGAAAAATATGCAATTAAAAACGCAATTCATTAAGTCTCATAAAACATGCCTCCATCTTCTATCAACATCAGCATTCATTTTTGAAGACATACTATAAAGTGTTTAATGGAAAAATGTCCTCAACAAAATTTAATAATGAGATTTTTCTAGATATGAAATCATGATTCATACCAATTTAACCACAGGTGGCATTGGAAGGAAAACATACTTAACACCAACTGAACTATAATATTCTAGCTAGTGCAAAACTCTAACAATTCTCATTATACTTTACTTTAACTTAAGTTAGTTTTACCCCAAGTCCTAGATTTGTCATACTTCAGTGGATTCAGATTTCATTGTAGAAACATAATGAAAGAAAGAAGAGTGATCAGTATCATCCACAAACCTTTTTTCTCAGTATGAAAACTGGTATCATCCCTGTCAATCAGACTGTGTGCAAACAGTGGGGTCATATTTCAATAGAGAAAAAAACTCACAGTAATTATATTATTATTGAAGTCAGAATCCTATTCAGTCTGTCATGAATCCAAATATATTCATTAAGTTCATACGATCATTGAAGAATGAACAAATCTCTATGACGTTATCAAATATGACACTAAGTATGCTTTGTTTTCGTTTGTTTTTGTTTTCATGTGACTTATTGTCACTGGAGTTTAACGCCGTTTTTCAACAATTTTTCCATTATATACGGCGACCAGTTCACCTTACCAGTTTTCCTGGACTGTATACTGACCAGAACTAAATTACCTTTCCACAAGGAGCCGGCAACTTCTGTGTGATTACATTTGTATGTAATTTTATGTTAAAAATGAATTTTTTAGGTTGAACCAAATAAAAATTTGTTTACCAAACTCTAATAATACAATGTATTTTTGTAAAAACCATGAATCTGAGATTGGAGTATGGGTCTCTGAATGCAAAATCCTGATTGGCCCATCTGATGGACCAATCAGAGGCCGCCATTCTAAAGATGGTTGCCGAAATCAGATTTCATAACCTTAGGCAATAGACTGCAATTATTACTATATGACTGCTGTCTTCTCTTAGGGTTCTCAATTTGTGATATTGGATCTAAATGGTACATTCCTATAACCAATGCTACATAAAATGACCATATCACTCTAATAAAAATTACACACTAATGGAACATAATGATGTTTTCCGAAACAATTTTCTGCACACTGTGTTTTGTCCAGAGAGCTGTAAGAACTTTTCCTGACAGTATGACCCAACAATAAGAGACTTATCCATCTTGATAAATGTTATGTCACAAAGAGTATGAAAGAAAAAAAACAAGAAAATGCCCAATCCAGATTAATCATCAATTATTCCCAGTTTTTTTTCTTTTTTTGTATTAATGTGAATACTCAAGCATGAAATCTTAAAATTGGAAAAAAGCAAACAAATCTGTGTAAATTCATACAACATTGTGTTTCTGATTTGAGATTTTGCAGTGCTGAAGAAGAGTTACTGCTCTTTGTAACTAAGACCAATGAACAGTTTTGCACAATTTTTAGCCATGGTAGCATTTAAATCAAGACAGGACTTCATAAGTGTATGCACTAATAAAATATCATTTACTGTCAATGATAAATTCCAATTATTGAAGACAAGAACTGATCACTCGAGCATTCAAAATGCCATCTGCAGCCTCCTCCAGCATGGACTTTATAAATTCTTCGAAGCCATACAAGTTGAAGGCACATTACAATCAATTACTGGTACCTCATTTCAATTAAATGATACTGAAAAAGTAGACGACATTTAAGTGAGTAATCTCATAGACATTGTTGGTTGCGATCAAAGGAAGCTGTAAAAAGTTCCCCAAATTATTTTGATCATCATCACTTTATGGTGTTTTATCCATTAATAAAATTGGAATTAATAATCTCTTTGCTTCTTTTCTTCAGATTCCTGGAAATATGCGAGGTTATAACTCTCTAAACCAGACTATTGATCTACCACCTTTAGAAATAATGCCACCTGTACTCACTGGACGACGAGACTCAAATGGGATATTGTTTTATTCAGTCACAGGTAAATTATTTTACTTATCACCACAGTCATGTGTGGTGTCCCACATTGCACATATTTTGCAGTGTCCCTAGCTGTATGGTGGATCAACAAATCCCAAATTGTCATAACACTAATAACATTGGACAACAACATATCTAAGGGGAGCCAAATCATGTGGAGAGACTGTTGTACATTATCCTTAGAAGTCTATACCTATATACAGTTGAGGATATAATTATACCATGTAAAACTTGAAGTATCCCACTTTCTGTTCAAATCATGTTTTATGCAATGCTCATAGAAAACTATAAACAATAATTTTCTTGACTGAAGATGTGGGTTAGAAAAGATGATATTATGAAGAGATGACGTATCACAATACCAGCCTCCAATTATGAAGAGTATAACAATATCAATGTAATGATGTGCACCGGTTTCAGACATCACAAATGAAACACTCTAAACCATCTTATACAGAATATATCCATCAAATGAAGTATAATTAGTTCAAACAATAACTCTAAATGACAGCAAAGATATATTGAATCTTTTATGTCATACATTTGATATCTCCCAAGGGAAGCTATGGTAACAGAGTACTCTCTTGTCTGAAGGTAGTTACTCTCTAGTCTGGCGGTAAATTTTCTCACTTTACATTGACTTATGATTGCATCGAAGCAGTTCTTACTCTAATGCATAATCCATTTCTAACAGTCTTATATTCTATCTACAATGTTCATTACACTTTGTACAGAAATGGTCCATCTAAATTGAATTTTGTTGCCATTTCCTCTCAGAAATTAGGAAATCCATATCTTACAATTTCTGGCAATTGAAAGGTTGAGTAGTAGACAAGACATATTATTGCTATTGGTAAAATTTAACATGAGACAAAAGGGAAAAGAAAGAAAGTATAATGTTTTATTGATATGTCGACTCTGATATTATTTACATCATCCATTCAAGTTATAAGACACTGGAATAATTACAAATGCTGAACATACAAACCGAGTAATGCGGATGATTGAGATGTGAGAATACTCAGAGATCAGACGACAATCAAACCTGTAGGTCAGTTGTCAACAAATGTGGATAAAAATATTATGTTCAAGAATAGGCCAACTGTAATCAGAGTTTTTTCGATATATTTTATAGTAAAATGAGTGCTTTAGGGTGACTATCGTTCACATGGTGGCCTTTATTTACCTCACATCCTGAAGGGTAACAGTAACAAGCAGTAATACACTTGTACCTCATTGAAAATTTCAGGGGGGAGCTCATGCATTATAATTGTACAAAATGTCCCATAAACTAGCGCAACCATGAGAACACATCGAGTTTCCTGTCCCCTTACCAGCGTGTGGTAACCCAGGAGTGTGCTCTGACGTGTGTCACTTTCTAAACTGTATGTTGCCTGATGCTACACCAAGACACTCTTGTTAAATTTAATCAGGAAAAATGTCACTCTTGACATCTTTATTCCGTATTTAAAATTTCTTAATTTGTTCCATTTTTCTACACAACAAAGGATGAGGCCATTTAATCGAAGATCTGAATAACTGGGGAAACGTATCATGCTGGGAAAGTAGTGAAAAGTCAGAAAAGGATACAATAAATTGTGTACTCTTAATAGCACCTCAATGACGGAAATAATTGGCAATATTTATACCAGTGGTACAACTTAAACTGCTCATTTCTCAGATCATTAATTTTTCAAAATAAATTCTTCAATACACCTTGTACATTTATTATGCATGCTGGTATTGACAGACCTTAAATCTTGTTATGGTTGTTCAAATACTCAGTGACCATAAGTGATCCGTAATGTAAAGGCACCATAATAATGTGCAATAATTTAATGAATTAAACAACAGAAGGAGATTTTCAGCGTAACACTTCAGCAATTATATCATTACAAAGGAATGCAATTGTAGGTAATTCATCACATATGTATACTAAGTCATAGCACAAGTGTGATCATGCTCATAAAATAAATATTCTGCTCTTCAATTAAGAGGTAGCTCTTCAGAAAAGAAGGTAAAGAAGATGCATTTTCTAAAGAAATTATCCAATCCTTTTTGTTTCATTAGGACATAATGCATTCTAAATAAACCAATTTTCTATTTCAGCCTATTTCAAGCACCCAAAGTTGATATGCAATCCCCGGCTCCCTAAAGGAGTGACACCAGGCAAGGGGCTCTACATTCAGATGGGATATGATCCAGAAACTAACTATCAACATATACCACTGAAAAGTGAAAACTTATCACCAATGTGGAAACGTGGAAACTGTGCACCAATGATGGGTAAGTTAAAGCCACAACAAATCACATGTATAAATGCATACATTTTCTGGCATTTTATTTAAAACTATAATTATTACACTGACCATCTACACAGAAAAAATTCATTATGTATACTGTGCTCCAATCTTTTCTTCATTCAATAAAATTAATTCTCTACATTGTTCACTTTTAAACTTAATAAAACTCCATAACAATTTTCCTGTTCCAAATGCTCCCTCACAGTACTTTGATTCCATCTTGTAACATGAACAACATGTGTAACATGTTACAATAAAAGTGGAATTGTTTCTGAATTACTCATTTTTATTTTTACATAGATTTTGTTCCTTTGCATTATGTTTTTAAAACAATTATTACTATTGAGACTTCAATCATGAAAATAAAACACATGCTCTCCAATTAGCATCACTCACTTCACCTGTATTACTGTCCAATTATTCTCCATTAGCCACTGATTGTACCTGGCAATTACCTGTGAAATCTGGTCATTTGTAACATTCTCATTTGTTAACAACCATTAACAAACTCTTTCCTTCTAATTTTGTCTCATCAATACAACATCCAGAGACAACTGGAACCAGATTCTGAGAGCAATCATATATCTCCGATTTATAAAACCACAAATCTAAATTTGTGTACTGAAACTGTACCCTGTTTTAACATTGGTCATTTGTCATTTAACTGGATGGAACAAACTCAATAAAGTCGCATGCTGTCAAACTAAAAACACATGTTTTCTATTTGATTTTTTTATACTTGGGAGCATCAACAATTTCACATAAAACATGTTTTGTCAAAACAGTGGATCCACTCTAACTCTCATACTGAGAAATAAACATAGAGTAGTGTTCATGATGAATCTTAGCTTGCAGATGGGGGCTCAGAACTCTAGCATTTGATTGGTTGGTTCTATGCACTCGACCAATAGCAATGCTGTGCCTTAGGAGTGCTGATAATCAGTGCAGGTGGCTGAATGAGATAAAACTGAAACTGTTTAGTCATAAATAATGAAACATGTACATCAGTTCATCATGTATGCTTTCCATCTCATTGTTTGTAAGTTTGTGTCTTATGTATATCAGTTCTATACAACATGGCTTGTTTACTTCCTATATCACAAAAACATACAAACATACATCACAGAACATAATTTCTTGATAATAATTTCTTTTACCCAGAATTCACCACCAAACTGAATTATCATATTTTATATTGTAATATTCAGTTAAAACAATATTGCACTAAGTCTTGATTTTATGAATGTGCCGACTATGAATACAATTTTGGCAACAGTATTAACTGTCATTTTATCTTTCTTGTTACTTGTGTGTTTAATATTGTGAAATGTGAGGTATTCCCATCAATAGCAATAAATATCGTGTGGTTGGGGCAGTTAACAACAATGATATGTACATCTGGTGGAAAAGTATCTGTGACACATGGCATCAAACTATATAAAACAATCCCCAATTTACCCTGATTTGTCATTTTTCCCTGTTTATCATTGTTTTTGGCATTCATTTGACATTAGCAGCTAAGAAATAATATTGTTACTAAATTATTATAAGGTTCTTATAAAACTATCTCTGTTTATGTATTTATAACTCACACATTACAGTAATATTCACTGTTAAATTGAAGGGATTTTTTACCAATTAAACAAAAGACTCTGGTGGTAGTTTTACTTGACTGTGTTTTATTTATATTGTGCTTACACCTCTGTCTGTTCTCTTGGGCCTGTAAAGAGTTTTCTTATCTGAATGTACTTCTGTTGTAGCTAAGATTATTCTGTATGTTTCCCTGGTTGACAACTATTCTTATTTCTCTCTACACTGATACTGATAATAAAACTGAATGTTCCTCGTCCATTCAGCTGTAAGATAGGTACAAACACAGACCTTAGCTATGTCCAAACTATTAAGATCTGAGACTGAACTCATATCAAATATATTTGTATCATAACTTTGTGTACTGTACTCTATATTTGCTTGGACATGTTTTAAAAAAGTACACCATGAACACTGAAAAAAGGTCAAGGGAGTGTATTTAATTAAATCAATTTTCTGTTCTCAATTCTGAAAAATCTCCTGATCTCTTAAGATGAGTTTTGTCTGATAATTAAACTCCTCAAAGCCTGATTACCACAATAAAACAACAGGATCAAGCATTTTTTTTTATTTCTAATCACATGATTAGATTTGCAGCTGCATTTTTCAACATTAATCATAGATGATCTATTCTCCCGGGTCACTGTTGAAACAGTCTTACTTTTCTTCTTGTCTTCCTTTTTTCATTCTGCATACTGCACGATTTTTCAATCTAGGCATAAAATCCTAGGCCACATATTTTTATTACTTGGTTTTCACAACAATTTGCATACTTGTGGTAGGCTATATCTTTCTGATCTTATTTTTGTTTATTTGAAATATTTGGGTTTTTATTCAAATGCTTTTGTTAATTTCATCATATTTGCGTTTATACCAGAATTCAAAACGATATTGCAGTGGACTATGAAGACTATTTTTAAAAAGTAAAACTCAATATGACTGAAGGAATGTTTTTCTAAATTAGTGTTAGCAAACAGTAAGGTCTATTTTGTTCGTACTCAATTAATGGCACGCTTTGAGGTCTGTTTTCAGATTTCACAGGAAAATAAATGATGCCACAGCCACATAAGTATAGGGGGTGGAGAAAGAGGCGATAAGCCATTAATCAATTATTTTATAACAGTCTATAGTGATTTATCATACCAAATTACAAGTTAACAATGATTCACCCACGGAATTAAAGATTAAGTAATTACCAAAATTAGTATCAGACGCACGTAGATTAACCATTATGTTAAAACACAAACTTAGGCTAACATCATCTTAAATGTTCTTATTTTGAAAGCAAGTTAGGAAATCAACAAGAATGACATTTCCAGTTGTGGGAGGCAGTTGTAAGGAGAGAGAAAGTTGAGCAAAGCAGACGGCAGACAGACGTAACATTGTTAACAGAGACGGGGAAGAAAGTTACATGATGTTTATACTATGTCTGTGTGGCTGGCAAACAATGAAGCTTTGAACATAATAATTAGCTGTTAACTTCTAACAGATGTTACATTCGTACTGGGATTAAAACATACAATTATTCTATCTCTTGAGTTGTTAAAGCGAGAGTGTTACATAATGTTAGGAAAATTGCATGGCGGAACATTTTGTCAGAATTTTCATGTTGATTTTTGCAGATGAAAATATGTTTTTGTTGCGACACATGAACAGGACCTTGTACAAATGCATCATGTTGCTTGTCAGTGAAATAAAACTATTATTAACTTTTGCTTACACTAGATCAATTATTTACTGAAAGTGCTAATACTCAGATATATCTTTGTTGTAAAAAAAAAACCAACAGTGAATAAACAATTAATATACAACAGCTATTGTAAACACAATATAAGCATTTTGTGGAAAAAATCTTGCCAATTCTGCACTTTATTCTAGCAAATTATGTCAGCTTTGGAAGGCCACAAATGTTTGGGTTTTTTTTTTGCTATTTATTATCCTTCTGTTAAAAGTTAGATCAAGACAGGATTACCCACAGAGTTCCATTATTAATAGACATAAATGTCACATAACATAAATAGGGATCCTCCAAGAAAAGCCATGTCTACAGTCCCATTCTATGCACAGGGTCTTGTGGTAACATTTCCATTGGGATACCAACGAATACGTACAATGTGTATCATATTAAAAATATAATTTTTTACTGGTCCATGTGTGTGCCTTTAACATAAATGTCAAATAACTATGTATACCTTACCTATACAGTTTTCACCTGGTATGCAAGGATAACTGTCTTTTATAAGTTTTATTGACAATGAAATTGAAGGACAACACTCAAAGCATGGTTTTATTTCTGTCTTTGTTGCAAAGCCACATTTGTTAAAAATTATGAGAAGATAAAAAGTGAGATTATCCATTAACTCTGAACTTTTTTGTCAGCAATGAGAGTTTTGAAAGACAAATCAAAGTCAACAAAATTATCACATCATTTAAGATTGGCATCAAATCAAATTATGCCAATTGTAACAAATATCAGCAAAATTTTTTATCCTAAACAATTACATACAATTTATTTATTGAATGTATCCATGATTTTTACAATTTCAGGTACACACTATTTCATGAATCTGACACCCAGTCTACCTTGTGAGAACTTGCATCCATTGTTTCTGATGTATAATAATGCTGGCAGCTTAGCAGCATTTGGATGGGTGTTCCAAGGTCGCCCACATAACTTCTACTCTGATGATGGTTTACGCTGGTTCCAGATATCACCTAATACTTACCCAGTATGTATAGTTTTATCATTTATTTTTCTACAAGAATACATTTGTAGACTTATTTCAAGCAACATTATCAGCATGTATGGACAATTTTGAGACATTTCATCCCATACACATAAAACACATACATCTACAACTGTAACTAACTTTTACCCATAATTCCCACAGCACATTCCATATAGAAACACAGATATAACAGGGGTTATATATTTATATAGTAGTTTTGTCCCATACAATAAGTTATAATAAAACTTCTTACAATGGTAGGGAAAGTCAGTGTTTCAATTTATATAGAGAAGTAATTCATTCAGTAATATTAACTTTTCTAAAGGCAAATATTTGTTATTTATGTTTTTCTACACCATTTTATTAACATTGCAATTTCAATGAATGTTTTCTAGATATGATAGATATTCTACATTGATATCACCATCATGATACAACATACAACACAATACTTTTAGTTTTGCTGTTTTCAAATCCTTTACACCCCTAATTCCCCATAGACATAAAATGCGCCTCTTTAACAATGACATAAGCACATACATTTGTCATGACTACCAGTAAAAGTGATTGCAGTTCTGCAATAATGAGTTTCAATGTTACACCAACATTTCTGTAATGCCATTATCAGAATGAAAACTTGTCTGGTATGACATCATAACCGCATGTTAATTGTAGATGTAAATGGGGCTGCTTCTGGAAAATTTGTTTATCAAACTATCCCTAATAAACATGCCTCTCCTAACTGATGCCTCCAAACTTATGGGACAAGAACAAAAAATATGAAATTATTTGATAATCTTTCAAATAATACCCAATGAAACCAAACACTGTATATTGTATATACATTAACTAGACAATGTTGAAAATTTCTCCAAATGTAACACCCACAGGGGAAGTCATTAGGGAATATCTGGTATGTTGTAGTGTTCAACATGGCAGGTTTATGCATCCTGCTGATGGTGTATTTATCAGAATAAATGAAATTAAAATGAAGTGATATCTGGTGAGGCTTGGAGACACTTATCTTAACAATTTAGCATATACAAAACAAAAAAGCTATTTTGCAGTCGGTTTTATAAACCATTAAAATTAAGTCACTACTGATAAGAGATCTGCGGGACAATTGATGTACAAAATTGCTTTTGGCTCATTCGAAAAAAAATAAAATCACAGACATATCCCTGAGATTCTATAAACAATTTTATTGAATTTTGATACTTTTTCCAACCACCATAATAGTCTTACACAATGCCTTCAGATTATTTTTTTATTTTTTGTGACAAATGATACAAGAACATAACAGAGAAAATACAGACATAGACCATTATTGATTGTGAGTAACAGACTTTAATAACAAACAGTGCCAATGAATTTTAATAATAACAGTACAAGGCCTATTATCTAACAATATACTCATCAAAAATGAAAAAGAGTAAAGTGTTACAAACTAAATATTGTAATTTTCATTTTTCTTTCAGTTCTTGTTTAAACAAAGTATGTTACCTGCATGTATGATGTACAGTAAGTTTCAAGTATTTGGCATCCATATTTATCTACAACCACCGAGAGAGATTACATGCACACCACTGGCTAATGTCAAACAATGGAAAACAACCACAGAACCCACGCAACAAACGCAAGCCCCACCTACAGAGACTTTAATCACTGTGAAAAAAAATCCAGGCAAAATAAACACACCATCTGAAGAATACTGGATTGAAGTAATGGACTACAGGAGAAATTCCAGTAAAAGTTTACAAACAAACAACCATATATTCAAAGGATTATATGTGTTTACCTTATTCTTTGTGACTTTAATAAATCTTGTAGAAAGATAAGTGGAGACAGAAAAAAAAGGAATTTGAGATTAAATATTAGTGATAAATACTTATGAGCAGTAACTGTACTTGATCTTATACAGTGTGTGCAATTATTTATTCCACACAACATATTTATGGCAAGATGCCAGAAAAATGGAATCTTACTTTGGCAAAGTGCCAAATTTGAAAAATGGATAATATTCCTATGAGTGGTTTCACACTGAAATGGATTTCATGATGTCAGTGTAAAACTGAAGCAAAATCTAGTCAGGAATCACTGTAGACAAGTGATACTGTGTTCTCAGAACAGAATTAAGCCTCATTGCTCATCCTGATGAGTTTTTTCAACATGGATGTAAGGTTCATATAGGTCAGACAATACGATTTTCTTTAGTGCTATACCTCTAAATAATGAAAAGATCACAAACTTTGTGACGCATTCAAGTCATCAGATGCAACTATTTCTGGATTCACCACCGAAATAAGGTGACTTGATAATGACTTTTCACATTGCCGGATTATCACAGAACTAAGGTGAACTAATCATGGATTTTTACATTCTTGTTCATTTTACTGATAATTTGATGCATGTTTTTGATATTTTACATAACAAATTTTAGTTGACAGGCATGCATAGAAAGGCAAAACAGTGCTATGATTATTTTTTTATAAAACCATGACACCTTGTGATAACAAAAACTATCATCAATTTGAATTTATCCCAGTCAAGTTAATTCATAAAAAGAATGTGAGTTTGATTTTAAAAAAGTTATAGATAAATCTGAATATAAATTTGCTTTAAAATCCAATTTATTAAAGCACTGAAATTCATCAGTGGTATACAGGACATGTATGTTTGTGTATTTCATTTGGCTTAAATAATGTATGCATCAATTCTAATTTTATAATGAATTCCCCTAGATTAGCAGCTTTGGAGCAAAGTAAAAATTGTTTCTGCACATTCACTTCCATCATTTCCCACCTAGTCCTCAAAATATATTAAATCAAGGTGCTTATCATGTTGGTACTAAGAAAACACTCATGTTTTTTATAACGTTTGAATTAAAATTACTACTGGACTCTACATTTTCCTGAAATTTGGGGTATATTTTTAGTGCAATTTTAATGTTTATATGGGGGGGACAAATTTTCTTTATGCCTTTTAAATGATTGTGTCATAGCTCAGTAATGATCGTATAACTGTTGCAAGCCAGTACAAAACATTACTGATAAATCTTTGATTTGAGCATAAATTATACCTCATAAATGTTTCAGTTCAAGATATAACATGATATTGATGCATGAGATATTAGGAAAAATGTGTAAGCTGAAACTGAATCACTTTGAAGTCCAGCACAATCTATCTGAATCAAATCATCAGCAATTTGTTGATTGCTAGCTGGGAGATATTTCTAGTATCCTGAATGTGTTTTATAAAAATACATGAATAATGTAAGAGAATATGACTTTATGACATCAATTCATGGTGGAATATATTTAAATGAACTTAACACCACTGTCTAATAATGTGATTTACAAATTGTGTTTACTGAGTGAATTCTGTGTGTTGGTTTATATGCACTAGTCTGCCCCCCATCTCGCTTTTCCCATAGAAATAAAGCACTTGCCATTAACAACTTAGTACAAATCATTTCAACAATAATGTATTTTCATTGTTCTGCAATTGAATCATGTTTGCCTCTTTCCTATTTCCTCCAGAACATATTCAAATTCAGATCAAATGTAAATATTGTTACCACACCAACCAGACAATTAAATCCAGGTACATCAATGGTGTATAAAATGGAACCACAACATAACTGACACCACTTTCAACAAGACTGTTAGCACTTCTTTGACATAAAAAATCTAGTAAATAAAAGCTTAAATTTGGCCCTCCAATGTAAACATAACGATGGTTATAATTAATGCTGTACTATTTGTATGTTCACTTTGTATATAACGCACCTGGTATGAACAGACACTGATTATTTTATCACACAATTCCTAATTATGAGCATAGTTTAAATGTATCAATGTGTTTCACAAAACTTACTTGTTAAGTGGAATAAAAAAACTGGCCAATATTTTGTGTATAGTGTAAGTAGTAAGAATGATAATTGTTTGAGCATGGACTGAATGATCAGTATCATTGTGTGAGCATACTATTTATGACTGAGTGATGTAAATGAGAGTGGCTGTTGTGAGAGCATGGACTGAATGTCCCAAATGAGCATGCTAAAAATATATGATTGACTCAACAAAAATGAGACTGCAGTGTGAGCACAGACTAGAATTCTCACCAATTAGGACTGTACTGTAAGCATGAGGAATGAATGAGCTTGGATTGAGTTTTGTCTGCTCTGGATGATAGATTTACTTTGTATAAATAACCTATACCCTACCTGCACATGGTGAGCATGGCGAGTTTTTGACAGGTTACTTCTCAGTAATGAAAGCACAGAACATTAATAGAACGTTTTGTTTCTCTTTGTGTATATAGTAAATGTTCCTTAAATGTTTCTGAGGAAATTTCTATAGTTATCATGGCTTTATAATCATAGATAATCCTAATAAACAAACAGCCAGGGATGATTTAGTGATATAAGTAGTATGAATAAAGTACAATATTTCGTTATTTGTGCTGTAAGCTTCATGCATTTCTGCACAACTTGAATGGGCAAAATGATACGTAAAATGCGGAACTTTAGATAAAAATGAAAGCTGAATTTAGAAACAGTTAATAAAGAGGAAAGTTCATTAACTATTTTTAGTATAGGTCAAAGTAGGACCATGTGCTTACTTTCATAGATTTTTTACCAGTTTTGAACACATGGATGTATATAAATTTGGCCATAAGGCGTAAAAAAAGGTTCCTGGTTTTCTACCAATCCCTCCAACCCTATTTTTTCCCCGCTGACCCTTGACCTTTTTCAGTCATAGCCAGATTTCTTCCTGATATTTTCATTTTTATATGAACTATAATCTCCAAAATAAACAAAAATATATTTACAAACCTCAACTAACGTACCTGCCCTATATTTTTGGGGATGTTAGAGGAAACACCATTTTCTTTGGTTTACCGAGTATCCTACTAGAACTATTTATCTCATATATTGTGTTAAACATTATAATTGGAATTAGCAAAGCTATAACCTATCATTGAAGTACAGTAAAACTTTCTTGTACAACAATCCTATCACAAGTAACTTCATATTATTGTTTGTCTACTACCATCAAATCACTGTACCTACAAACAGAAATATATTTATTCTTTTTACAAATATTTAGTTTGAATATTTTTGCTAACATTTCTAGGATTTTCAGCATAAAACTGCTGCAACTTATCCAATAAAAGTGGAGCTGCAATAACTTTGCTTAAAATGTTCAATATTTTTATCCATCAAATTAGTTATGTCAACAAAATGTTTTCTTGTAAATGCCACTCCCATAGTTTACATTTCCAGTTTTAGTCAAGAAAAATGAAAAAACATGACTCATCATTGCTTCAATAATAATTAATAATATATAATGCATCCAAAATTAGCTATATATACAACTGGAAAATAACTGAAATAAGTAAAATACCACCTTGTGCATTTATTAGTGAATATTAGGTAATATTGTGGCTTGGTACAAGTGAAAAGACTTATGTTAATATTAATACAATGAATTAAAGTGTACATATATCTATGAATTGTATATATGTATTATATAATCAAGCATTTTATATATGACCATAAGACCTTGTAAACATTATGTGTATGATTGTATGTTATTCTTCCCTTGGTATTAACCTTTAAGGCATAAACGAAATATTTGTTTCTGGTTTCATGTTCATTAAAAATAGGGCAGTTTGTTGGGATTCCTCGGGCCTTATAAAAAGTCCTGGGTGAGGGAAAAATTAGGGTAGGTCAGGTATCCAGAAACAAATTTTTTATGCCTAAAACACGATCTGAGAATATGAATATAGCAACCAGTTATATAACTTAAGACTTTGATTGGCTGGTTTAAGTGCAGTCCTGAAATCTAAATCAAGATGGAAATTTGGTAACAATAAGGCTTTTGTTAAAACAGTGTTCATTTTCAAACCAGTGCACATAATTCATGTGGAGGGTATTTGGTACGAATCTCATATTTCGATTATTACTGAAATGACTGGAGCCTAGAATCAGGCAGAGGACAGTGAACTTAACAAACAATAAATTGTCCAAGGATATAACACTTAAAGGTCAAGAAATAAAAGAAGTATCTTCATTTTTCTGTAGATTTACCAAGTTGCATGTTCAATTATTGTTTAACAATTGTAAACAAAACATTTATGAAAGTATGTGTGTATGTGTGTGTGTACATATGTATGCATGTGTTGTAAATGCTGCATGTTTGTGACTTCCACAAAATGTGATATAAATTTTTTGTGCTACACGAAAAAAACCTTTTTATTATTTTGTGCATTTAACACATTGTGTTTCTTGAATAAAAAATGAAAATTATTGTTTCACGTGTTTTCAATTGATTATTATGATAATTATCAATTAGTTATCATGATAATTGCCTAAGTAAGACAAATCATCCCCTGTTAATCTTCAAGTCTTTAAGTATGGTCACAAACATTGACCCAAGTTGATTTTGTAATTCAGCAGTTTTCTATACGAAGAGAGAAAACTCTATTTAGAACAAATTCTGAAGTATTCAATAGAGTTACCTCCCTTCCATTGTATCCTTGAAACCATTTTTCGAAGCTAATAATTATATTCCAGAGTAAAAAATATCAAATATTTAAACAAGCTAGTATTAGAGATACCATATAAATGTTGAAATTGCAAACAAAGTGATGTTAAATCAGGTTGTTACTGTAATACAAGAAGCAAAATCCACCATTTTAAGTAATATTATTTCAAGTATGGAGAATGAAAACAGCTGACAAATTTTCTAATCAAAAATCATTTCACTATTATACTTTATACAATGTGATCTAATAAACTTTGCATAAAAAAAATAGAACAAAAAGTCCTAAAAGCTTCAATCTAATCACTTTATTGGTTTTCATTACTAATGAATGACTGAAATAATGAAATGTTGAGTCAAGTCTAAAAATAGTCACAAAACTGAAACTAGGAAATATGCATGTCAATTACTTGTGCAGCCTACAGTTTAATATCTAAATGACTTCCATATGAAAAGGATTACCTAAAAACACTGCCTATACTTGACTTCCTGCAATTATGAGGGAACAAATACCCTTTTATTTACAAAACTATCATTTACTTATCAATAAATTACAAAACTATTGTGGTTAAAGGAGTATACTGTTGGAATTTTGTCAAAGTAAATCTGTAGAAAGAGTTACCAGTAATTTTGTTTTATTGAAAATATCCAACTTCAAGGCCAAGGTTTTAGTCAGTCAAGTATTAGTGTCAAGAAGTTCGTAATAAAGATGGGAGGTAATTTCTTATCTAGATACAGTCTGAAATGTCTTTCTCAGAGTCTAGTCAGAAAAAAAAGCTTCAACTGATTAAATATGTGATTTCAATTTCTGTTTGTAGACAAATTAAGTCTCAAGAGTCAATTTATCCATTAGACAACCTGTTATATTTTAACAACTCAAGCTATCATAAGATCTGATTATCAAATGTTCAACTCCTCGGAGGATATGACAACGAGAGGATTGTAGCATTCAGAGGACCAGATTTTCCCAGGACCAGATTTTACTAGGTATAGATTTCAGAGGAACCAGTGATAATAAAATCAGTTCACCAGAATATTTGGTGATCCGGGAATTTCAGGTGCTTGGAGGATCCGATAATCTGACAATTGCAGTACAGGTTTTTTTAAGGCCATTTTGACAACCAATATTAGGTCACATTCCCAATGACAAAAAGTTTTTTTCCCGATTTCAAAGCAAAAATTCTCAATTCAAATGAAAAAAAAATTTGCCTTTTTTACAACATGTTTGGGTCGAGAGTAGCGAGTGCAAATAATTTGAGGAGGGCAATCACTGATTGCGTATTTTTAGACTGGTATACTACTCTGGTGCTATTTTTATACAGTACAACTTTTTTCCTAATTTTGTCTAAAATTTTGTCAAATCCCAATCGAAAAATCCCAATTCTGGGAAATTCATAGGATCCTCAAAGACTGAACTGTATCTATGCAGATCAATAAGTTTTATGGCTCATTTTTATATCAATTGCAGTCAAACCTGTGTTTTTGACCACCTCCAAATAAAGACAACCTTGTGAATAAAGGTCATTCTTGAAAAACCGTCACTGATTATTTAGAACAAACTGACTATAAATAAAGGCCATCGGTCAATAAAGGCACATTTTATAATTCTCAAAGGTGGCCTTTGTTCACAGGTTTGACTGTATAATCATCATTATTATTATTATTATTATTATTATGATTATTATTATGATTATCATTAAAATCGCAGATATATTTTTATAATATTATCATTTTATAAATAGTTCTGTTCAAAACTTAAGATCTGATGATAATTGTGTTTGTGATCTATTTTTACTGACATCACATTTCTAGTTTCACTTTTAGAATGATGAAACTTTCCAGGAAATGATCTGTCAACAAGAATCATGTGAGAATTATTTCACATTCTAGTTTCACATTCACACAACCTTTGTACATTTATTGTTATGTAAGATTATGTGGAACTATAAATGTAACAATAGTTTCGATTCATCCAGTCAGAGGTCAGGCTATTATAAGGTTATAGCTATAATAAGACATACAGAATGCCCTGGAAAATTACCAAGTGACAGATTACTTAGTTCAAGTCAGGTAGGTAGCCTGAAGTAAACAGAATATAAATCCAAAAATAACATATAGTATTTCAATTGATCAGGACAGGTAAGTTCTGTGGTTAGCAGTCAAACAAAATAAAAATAGACCATTGTTGTGAATATTGGTCTTGGAATGACATCATATAATATTGAAATAAAACCAATTTCTAGCTGGGCACAAATTATTGCATCATAAAATATATTGTCAGAACATGATAACATCCAACAATACAGATGAAATTTGCCGTCATCAGTGAAATTTTATCCACAGCTTCTAAAAGTAGGAAAATCTACAACTAAGTCACCCAGAGCAATGCCTAGTTAGTGATTTTTTATGCTATTTTAGGAAAGTGTCCAGGTATGGTCCAATCGGGAAAAAATGCTCAGTATGATGCCAAAATTTTTAGATCAGGAATTGGAAAAAAAGTTTTTTTCGTATTTTCAATTGGGAAGGGTCCGTTTACTGGACCCAAACAAAGAAGGAAAAAAATTATTGTGAGTTTTAACATAATAAATAAACACACTGTTTGCAGTCAATACCATGTAGAGAAATATTCCCACAAATGTAGGTTTTAGAATTTAGTATATTTGAGTGTACACTTCATTTTCACCATTTGGTACCCGGTACTTACCTTTTGTCTTGTAAGACTGTTAAATATCTTCAGCTTGGATGGTTTCCGGCCTCCTTGTGGAGGTGCCCAGGCAGGCTGGGATCTCTTTGCCTTGCCTGAAAAAGCAACGTTCACACATGGATGTTTTTTCACAAAAGAAAAAATAAATTTATATATCATACTTTAGAAGAAGTAGAAAATTGAAAACCTATGTTTATTTTTTTCACTGGGTTTAACACCATTTTTCAACAATTTTTCAGTTATATACAGCGACTGATTCATCTAACCAGTTTTTCTGGACTGTATACTAACTGGTACTAACTTACCCTTCTTCAAATAGCTTCTCCATATATGGAGCAAAATCAACATTTTGGTCAAATTTTCATAGAAAGGTATAACCTGCCACAACCGGATTTGAACTCAAATTGCTGGGTAACAAGCGCACTGATCACTGGACCATGATCATGGCCTTCATGTTTAATGATAATTAATTGAGCAGTTCAGGATTCAACTATTAGGCATTCTTCACATCAATCAGTTTTCAACGTATATTTACAAGTAAATTTGTTCTCAATTTCATAAATTTTTAAATTCAATTCTCAAACCTACATGCACTAGAACTATAGGACTCAAGTTTTTTTTTGAAAATTCACAAATTAGGAAAATATATGAAAAATCAGAGTAACTAAAAATATACAAACATCATCAAGATTATAAGGAAACCTTCCATTGTAAGTTAAATCTATCCCTTTATAAATTAACTTGCAACAATTAGAAAAACAAAATTTTGCTATTAAATGCAAATTTTGAAACAACTTACCACTTTCATCATATTCTACATCCATACTTAATAATTTCTATTTTATAAAATAGAAATAAAATTTTCCAAAAAAAATTTTCAAGACAATGTTCAAATAATCTGATGCAAGCCCAGACACTTTGAAGACCAAGGCTTAGAATGGTAAGATTTATTTACTGTGGACAAAACAACCAAGATTTTCATGGAAAACCTCAAAATATGAATGTTGCAAGCATTACACCACGTTAAATATAGAACTACTTACATTACATCAAACAATATGTTTAGTAGGAATTTATTGATCAAAATATTTATGAACAGCATGTAAACAAATTACGTGTATTTTATACATACCATATACTGTAAAACCTTTACAAACATCCCCCCCTCAAAGTAACATTACCCATCATGCTATGGTTCTGGTTACAAACCCGAGTAAAAAAAAAACCAGACGGGATCAAAAACTGGAGTCTTTCACTGGTTCATTGAGGCCACAAGGTTTAAGTTAAACTATTAACCAATCATGCATTCCAAGACTCAAGTCATTTTAACCCTGTTTTAGCGCAAAACTACATAACAGTATTTATCATACCAAATATTCTCTAATAAACACCCCTGGCAGGGGGTAACATTTTACAAAATCTGTATTCAACCATTTCAGTTATTGAATGACTATTGGATACATCAGATATTAAAAGAAGATTAATTGAGCAAATATGGTCAGTCAATATCAGAATGTGTTTTATTCTATTCTCAAAAATGGGGCATTAATTAGGAAATGTGTCTTTTTCATGAATTGTTTGGTATAAATGTGAACATGACAATAAGACAAATGATTTGATTGGTTAAATAGAAGGTCATCCTGAAGTGACCTCCAGTGTATTGTTGTAAGATCCACAACATTCAGATATTAATGGAGCCAACCTGTAGTAAATGAATGCATTAGCATGTCAACTAGCACAGTCAATGATTTCAGTCATTTATTAAATAATCCAAACCAGGAAAAATTGTTTGACAAGTTAAAAATTGCCATTATTTATATCTAGCCAGTGGCTTTTTACCTTATAAATATAAGAGACGCTGGTTAACGGCATCTTCCTCTCCCGAAATTGACTAATTCTTTCCCCTTTTATAAAGAATTCCCCTCCCCAGTTCCGTCTTCCGAACAAGCATAAAAAGTAATTGATTCATATTTTACAACATTAACGTAAACAGAAGCGATCAATTGAACGTGCCTTATAGAACACTTTACAGTATGTCAAAATGTCGCACAACTGGAAGCACTACAAGCCAAAATTGCGTAAAAAAACATGCAAGATATCAGTATCTTATTTTCAAAAATATCAAATGCAAGCCCTAATGGAACTGAAATTGAGGTAACTGTCGATGCAACTCTAACCAGTAAGTGTATAAATGATGTACTATATATTCCCTTATAAACGCCCCTCCCCTAATAACCTTGCCCTTTTTGGACAAGAGAAAACAAAAGTGACTTTACCATGACAGGCTATTTTTAATCTCAGATGAACAATAGAAATTAGTAGAAAACACTTTTTAAATCCAAGGAATGACACAAACACATTTCAAATCCAGTACACGTGACAGCTCTCTGTCGACATCTAGGGACTTGAGCCACTAGACGTAAAGTCACTTCAACCTAGATCATAGCGGCGACTTTAAAGAGATGACAGTCGGCAGTCATTGCCGTAAATATAAGAGTGTAATTGTTACGTAAAAAAGCTTAAAGAATCTGACATTTGGACAATTTTCAAAGGTTTGTCAGTGATTTAAATTTATTAATACATGTTCAGCAACTTGTTTCAAGTTGTATTTTATTGTTCTCAATTAAACGCCCCCTCTTTCAAAAATCTAACGCCCCAGGGGCGTTTATTAGGGAATATACAGTATAGCTTTTTTCCCTAAATGGTAAAAACCATGCTAAAATTTCCCCTCCTTCAAGGCCCCAGGCCCCTTCCCCTACTAGTGAAAAAAGGCACTGCAGGTTTTTATTCATCGCCGTATTATTCAAAGCCGTGCATTGTCGTGTTTGTGATGCGGCTTTTAGTCTTTACTGATCAGAAGATGTTTTTTTGCACTTTTTATTGCATGCAAACAAGTTCGATGAGTTTGTGTATTTTTTATCATAATCCGGGAAGTAAATTAACGTCTGCTATGTCTGCTGCAAAACAACGTAGATTAGCAGTTTTCTTTCAGAGTGGGTCCACGGAAAATGTACAGACTGATAGAAATAATGATTTGTCTACTGAAAATACTGACTATAATTTGCTGAATGCATCAACTACAACTGACATTTTATAGGGTAAAAACTCAGAAAAAGTTGTTTGCTGACTTAGAATCTGTATATACTGAGTCTAAGATGCTTTTTTTTATATAAATGCCCATGTTTAATTTTAGTGTATGGCCCTCTAAAATTTCTAATGACCTCCAAATTCTGACACAGGGGATCAAAACTGACCCCCTAAAAATCTGATCTAGAAGAAACACTGCTAGCACATAGTAGAAAATGACAGAATTTTACTATTTGGAGAACCAGTTTCAAAAGTTACACACTGCCAGTCACACAATTCATAATCCAGGAACAAGTTCAGTTATTGTCAAGCAAGCATGAAATAATACAGGATTACATTTAATTAAATAGAAAAACTACTTGATTGTTCATTTTCATGAGGAACATCATTTACACGTAGACAGCACATTATAAATTGCTGTACAATTAAGCTCTGGAGAGGTCGTGCTGAATAGAACAAATGAAGTCAGTATTTGTAGTGTCATTTGAAGACTAAGGCCCAAGTTTTAAAAATACAATTTTTTAGATCAGTATTCAAAGTTGGATTTATTCATTAACATTCTTTTTTAGAGCATACAGTATTACCAATTCCATAATCTTACAAATAAATAACCTGAGAAAATTCAAGCTTGAGCTTTGAGAACAATTAAAATCTTTTAACCTGCCTAACCTTTGTTTCATAAGCATACTTTGAACTCTTCCAAATTCAATGCAATATACAAACACAATTCATTTAAGAAAATTGGGTTTATATTTCTCTCTGACTCAGTGGAAAACATTGTGGTAAAGGAAGCCATTGTCATGAACAATGGCTTCCTTTTCCACAATGTTTTCAAACGTGATCTGCTTCAGATGTGGGAAATGCTGTATTATGAGGCAAAGGGTCAAAACAGAAAAAACCATGATCTAAAAGTACCTAGCAGTCGTTTTTGTCAAAACTTATTGTCATACACAATTTAATGAATACAATTTAAACAATCATAATAAATTTAACAACTGATGGCTACTCAAACAAAAACAACAAATGTTCAAAATTCATAAAAAGGTTTTCCTCATAACATAATAAATTCTAACTATTTTCTTCACCACAAAATTATAACAAATAATTCAAGCTCAAGAAAAAGACAATTATGAGGCCAGCTGTTTACAAACAGATTGGTGTCACAGGAAAAGTACCTATATATATATATGTAACATTGAGTCAATATAGGATTTAATATAATAGTATTACAATGTGTTGCCCAGATATAGAACATGCAAGTAATATATGGCATCAATAACATAAGAACGTCCACCTAAATTCACTCGGTAGTTCGAACTATAAAAAAATAATAATTAAAATATAGTGAAAAATGAACTCAAATATTGTCACAGTGGAATTCCATAATAAAGGGAGAATGAAAGAAAGACAAAAACAGCAAATTTCTGAAATTTACAATATCAAAAATGATTTAAATAAACTTGACTGACACGGGCCTGTAGTTTCAATATGAATGTGCAATAATTTGTAAGTAAATGTGTAAATGTCCATAAAAGCATGCATTTATAAATCAAAGCTACGTGAAATGGACGGATGCTGAAAATGGCATAAGTTTGACTATTTATGACTGTAACACCAGACCGATGCATGCAGTAACATGCAGTGATGAATTCTTATGCCGACCACTGCATGGTAAACACAAGTGATGGGAAAAACACTGATACTGAAGTAAAATCAGTAGAACACACTAATGTTAAAAGCCACTTGTCTTAAAGATCAAATACATCACAAGCTGAATAAAATTATGAGATATATTATATTGACGCATTAAGCTGTTAAAATTAATACTTAGAAATTGTAAATTATTAGAGAACTGGGTCAGTAAGGCCTGTAGGATTTCATTGCAGGGAAGAAAAAAATCGCTTAATTACTCAGTTAACAGCACCGAAAAATGTGTTATCACTTTAACACTTTTCGTGTCATTTATCTGTTTACTTCAGTAAAACGATAAAAACGTGTCTGTAGGCAAACGTTCTGACGTTGCAACACATTTGAACACAACAGCTGTTTTCGGCGATGGTGGTCAAGAAAAGTAAGTGGAACTTACCGGTTTTCTCGGCCATTTCTATTGAGGTAGTTTATTTCCGTTCTTTGAACAAAATTAAATCCACTGACGTCTGCTAGTAACAGAATCTGCACCACTTTTGATGATGAAATAAGATGTACAAAAATTAAGTCGACGAGAGTGACTTCCCTTGAAAAGACTCGCTATTTCCCAATACTTCAGGTACTTAAAACCCAATACTTGAAGCAAAAGAAACGCCAATCAGCTTTTATCACGCCTACGGACCTCCTCCTTCTACAGGGTAGTCTAAAAAAGTTGTAAAGTTGTGTTTTCTGTTCTATGATGCACTGAAAGTTTGTATTTGTGATAAACCATAATTACAACATAAATTACTATGGCAATGATCTTTTCTAAGTAATTTGCTTTATTAAATTCAATATATTTGCTCACTTGCACGATTTGTTACTTTTTAAATTGAAAATGAAACAATATTAAATCTTCTGGAACTTGGAACATGAAAATCTAACACTAGAGGATAGCCAATATGTACAAACATATCAAATCCCAACACTTCATAGTTTGCCAATAGAAGCCTAAATAGTTGATTGTTAATGATATTTAAATATTCATCGTAATTTATTGGGAAGTTGTCTCCCTTTATTTTCATACAACACAGTCTAGATTCCCTTTCATCCAGATAATCCAAAATCATGGATTATCCAAAATAGTACTTCAGATCTGTTGATTTTGAATAATTGGAGTTCTACAGCAGAAAAACAAGACGAATTTCTTTAAAATTTCTTTCAAGAACAAAACTGGTATCTTCTTTTGGACTTGACCAGAAATCTTTATCCATGTAACATGTTTACAACAACATATTGATATTAAGTTGCAGAATAACACAAAACATGACACATAGTGATTAATTATCATAATAAGTTAGCCCTGCAGTGCTAATGAGTATGAAATACAATAAAGTCTGGAATCAGGTGATTTAACTGATGGATTTTATTAAGTTTTTTGGGAACTTAAACACAGTACCAAAATAACTGAATAAACTACACCTACAGAATTACGTTATTCACAGATCTTCAACACTAAAGTATAATGTGATGTAAAGAAGAATCAAGTGTTGTTTATTCATCTTCATATTGCTGTCTACCGTATTATGAAATAATTGACTTTCAAATTCAAATGTTAGCCATTTTCACCTTTTTGTTAAACAGATCTAATTAAGATATGTAATTATTAATGAATTAATAGTATAATGGAATTACAACATTTTTATTACAGTGTAACCTCTGAATACCGGACCCTGTCCGGACCGGGTCAAAGGTCCGGTTTTCAGAGTTCTGGTATTCGGAGAGGTTTTCAATCGAAACAAATTTTAGAAAAAAATTTATATCCCCCACCGAAATGACAGCTGTATATTTGGTATTTGCACATTAAGGGTATGTCAATTAAGTAGTAATACCAACAAAATGTTATAATTTATAGGCACCTTATTGACCATGTTGACTATACTGCCTGTGTGTGAGTCATTGAGTGTGATGGCAACAAAATGGTGGTCTGTGTATGGGAAGTATAATCACATAATGTGAAGGCCAAAAATAGATGCAGGCCACCACAACATAAAGTATGAGAATTAGACATGAATTTTCATGTTGATCATGAAATGCGCAAATCATTTTCATATTCGAGATTTCTATATTGTGGATTGTGGTACACATATGTCATCCAGAAATATCCATCATCAGTCATCCAACTCTATTTTGTGTTGGTTTCCTGTCAGCTTCACAAGCTTACAGACAAAACAAGAATACAAAAACAAATTCAAAACAAATCCATTGATGTTAATTGAGTTTTAATGAACCAACTACCAAATCTGGAGTTCTAACAAAGATCAAAGAAATACAACTTCTTTTCAATAGAAACTGGACACATATTCCTCAATGTTGTAACTCCTCTACATATGGATCTCATAGCAGAACACATTTTTATTGTACATAAATTACTTATTATATATATAGAGCAACAATATCACAAACTTGACAGAAAATCTGTTAATGAACCACCAGAGGATTTGTTCTTCTCCTGTTTCAACATTCTACTTAACTGTTGACTCATTTTCTTAGCCTTATTCTTCTTGTCTGCCACTGATTTCTGATTTTTTCCAGTCATGAATAAATCTCCTTTCAAACCATTGGATTTTTGTCCCTTAACAGTCATTGTTACTTTTCTGTCATCAATAATAGAAGAGATTCTATTTAGGTCACAGTTAGCTGTACCTGATGTTTTCTTTGGTGAAGGTTTACATGCAATGTTTGATAACGAATGATGTTCTTGTTGTATATTAGCGTTTGCTTCCACATTACATTTTCCCACATTATTCTTTTTCCCAGACAATGAAGCAGTTTTACTGCCAGCAGCATGAATGGCTTCTTCTTTATCTTCATTTTCAGATTCTATTCTGAATTCTGGTTCAATTTTGCTCTTTTCTTGTCTGAAAATATGAAATACACTGTATTTTGTTTTTACTTTAAATCATGGTATCTATAAACTAGTAGGTTTCATTTAAGTCTTTTTCTATAATAAGAACTGTGGCTGAGCAGAATGCTTGACTACATGTACACTAGAGATTACTAAAATATTATGGAGTCTGAAAGTATCCCAAGAAATAGTAACAACAAAATGATATTCTGCTAGAGAAATTCTTATCATTATCCAATTCATTGTAATCATAAAAAACGTGAGTATGAGGCATCATACAGCATTCACAAATCAATATCTCTCCACTCAGACTGTTAGCCAGATAAGGCATGAGTGGTTGGAGTATAATGATACATGTAATAAGTGTGATACTAACTCCTCATCAAGAACTGTATCAGATGTTGGTAACAACAATCCAGCATTTTTATCATCATCCAAATCTCCATGACGATGTTTCTGTCTCAGTAGTTTACGTCTTTCTTTTTTCTTGCTTCTCCTAGATTTGATTGGTTCAACTACTGTAACAAAAAATAAGAATTTGCTATTCAATTTACTATATATTATTTAATATCCACTGTACATAACTTAAACTGTAGTTGATAGAAACAAAATTAATCAAGCACAAAGTCTGCAGCATGTCCTACCATTGGGACAATTAAATTTGATGTTAACAGGTGTGATCAAAACAATGCTATTGATTAGCATCACCAGGGATATTTTCACTTCCAACAAATCACAGATTTTTTTGTCTTTCTTGAAAACAATATGTTTGCACCATGATCTTGCACCTGACAAATTATTTCAGTGCCAAACTGGCAATTTCATTTGTACCACAGTGAGCCCTGCAATCAAATATACACACATCACTTACCTGGTATCTCTTCCTGTGTTTGTAGCGTTCTCTCTTCTACAGATTTTTTCTGTGTTTGTCTTTCTAATCTCGACTGACATTTCACATCTCTTGATTTCTTGCACACAGAACAAACAATAACCTACAAGCACACAGTTAATACAGATTTCAATAAATAATTTAAATGAACAGCAAAACATGTTCATGTATCTACATTTGAAATAAACAAACATTTAATTCATGCTGATGGAAACTGTATGCATAACAACATACAAAATAATGTACAATCAAAACTAAATTTTTGTTTGATGCCAAATTTGTGTTAAATCTTGGTTTCCTCATCATATAGAAAAAGAATTAAAAACTAGATTGTACCCATACATAGTTGGGCAATTTTCACTCTCATCACACTTCAAATGACTGAGAGTGCATTTTAGCCCTAATACCAGGGGCCGAATATTGGCCGTGTTCCCAATCCAAAATAACCTTCTTTTTCCCAATTTCAAAAAAAATCCCAAAAGGCTGCAAAAAATGGTAAATAAATCCAGTAAACATCTAATTGCTAAGTACCCAATGACTTCATATAAAAGTTGCACAGTAGCAGTGACCTTGCATATATGTGTTATAGCACACTCAGATTTTACCACTACACCCTGTATTCTAATATCGCCGGATTTCATGTAAAATGTAGCACAATAGCAAGTATTATTCAAACAAAATATTTCTCAAATTTCCCCAATTTTTTTCCCAACTTAAGCCAGGGGCCTTTTCCCAAAATACCTGGAAAAGGCCCTGAGAGAACTACACAAAATTTAATAATAATGTAACATTATACAAGATACATATCAAAAACATCATCAGGTGTTATCATGTACAGTAAAACTTTGTTAATTAGACCATGTTTGGGACCAAAGATAAATGTTTTTTAACATTGAGATGATCCAATTATGAAGTATAGCAGAAATATTGAAAACTGATCCAAAGGAAGAAGTCGTTATAATGAAATGGTCCTTACATCATATATTACAAAATATCTAAAACATGCGTATTGCATCTATAGAGTTGTCCTTACAAATGTCAAACGCTTAAGAATAAGATGATTAAGATACATATATACAGTTTTCAACTGCAAAGGGGTACCATCAGGCCCACTCACTTCTAATTTGGGGATCATTTGAAAAACATGAGGGCCAAACATGTGTCTGTCCAAGGGTGGATGTTCTGTAATTGTCACAACCAGACATGAACAGATTTTTCCCCATTTTAACAAGCAGGGAACATTTCATTTTCAACTCTACATTGTCATATGGGTCATACACCAACCAGTTTTTGTAGCGACCATCTTTCAGCCTCTCTGATCTAAATGAAATGATAAACATGATACAGTCAGCAAGAATGAAGTAAATTAGTGGAAAGCATAGGAATTGCCAACACCTGAAAAAAGTGGAAATATACTACAATAGTCAGCACCAACGGAATACTTTTTTTGGGCCCAGCTGTTTACAAAGGGTTAATGGTGCACTCTAGATTGAACACTGCATATAATAAGGCATAAACACAATGAATATTCCAGCATGCATGGTCCAATTATGACTTGCCAGATAAGACACTGCAATTAGATATAATTTCAAAAATTTTTCTTCTGACAAACTTACCAACTTGTTAGGCTTATTGATATAATCTTGTATCAATTTCTTCTGATATTTTCCAATTTTTTTCTGCTTCTGTTCCACATTTTTCATTAATCGTTTTATTCCTCTAGTAAATCTAGGTTTTGGTGATAATTTTATGCTGTTGTTACCAGGCTTGAGTCCATTGTAACAAAATAAACATCTTGAAAACAATATATCTGAAATACAAACAGTTTATACTCAGTAAATGCATAATTCTCCACACACACACACAATATATCATTCTGATTCAATAGAAATTCAGAAAACTTTCAAGATTCATTTAGTCAAGTGATGATTTAATCATCTGTCAAATTGTCCTAGAAACATACATGTATGACCTTATGACATAAAATCTACAAAGCAGGTATTATGTTTAATATTTTTCTATTTTTATGGTTGTTTGACAGCAGATTATTTAAATTACTTATGCTGCTCCCGTGACTAAATTCTTTGCAAACTCCTGCCAATGTTTTATCAACTGCAAAAATATGGGCACATTTTAACTATATCATAAACAAGAATACAATATTGTGGAAAAATGAAAGCAAAATGAATTTAACTATAAAAAATGGCTTGAAGAAAAATGTACTAGAACTTGTACTCACTATTTTCAATCTTTTGTCTTTCATTTCTGTTGCATACATACTTTACACTCCTTTCACTGAAACACACACATGTGAGATCAGACAGCAATATTACACATTGAAAACAAAAACAATAGTCCGAAGCATTAAATTACAATTACGTCCGCTCACATTGCCAATATTATAACCATTTTTTTTTCAACAGAAAACTGGTTAAATGTCAGCGGAAATCATGTTGGTGTTGAAACCGTTTTTATACGTCATCGCGAAAACATATGATACATAAGTTTTATAATACTTACAAGAAATATCTAGACAGTGGTGGACATATGAATTGTGTCCCATATGCAAGACGTTGTAAATGATTTACCGCTGGGTCCATTATATGTCTACTCTAGTCGCTTAATTGCCAACAAAAAGATCAATGCTGCCTACGAATACAACATAGTGCTAACTTTCGCAAGGGACTTAACTACTCCGATGACGTTGGAAAAATTGTGTAAGAGTATATTCCCTTAGTTTAAAATTTTATTTTCGTAACACAAAATTGTTAAGACTCACTTTTAAAAGGACTCGTGATTTAGCACACAGTAATTTTTATAAAAACGTCATTCTTATAAGTGACAACTTCCGACAGTTAAAAATAATGCGCTATTTGGTGTCTTCCCAAGGACTTTCCGGTGTATTCTATACACCTTTATAGACCATACCTCTGATCGGAATCGCCGGAAAGCCCGTCCGGCAGTAATTGCAAGCGTTTTTCGACTGAGACTTTAATATGTGTCCAATTTGTTGAAAAAAACTTTACATACACTTAAAAAACAAAATGAGGACCGTTTTAATGGTTGCTGAAAAGCCTTCATTGGCTCAGTCGATCGCAAAGATATTGTCAAATGGCAACATGACATCTCGAAAAGGTTCGAACAGCGCGTGCTCAATACACGAGTACAGGGCGAAGTTTCCTCCAACTAATGAAACGGCTTTCTTTAAAATGACTTCGGTTTGTGGTCACGTGTTCGGTCTAGATTTTATTGGAAAATACAACAACTGGGATAGAGTAGACCCTGTAAGTACTTCATAGCTATTTGTCTCGATGCATTTCACTTTCCAGAAAACAGCTCATATAATTCAAGTTTTGGCTCAGCGATTCAGTTCTTAGAGCTCGGTAATATTGTTTGAGAGATCGCAGGTTCTGAGTGACATTTGGATGAATGTACGCATCTAAAATCAGTTATCCCTGCCTCATATTCACATATCAGGTTGGAAGTTGTCAGTTCTATCATCTGCTTGCAGAATCTAGAAATAACAAGTTATGGTTTTATAGTTTTCTATTCGGGTTAGTGAACTTTCTCAAAATTGTGTATTCTGTCTAATGGTAAATTGTTTATTTTCATTACCCCATTTACAGTTTGAGCTAGTGCTTAAAAAATTGTTTGAACACTGTTGAATGAAAATGTATATTTCTGTTTTACTTGGAATGTATGTGATAAAAGCAGATGTGGTACTTTGATGAGTTTTTTAGCACTTTCACCTCATATAATACTTTTTACACATTCAGTTAGTCTATTCACACAGGCTCATTCTTTAATCCCCTGTCACCATTTAAAGTCAGTAAATGCTGTTAGTTTTTTTGCAGTATAAGTAAACATTTTTGACTGTAGATTTTGTTTTGACATAATTCACTTGACATTGGCTGTGACCACATGAAAACCATTTCACTTTTAGGTTGAGTTGTTTCATGCCACCACACACAAAAAAGAAGCCACTGAAAAGCTGCATATGCCATCATTTCTGCAAAAAGAGGTAAATGTTCAAGGCCTCAGTTGTAATTCTTTATTCCATATTAATATTTTCCAAGAGAATATTATATCTTTTGTCAAACATATGAACTAAGATCTCTGAAAGTTGATTACCTGGTAAAGGTGGACATATTAATTCATAAGGAATAGTTTACCAAGTAATTTATTTTGCTGAAGTTGGATCAAAAGACTTTAATCTTCAAGATTTTCTATTGCTGACTCACTGTTCATGTTTTTTCTGCATGTAAAAAACATGGCTTAATCTTCTGTTTCTGGTGTTTCAGGCACGTGGAGTTGATTACTTGGTGCTTTGGCTTGATTGTGATAAAGAAGGTGAAAATATTTGCTTTGAAGTCATAGACTGCGTTCAGGGCGTGATGAACCGTAATGTTAATGGAAAGGTAAGTATTGATTGGACTGTTTAGTTTTATCGCAAACAATGGTATTAAATTAACTTGTATATGTCTTTAGCATTTTAAGTTATAGTCCTTGTTTTGTTTGAAACTTATTTTATCTTCTATATAGATATGCTACCTAAAATTCAGTTTTCGTGTGAATGGAAATTTTACATTTATTGAAATATTTCATGTTTATATAATATTATACCTTTCATTGTGTGGTCATTTAATGAAATATCCAAACTTATTTGAAATTCTGTTACAGACTATACATAGAGCACATTTTAGTGCTATCACTGATACAGATATTCGCAGAGCTATGAATAACTTAGGATCCCCAAACAAGAATGAGTCCTTGTCCGTGGATGCTCGGCAGGAGTTGGACCTCAGAATTGGATGTGCCTTTACAAGATACCAGACTAAATACTTTCAGGTTTGTTAAGTAGTACTAATTCTTTCAAGTTTTTTGTGATGAAGTATTTGTATGTAATATTTGAATCACTCTTATTATACTTCCTGGTTGAAAACAGTACTAGCATCTTATGAGAAGATATAGAATGACTCCTTGTCTTCCCATTTGGGGCTCAAACTCTAAATCTCCAAGTTAATTGACAATATTATTATCTATTTTACTGGACATTTATTTATAAAATAGCTATCTTAGATTGTTATAGGTTTAGTTTTCATTCATATAATCAAGAGTTTAGTTTCATGCATGTGTTTCAATATTTCAGGGGAAATATGGGAACCTTGACAGCACCCTTATATCATACGGCCCCTGTCAGACTCCAACTTTAGGGTTCTGTGTCAACCGACATGACAAGATACAGTCCTTTAAGCCAGAACCTTTCTGGGTCATTCAAGTGCAGGTAAAATATTCCTATAACCATTAAAAAGGAACCATAATCACATCTTGGTATCTGAATCTGGCTGGTTAGTTTTCAAATCAATATTTCACGCTAAAGCAAAAGTTGACTCGTATATTCATTAACAGTATTCATGTGTATTTTGGTTGTAGTATTTTGAAAACATTATATTTCATTTATGCTATTGTACATCTGCAGCATCAACATATTTCTCACCTGTAGGTATGTTTTATTAAAGCAATTATTCTGTGAGTTTAGGCTAGTTTTTTCTCTTAGTCAATATTTGTGATTATCTCAGATCACAGCTGAGGGCACCGATAGGACATTCAATTTGGATTGGGACAGAATTCGAATATTTGATAAAGAAGTCGCTCAAATGTTCATGGGAATCATTAAAGCTGTTGACTCTGCCAGGTTTGTTTTGTTTTGTCAAGACTTCACTTGAAATATTTTTTTTTCTCCAGGTGGTGAAATTTACTTGATTTAAAAGACATTGTATTTTTTCAGGGGGTAGGAGGTTGAAAGTTTAAACACAAAGCATAAAAAATATTTTCAGAAATTGAGGTCTTATCATAAAATCTCATCTATGTCCAGCCTAATATGATACTACAAGTAACCACTAGTAAAGTGACAAGGTATCAATGGATTTATTTATTAATGCATGTTGATGTGAGAAGGCTGTTTTAACTCATGTTTTACTGTATATTACATATTATAGAGTTACCGATATTTTAAAGAAAGAAAAATCCAAAGCCAGACCTCAAGCATTAAATACTGTTGAGATGTTACGAGTTGCCAGTTCCGGACTTGGTATGAAATATGCTTCCTTATTTAGTTTTTTTTACTGTTTTGTTGCCAAATTTCTTGCAATACTCACAATGACAAATTTAAGTAACTTTATATTTTAAATAAGTAATAAAATCATTTTAACCCTGTTTTGGACTCTTCCAAATTCAAAGTTAATATACAATATTAATAATAATATACATCAATTTATTTAAGAAAATTGGGCTATTTCTCTCTGACAGAGTGGAAAACATTGTGGCAAAAGTGGTTTGCTTCTGATGTGTGGAAATGCGGTATTATTAGTCAAATAGTTAATATGTGGGCAGAAAGGCTTCTTTGCAGATATATTGAACTCAAGAAGCAAAAATGTTGAAGTGATGTGACTGATGAAATGATACTTTATCTGTGATAGATAATTATGTTTGAATGATGTCTGATTCTACTCATATGTTTGTTTTCAGGTATTGGTCCACACCAAACTATGCAGATAGCTGAGAGACTTTACACCCAGGGTTACATAAGTTACCCCAGAACGGAAACAACTCAATACCCAGAGAACTTTGATCTTATGTATGTAACATTCACTGATATGTAGATCTCAGGAAAGTTTATTTAGTGATCTTAGAATCAAAATTTGATGAGTTATCTTGAGACTTTTGTCTGAAATTATCACACATAAGGTTTTTTTCTTTCATTTTTAATTCACATGTGGCTTGGAGAAATAGGTATGTGGAGAAACAGGTATTTATTTGTTGAAGGAGTGGTGATAGGTTAGTACTGGTATGTACCCCAGGAGTCAAACTATCTGCAGCATGAAAGTGAAATGATTATAAACCAAAACAGATAAGCTAGTAATCTTGTATGTATTTATTGCAGATTTTAATTCAGAAGCAATGTATGAATATATTGTACATTGTGAGTATGTAGATTGAAAACCCACTCAGTATGGCTGAAGGTAATTCATACTAAGTCTTAAGTTTCCCATTTCTGATCAGAACATGAGTGAAATTGTCAGTGACCAGCAGAAGTGAAGTTTATGGCTGGTTAGAAAGTCAGTTGAATACTGTGTAGAACTGTTTTAGTGTCAGTAAACAAAGTTTAAATGGCTAACAGGCATACATGTACTAGTATATAATTGATGTTGCTTACAGAGGAACACTAAAACAACAACAGAATCATCCAGACTGGGGAAGTGCTGTACGAGATCTTCTCAATGAGGGTATACAGAAACCTAAGTAAGTACACTTTTTTTTGTTAATTGAATTATATAGTGTGTTCAGTTGTAGAATTTTTACATGACTAAAATTGTGGGACATCTAATCTCCTGTACAAATTCAAACATATATTTATGTTGATAAGTGCATGGCTATGTGTGACAAATGTGTCTTACTGTTTGGTCAAAATATTTTTTGAGATTTTTTTGTATCTGGAACAAATATCAATAAAAAGGTTGCCTTTAAAATTAGAAAATTTATTTACTATAAGGATTTGAATGGTTCTATATGTCTTTTGTATATATTAAGAACCTTACCAGTTCAGCTTATATAGTTTATTTGTGTATTAAAGAAAAGGAAGTGATGCTGGGGACCATCCTCCTATAACACCAATGAAGTCAGCGACTGAATCAGAACTCGGCCATGATGCCTTCAGACTGTATGATTATATCACAAGACATTTCATTGCCACAGTAAGTATCAGATCCAGGTTTTGATGTTTTTTTTGTTTTCCTTTAAGGTACCTCAGTCCTCTTTAATTAGTCACGGAATGAAGCCCAATTGTTGGTAAATGAAAGCTTGTCTCAATACAAACCAAACTTATTGATGAGATTTAGAATATGTTTTCAAGTATTTGTAGGGAAACATTTCATTCTGCATTCTACTGTACACTTAATCATTATTTACAGATAAGTCCAGATTGTAAATATCTACAGACTACTGTGTATTTTGAAGTGGGTGGGGAACATTTCACATTTACTGGTAAACAGCTGATTGACCCTGGTTACACCTCAGTAATGACATGGCAAGCATTGACCAGTGATGAGAAAGTTCCTGATTTCAAAAGAGAGCAACAGTGTCCCATTAATGATGTAAGTTTATTAAGTCAATAAAAATATAGTTTGTGTCACAGTTCATGAAAATCTTAATTATCTCTGAAACCAACTTGAACTGAAGGTAGAGTCTGACAAAGTTAAGATTTTATGTCAGATTAAAAAATATTTGTTTTTATGTTAGTTATTCACTCTGTTAAGGTAAACAATTACTTCAAGATTATGATTAAATTCAGTCAATGTTGTAAAAATCAGATTTTGTTAGCATTATGATGATTTATGTAGACTATGGATCATCTTGACTTTAGTCCTATAAATATAACATACATGTATGTTCAAGGATATATCAGTGATTCATCTGAAAGTCTTTGTAGGGATTTTTACTGACAAACCTTAAGTTGATTTCTGAATCTGTGATGACTGTTAACAAATTAACAAAATTAATTATCATACGATTGTCTTTGTTGTTCAAAAACATGAGAAAGAGAATTTTATTGAATTTCTGAAGGTCAAAATGGTTGAGCGACAAACAAGTCCACCAGATTATCTTACAGAAGCAGAGTTGATTACGCTAATGGAGAAACATGGCATTGGTACAGATGCCAGTATCCCTGTTCATATCAACAATATCTGTGAGAGAAATTATGTGAGCATCATCAGTGGTCGAAAACTGAAACCTACAACGTTAGGCGTGGTCCTTGTGCATGGATATCAAAAGGTTATGTTTATAAAGTTTCAGATGTTCAGTTTGTAATTCTACTGTATCTGTAGAATTTGTGTATTCTTATTAAAAGGAAGTTTGTTCATTAATTTTCACCTTTTGATTATGAATTCTTGACTCTTTCCATCTTTAACTTTTCCTGAAATTGGATGATTTTCATGTGGTTTACAACCAACTTCCATACACTGCCTGTTTTTTTATGAACTAGCAAATAGGAAACAACCTTAATATTGTTTATCAACATGCTGTTATGACAGTTAATAATTGTTATTAAATCCAATACAAACAAAACAAAAGGACTGACTCACTAAAGTTAACCTTGTTTGAAAGTTGTCTGGCCTGAAAAGTATAACATTGTGTCTTGTACATTGTAGATTGATGCTGACCTTGTATTGCCTACAATGCGTTCTGCTGTAGAACAACAATTAAATCTGATAGCACACGGTAAAGCCGACTATGAGGCTGTCCTTCATCATGGTATTAATATATTTCATCTCAAGTTCAAATACTTCGTTCAGAACATAGCTGGTATGGATGAATTGTTTGAAGTTTCATTTTCTCCTCTGGCAGCATCAGGCAAACCACTGTCAAGGTTAGATTGGAATTTCTGTTTTGTCTGTTTCAATGAAATTTTGAAAGTTTAGTAAAAATAATTATATTTAAACCTGGATGATATGTTCCTTTTAGCTGCTTCATATTGATAAGCTGAACATTTTGAAAATTATCTGAAATATGCACTTTCCTACTTGACCCGGATCGTGTGTTTGGAGCGGATATAAAACTTACAAGATCAGTTTGGTTATCATGTATGTATATTTATTTACTTTTTATCCCAGATGTGGCAAATGTCGGCGATTCATGAAATTCATTCAGGCTAAACCAAGTCGTCTTCATTGTTCATCTTGTGATGATACTTACAACGTCCCACAGAATGGTAACATCAAGCTTTATAAAGAGTTGAAGTGTCCACTTGATGACTTTGAACTTGTTCTGTGGACCACAGGGGCCAAGGGAAAGGTAAGAGTTCATGCTGAGATCAGCAATTTTTCCTTCTTTTTTTGATCTGGTAAACGGACCCTTCCCAATCGAAAATAAAGACATTTTTTTCCAATTCCTAACTTAAAAATTCCTAATTTTGGCATTACTGGTACACCATGCATTTTTTTCCTGTTGGACCGGACCTGGACCCTTGCCCAAAGTTAAAAAAATATCACTGGAGATCATCAAGTATGTCTTAAATGTTCAATTTAAAATTGGAAATTTCTCTATGAAAAGGGAATAAGTACAGACACTTAGTGGTCTGAACATGTTTTGTAATGATGAGACCGTACTTCTACAGCCTCTAATTTTCCACATATGAATTAAACATGATGTTAGAAGTTCATATTCACTTGTGGAAAGATGGGGTTGGGCTGCTAGTATTACTTGATTGTTGCTGAGGAACACAGTAACCTAACAGATGTATTTCTATTGCTTAAAACATGACATAAAACACACAAAATGCTTTTATGTTTACAGACTTACCCTCTGTGTCCATACTGCTTTAACAATCCACCATTCAAGGACATGAGGAAAGGACAAGGTTGTAATGAATGTACTCACCCTACATGTCAACATTCTATAGCTCACACCGGTGTATCAGAATGTATAGAGTGTGAAAATGGAATTCTTGTACTTGATGTAACCTCGGGGCCAAAATGGCGGATGGCATGCAATAGGTACAAATGTATTTAAAATACACTTCAGATAACACCAGGTTTAAGAATAATCAATTTCAGATGAGCTTGGGGTTTTTTTAACTTGAATTATAATTATTGCAGTGTGATTTGGGATGGAAATCTATTTTGGATAATACACAGTTTTTGAATAATACGGGTTCAAATAAATGAGGTTTAAATGTAGTAAAATTAATTAATTAATCAAATCTTAACTTAAAGATGTGAGTTGCAGATTAATTTTTTCTAGAGAAGTGTGTCAGTGATTTTAGCATTTTTAGATAGTGTTCTATCAGATTTGCAAAAAAAAAATTGGTTGGCCTCTATTAGGGGCTGCTAGAGCTAAAAATAGAAATACCTTTAAACGTCTTCTTCTCATGAACCAATGGATGGATCATCACTAAACTTGGTCTGTAGCATCCTGAGATGATCCTTTCTCAAGTCTGCTCAAATAAATTTGGTTGGCCCCTTTTAGGGGCCACTAGAGCTAAAAATAGAAATACCTTAAAATGACTTTTTCTCATTTTTCTATAGATGGATTATTACCAAACTTAGTTTTTTAGCATCTTTAGATAGTGTCCTATCAGATTTGCCAAAACAAAATTGGTTGGCCCCTCTTAGGGGCCGCTAGAGCTAAAAATAGAGATACCTTTAAATGTCTTCTTTTCATGAACCAATGGATGGATCATCACCAAACTTGGTCTGTAGCATCCTTAGATGGTCCTTTCTCAAGTTTGCTCAAATAAATATGGTTGGCCCCTTTCAGGGGCTGCTAGAGCTAAAAATAGAAATACCTTAAAATGACTTTTTCTCATGTTTCAATGGATGGATTATTACCAAACTTGGTTTTTAGCATCTTTAGATAGTGTTCTATCAGATTTGCTCAAATAAAAATGGTTGGCCCTAATTAGGGGCCGCTAGAGCTAAACATATAAATACCTTAAAATAACTTCTTTTCATGAACCAGTGGTTGGATCATCACCAAATTTGGTCTGTGGCATCCTTCAGTCATCACGAATATTCTTTTGCAGTATCCTTTGATGGTCCTTTATCAAGTTTATTTATGTTCCCCATTATTTGCCCTCAAGTGTACCTTTATTACCTTTGTAGTAACAAGTTAATTAATATTTATTCTGGTGAGCGATGCAGGGCCGTCATGGCCCTCTTGTTTCTAGGGAAGTGTGTCAGTAAAGGTCGATCTAGAAGCTTAACAGGTTCATTTGGTCATTACAACTTCAAACTGTCCATTGTGGAATTGAATTTATGACGCTCTTGTTTTCAGGTGTACTTATTTATTATTATATGTATCATGTAATCATAGTGGATATTTTAGCCATGTGATAAGTGTACATATATCCTGGTATTTATTATTTATTTCAGATGTAATGTTGTTATCAATTTCTTTGAGAATGCTCACAAAGTGAGTGTGTCCGAGGACTCTTGTGATGAATGTGGTTCTAACCTGATAGAAGTGGATTTCAGCAAGGTATTACTTCAAAAATTTGTTAACTTTCCCTCTCTGTAAACTCCCTGTAGTGTTTTTTTCCAAGATTTGTTCTGACAGTATTTTAGGTTGTTATTAATTAGTGTAAAGTAATGCTGGTTTTTTTGACTAACCAAAGGACACTGAATCAAAGACATTGGGCTTTAAAATAATGCAGTGGTGCTAATGAACTGTTCTTGTAGATCATTGTTCCAATTATAACATAATTATGATTTATAAAATTAGTAAAGTCCTGACTTGTGCTGTACATACAAGTATAAATATGTATTAAATCATGACCTTCTGACAATTGAAATACTGTCAGTAATATTCTGTCATTTAAATTTATATCTTGCAAAGTAAATTAAAGGGTGATTTTTATGATACACAGGGAAAAACTCCACTAGAAGATGGAAATACTGAACACACGGGGTGTACATTTTGTGACCCAATACTCAAGAATCTTGTTGAAAAACATCATGCATCCACTCGTCAAAGATCTGCTGGTAGTCGGGGTCGTGGAGGGAGAGGACGTGGTAGGGGGCGTGGCAGAGGGAGGGGTAGGGGTAAACCAAAAGACAAGATGGCACAACTTGCAGCTTACTTTGTGTAAAAGACAATTAATTGAACTTATGAAACTAAGATGTGATCAAAAACGTTTCAAATTTGTTTGTAAACATTTGATTTAGAATAATTTTAGAAACTTTTTTATTTTATAATGGATTTTCAATGTGCAATATTGACAGTATATGCATACAGGTATGAAGTGAAAAAAGGTTCTTTACCATATCTCTTAACTGACACTTTAAAATTTGTTGGGGTTCGGAACATTTTTTCTGATTACCAGTAGCTCATGTAAGTGTTGTAGTTGTGCATTAAGTCAGTAAAGTATTGTATTGTGCCAAAGATTGCTAGTTATAACATAAAACTAACTTCTAGCCACTTATACCATGAAAGTTTGCAAATACTGATTTCTTTTTGTATCGGTTTTATTCTTAAGCTACTCTGCAATGTATTTACACAGGCTTCCAGAAAGTTGCTGGACAGTTTGCATTGTCAGGCAAAGTTCGAGCAGGTCCAATAACTTTCTGGACCAGCATTTATCACCTATTTATAATATATTCAGTCAGACAAATTTTCATTTTGTCAGACAGAAATTCTAACTTTGCCTGAACAAATGTCAGGCAAGTATTCCAGCTGTTTCGAGAAGCCTGTGTATAAGTTTGTTGTACAACTTCTGATAATTGTTTTGATGTTAAATATTTTTTTGATAATTTGACCATGGATTTTGTGTGTAAATCTATTGCCTTTTGTCTCTTATTCAAACATCACACAGAAGGTTGTCAGTTGCTGGTGGAAGTGTATGGGGATTTTTAGAATTTGTACAAATTACAAAATATGTCAGTTGAGATCTGCAAATTAAGGTTTATAAATGGTTGATGTGTGTATTTTATGAGTTGTCACTAGATTAGTCCATGTATTGCAATATTTTGTACTGATATATTGATAAAGTATTTTACTTATACATAAATAAATACAATTATACTCCTATATACTGTATAATGTGTTTTATTTTGAACTGAAATAGAGATTCTGAAGTTCGTTTTACCACCAGAGTTGCCTCTGTGGTTGAGTGGTTAAGGTCCCTGACTGGTAATCACTTGCCCCTCATTGCTAAACCCACACAGGACCAAAAGCATATGTGAGGAAGTTATTCTGCTAGCTTATAGAAGGATGATGATTATATCCAGATTTATGCATGTGATCTTTTTCCACCATAAAAGCTGGAAACGTCACCAAATGACCGAGGCTGTTGGCGAGATGTTAAACCCTCAGAGACCAAAAAGCTAGGTCATATCAAGTCATATTCTATGAATATGATACAAAAGTGTTAATATTCATAGATATTTGCATTCAGAGATACGAGTGTTATTATACCAGAAAACAGAAAAAACTAGACTCCTAAAATCATCTTTTTTGCAGAGATCATTCCTTTTAAGTCTGGTTTTCATTGGTTTTACTGTGTACTAGATGACCCATTTACCCGTTTGTGGTATGCGAACATTAATTTAAATTATTCCCCCATTTATGTAACTTTGTAGGGTCATTGCCCATGGCCAGTAGATGACCTCTATTGATTTTGAGGTCAAAGGTCACTGTGACGCTTGGTGTAAAATCCTTGTCCGAACAATAACTTGAGAAGAAATAAGCCTAGGTTTGTGAAATTTGCTAGGAACATTGCCACGGCCTGTAGGTGACCCCTATCCATTTTGAGGTCCTTAGAGGTCAAAGATCAAGGTCACAGTGAAACTTGGTTTATAACCCTTGTCTGATCAATGACTTAAGAGGAATAAGCCTTGGTTTATGTCTTCTCACTTACATAAAACTTGGCCTTTATGAAATGTGCATAGTACGTAAATATGACACGTGACGGGAAAATGAAGTGGGGGTATTATGGTCCTATAGACACATTTCTAGCTTCTTAAATTTTGCTGTCAATAAATCGTAAATTAGTTGTAGAACGCTTTACCAGCATAACTGTGTAAAAGCGGATTAAGTCACACAATGCGTCAATATTGAGGCAACTGATGGGTTTTTAAAGCCAAATTGTCATTTTTAAGACTACTAGGCGATAGGAACTTCGTGATGTATTATTAATTTTACTAGCCTAGATGACCTTTTTATTTATAATTGTTTATAGTAATGCACAATGATTGAAAGTACCAAGGTGAGATAGTATATTTTTTTGTAATTTTCCATATTTCGGACCTCATTTTTGAAGTGGATCATTATTAGTCTTTATGTACATCAAAGTTTTCCAAACCCATGAATTTTAAAAATCCAATTCATACCCGTCTTCAACTGAATGCAACGGATGTCTCAAAATTGGCTCACACTTTCTCGTTTGCAGTGTGTTTGGCGCTAATTATTAATATGCCCTTAAGTAAAAGATTATTAAGAACGAAAAATATAGCGGGACATGACTAGTATTGACTCATCTATAATTATGAATTATTGGTTCTATGTGCTGCTGGAAACAAGTTTTAGTTGGTCATTTTACCCCGATTTTAATGTCATAAAGGTATCAGAATCAAATAAGTTTAACGAAGACGAGAACAATTAAATCTTCGGACATGATAGAGATGCAAGACCAATAGATCTACCATGGTAAAATTATTTATGAATAATACGAGAAAAATCTACAATTCTTGCTTATTCTTTTATTGTCAGGTCTGATGACAAGGTTTTAGAGCTAGATGCGTGGAATAAAATAAATAAGATATAAAACTTCTACAATCAAGGATAAGCTTATAGATCTATAGACCAGGGACGCTGTAATAATATTATCTACTACATCTACCCATCTAAGAATGCATCTGAGGATGTTGGCCTAGATACATGTAATATGTTCTTTTTGTGTTTATCGGTTTTATAACTTTTCTGCAGTATAGTGAAGAATCAGAAAACGTCACATTCTACCCTAAAACAACCCACGAGGCAAATCATATATAATTCAACAACTCTCCGAATAATGAGCATTCCAATTGCATAGATATGGAATCTGCTCCATCGATAATATTGCAGTCATGGACCGATTTAGAGTTTTCAATTTATACATTAATGTATATTTTTTGAAAGCTTCTATAGAGGATTCTCGATTCTATAAACAAAATCTAGACAATTAATTTCAGTCATTTTTTTCGCATTTTTTTGCAATGACTATAGTCTAACAGACAATTGTTTTTGTGTTTATTTGATATTAATTTCAAGATTTCTTGAATCGTCTTAAGCGTATTAATTAATTTCATAGGTCTGTCCGTTGGAGACACGATGCATGAAATAACGTGTTCAAACGGAACATTTCGAGAAGTTTCTACGAGTTATTTCCCGTTGTGACGCGGACGGTTGCCAAGAAGAGACTGGTTTACAATTTCTGATATATCTAACAGACCCTGTCGTTTGAGTGAAAAAAATCTATAACCCGACTGAATTTGACCAAAATGGCGGTGGTAAGAAAATTTGTTCAATAATTCTATAGATTTTTAAAGTTTTTGGTTGCTCTTGTGATCAGTTACCAAAATAATTTAATTTGGGTATTAGAAATACTCGATTTTACTCTGACGACTAAATGTTTAGAATGGCAAATGCATGAAATAAGAATACAATACGAAAATATTTACGCCACATGTACCCCACCCACATGCCGGTACTTTGTGTATTTGGTTGCCATTGTATTTCTTTTATTATTTATTGCATAATATTTTATAATGATCACTGCAAACTCTCTGTTGATACTTTTTTCTAAACTGACCCATATAATCAGAAGCGCTGCCTCTTAATTGATTTCAAATGTTGAATAACTGATATTGATTCTGTACTATATTGTAAGTATTGGAATAAACTAACCTCACCATGGAAGCATCAGTCCGCTGTCCATCCAGGATCCTCAATGATTTGCCCCTACTAGAAATCACTGCAGAATGTTCATTTTTTCATAGTGACTATTTGAGAATTTGTATCAAGACATTCTGACGTACAGTATATGTTGTTACCAATCAACAGGGACGTAGAAATGAGCCAGAAGTTGGAAAAATCAACCAGCTATTTGAATATTCTCACTGGCTACCTTTTCTTCCACAGAGTGCATTGACGCTTATCCCCTAATGGGGGGACCTTCAGAGTCAGACCCCCTTCTACTTTTGATAGCTTACTGGTTGCATGAAAACATTTCTATGGACCCATTTGTCGTAATTTGTTGTAGCCTTATTAATTTAGGGAGACAGTTAATACCTCTTTAAATTAAAGATTAATTAAATTAAAGTTTAATGTTTTATTGACAAATACACACAACCAAGCCCCTGCACTAGCTTTAAATTTTACCAGATTCTTCTTTTGAAGTTCATAATTGGACTGTTATTAAAATTTGAATTTAAAATGTTTAGTGTAATTACTAATATCATTTATACATTCGCATGCCAGGCTAGCTTCAACATAGCATAATAACACATAATAACATTGTCTTACACATACAGTTGCTTATATGTGTTAACAACTCTTCTCTTTAAAACTTATTTCTTACACCTGACAGTAGTAGGCTACCCTAAGACATTAGGTCACAATGATGGCATGATTTTGTTAATTCCATGACATGTAAATGTTATTGAAATTCTGTAATGTAGCATTATTATGACTTCATTGTTATTTTTAATCTGATTTTAAAAAAATCTCAGTAGCCGCAGCAGTGGTCCAGTGGTTAGTGTGCTGGACTTGTAGCCTGGAGATCCAGGTTCAAATCTCGGTCGTGGCAGGTTATACCCTTCTATGAAAATTTGACTATAATGTCGATTTTCCACCACATGTGAAGAAGTTGCCGGCTCCTTGTGGAAGGGTAAGTTAGTACTGGTTAGTATAGAGTCCAGGAAAACTGGTTAGGTGAACCGGTCTCCGTGTATAACTGAAAAATTGTTAAAAAATGGCATTAAACCCCAGTGACAATAAGTAAAACAAACAAAACAGTAAAAAATCTCACGAAAATTTAAGACCAACATAGATGATAAAATCAGTTTACTTATTTGAAAGATATGAATGAAGTATGTATGTTTATAATATGATACTGTTGAAAATGCTAGTTCTTTTAACAATTACTTTTATTTTAGCCCACAGCTGATAAAGTACAAGAAATCCGAGAAGTTACAAGGATTGAGCGTATAGGTAAGTGTCCCATTCAGACTCCCTTTTGGTTGCTATATATATGTGTGATTGAAATTAAAATCAGTCATATTTTCCATGGTATTTTTTTCTAAACTGAAATATCAAATATATAATGAAGAATTTGTTTGCATTTGCAATTATAGACAGCAGCCAGATGTTAACAACTGAAATTAAACCCAAAATGTTTGTTGTATTTAATTCTGCTTCAATATGGACTGTGTGTTATAAATAAATGCTTGAACATTTTCATATGATTAAAAAAATAAATTTCATTGACATAGGTTGTTGTCTCAAATTGCTATGCGATTATACTGCATTTAATTATAGCTTTCATGAACATTTTGTCAATATTTGTAGGTTATTTTGACTGTCAGTTTAATTAATTACTTCAGGTGCTCATTCCCACATTCGTGGACTTGGTTTAGATGATGCATTGGAAGCTCGTAATGTATCTCAGGGTATGGTTGGACAAATGGATGCCAGAAGAGCTGCTGGTGTTATACTGGAGATGATAAAAGTATGTACAGCAATTTAGAATGAAATGAAAGAAAATTTTGATTAAACTACCATACTTTATTTAGAAGATTCTTTGAAGAAATTTAAAAAAATTATATTTTACTCAGTCTGTATTTAGTTTTTATTTATTATTTTTCAGGATGGAAAGATTGCAGGCAGAGCATTGTTGATTGCTGGTCATCCAGGAACTGGGAAAACTGCTATTGCAATGGGTGAGTGTAGTATTTCAACAGTTTATATATGTTATAAAATTTGGACTTAAGATTAAAAATGTATGGATTGCCACAATCTTTGTTGTATAACACCCTTGACTGGTACACTATTAATGACTCTTATTTTGAATTCAAGGTATGGCTCAAGCATTGGGATCAGACACTCCTTTTACAAGTATTGCTGGTAGTGAAATATTCTCATTAGAGATGGGCAAAACAGAAGCTCTCACACAAGCCTTCAGGAAATCCATTGGTGTCAGAATCAAGTATGTATGATGAGAATCAACTTAGAGATTGCTGTAAAATTTCGAATTTTAGGTTTTTTTTAACAGAGCTGATACTTTTTCTTTGAAGTGGTGCATATATCTCCTGAACAGTAAATTTTACTGATGGTTTAATTACGTTTATGCTACATCTGTACATTGACTTTATTGATCATATTGCATCATGCTGCAGGCCTTTTTTAGCCATTTTGGGAAAAATTGAGTCGTAAAATCCAACAATTTGGGTACAAGTTATTGGTTGAAAAGCCATTTTAGGAATTTTTTGTTAAGATTTTTCACATTAACAACACACTAGAGAAACAGACAGCATTCATGGGCTTGGCCTAGCCTTACTTATTTGGCTTTCCGGACTGCACTAGTGATGGATTGAATACAGTGGATAGGAAGCTTTTACCATGGCACTGGTAGATATCTACTGGTAGATTGTCTGCCATTACATTGTTTTTTTTTTCCATAGAGATATAGTGGAGAGAAATAGAACATAAGTGCATCTTTCAGAAAAGGTGTGTAATGCTTTTATGCTTGTATGAGTTCACAAACGTGTTTCCTATCTATATTCAAATTCTTCACAAATATTATAGTTATCTTGCCCAGTGGATTTTAAAGTAGCATAAGTGGCTATATGGTGATATCAAGTTTCACTAATTTATAGTTTTTAAAAGTCAACCATGATTGTATACATTAATAAACCCACTTAACAGAGTCTATTGCAAGTGATTTGAAACAAATATTGTACTTTGTCTGTCTTCTATGAACCAATATTGCACATAATTTTCATATTTTTGAACAACGATCACTACTCTGTATATAAGGATATATTACAACAATTAGACTTAAAATAACAATCATGGTATCATGCAGGGAACCGTGTCTCAGATTTTTGATAACGTCCTCCGTTCAATAGATATTTGAGTTTAAAGAAATTCCGTAGCCTGAACCCCACTGACAATTACGTAATACGTCATAGATAAAAAATGAAAATAAATATCAAAATTCTGAGACATGGTTCCTGAGATAAGCATAAGCATACAAAATACGGAAAACCGCTTTGAAATCCGTCCTCAAATAAGGCGACAATCTTTGTTCAAAAATAGCACCCACTGCGTTGTTTTCTAAGCATGAAATTAATAAGTGTCAGATCATTATCACCTCGTGTAATCAACAATTATTCTGTAAATTAATACAGCCTATTAAAATTTGATAACCAATGAAATTCATGCATCGTTAGCGGATTAATTAGTGGAACCGTGCATACAAATATGCAGTTCTTTGTTAGACTGAGCGAGATGGGGCTAAATAAAAATATGCCTCGCCATCACAAACAGTCTAATTAGTTGGACTAGGCTTGCCCATATCCTAATATTGGTATGACGTCTCATATTTAATTTTAGTGAGTCAAGTAGACACCTGACTGGTATTTCGGCAGGGAGGGGGGCAATGAAATCATCTGATATGGATATGCTAGACTGGCTAGCTTAAGATTCGGGGCAAGGGGAGTTGGAAGTTTGTTTTGACGTAGGGATTTAGTCAATGTACTTTCCCACCAGGCACATGTTCAACTGGATGGCTTTAAATTTCAACTGGTTGATATTCAACTGAAATATCAGCAGAAGAATCAGGAAGGGGGCTTTCAATAATTTTCAGACCCTGAAATTGAAGTACTTGGGGTTTAGAACATTAGGACATTGAATTACATGTGTGCATCTTTGTATTTTGGGAGCAAAATATATATTGTTGTGCAATATTTTTACAACAATAACAATAAAATCTGAGAACAAACAAATACCGAAAAAGGAAACAGTGCTCTGGTAAATTGTTCCTATGGAAAGTGTATTTCGCAGCCTCCCAGTGGTTGTCATTTACAGAGGCTGATAGCGTTGCCAGACGCTGAATTGTCGAGGTTTTGACAAATAACCAAAGCGGTATTACGGGATTTTTTATGGGATTGGGAAAAATAACCTTTATTTGTCTTTGGGAATTTGTCCAATGGTTAGACCCGTGGTATACCTGTGCTGTAGAAAACAATATGTGCAATTACTGTATTGAATTTTTTCAGAGAAGAGACAGAAATAATTGAAGGTGAAGTTGTGGAAATACAGATTGATAGACCAGCAACTGGCACTGTAAGTAGATTGAACAGTTTGTTTCTAAGATCAATAATCAAAGATCATAAGTTAGTTGGTTTAAATGCTTATTTAGATGCTTTAAAATTGAACTAAACAATGTCACTTAAGTGGTGTATCTACTTCTGGCTATGTTAATACCAATTTGTGAGAAGTTATGCTTTTTGTCGAGAATTAAAAGGGAAACGTGACATACCTTTTAGGAAAAACGTTAATGATATTTTCCCACAGAGAAAGAATAAACATATTTAATTATTGGTATTCTCTTTCGGAGTTGAAGCATCGGCTCGGTCAGGAAGGCCTGATTCCGACGAAGAGAGTGTAGAACAGATGAGAATGAAACAAACTATAAATTGTATGTTTTAAAACCATTTCTTGTGAAAGGGGTTATTCGCACCTTTGACTTGTATTTTAGTAATTTGCTCGGGCGCCATAACAAGATCTGGACCCGAAAATTGTCTAATTTACGTGCTATCCATGCTTTGATCTCAGACACGCTTTATATAAAGTGACAATTAACAAGCAATTATCGGTGCAAGCAATTATGTAGCGAACAACGGCGTGATTCGCGTCAGTATCTGGATTTTTAAAAAATCTAAAATTCAAAATGCGCGAATTTATGACCACACGAATCTTTCTTTTTCCCATTTGCGCGAAATTTCATGCCAGTGAAATTAAATGATACCACAGTATGAAAGAAGCTAGTTTGAAATGGATCAAGGTTATTTGAAGTGGAAACGCTTTGTTGCTTTTCTATGAAAACTTTTCTCCTTGATCCAATTATGTTCTTATGACCATCATTTGATGGATTTATAAACACTAACACTCCTGTTACTACATTTGATTATTTTCTATAATCCAGGGTGCAAAGGTTGGCAAACTTACATTAAAAACTACAGAAATGGAAACAATTTATGATCTTGGTCAAAAGATGATTGAATCTCTTACAAAAGAAAAAGTACAAGCTGGGTAAGAATGATCTATTTATTCCAATACTAAAATTTCATAAAATCTTCATAGACAAGTGTAACATTCATTGGCAGTACCCTTGCTTGCAATTACTATCACTACATGTCTGTCTCAAAGTATAAATATATTACTAAAGCACAAATGATTTATTTTAATATAAATTTATTTTCAAGAGAGATAGTGATCAGTGGGTAAAGAATAAAATTTGGCTGTAATTTGAGTAATGATCCCTTAATATTCCTGCTGTATGTTTTACATACACAAAAATGTTTTGTCTGATTTATATTTGGAACCTACAATATTGGTGCTCTATGATTATTGACAACTGGTTCAAAGCTTTGCGATTTGATAATTTCAGTGACACAGTAATCAAATTAAAAACACAAGACCATAATATAACATGTTTTATTTCAGGGATATTATCACAATTGACAAAGCTACTGGAAAAATTACCAAGCTTGGTAGATCATTTACGAGAGCTAGAGATTATGATGCTATGGGTGCTCAGGTAAGAGGTTCATTGGCTTAAATAGATTTTAAAGTGGGTGAAATTATCCCGTTCCATTATTAATTTTTATTATTCAGTATTATTGTTCAATGACTTCCAGCTTTTTTAGCTCACCAGAACCTAAGGTTCAGGGTGAACTGTTAGGATGGGTAGGTGGATGCTCTGGTGTCCGTCGTCTGGCGTCAACAATGGTCTTCTCCTCAGAAACTACTGGTCGGATTTACTTCAAATTTGCTGTGCAGAAGCCTTTTGACGTTCCAATGGCAATTTGCTCATATTATTGGGTCACTAGAGCTAGAAGTAGAAAAACCTTTAATCATCTTCTTCTCATGAACCAATGTATGTATGATCACCAAACTTGGTCTGTAGCATCCTTATATGGACTTTTATCCGATTTGTGCAAAAAAATTTGGTTGGCCACTTTTAGGGGCCGCTAGAGCTAAAAATAGAAAACCTTTAATCGTCTTCTTCTCATGAACCAATGGATGGATGATCACCAAACTTGGTCTGTAGCATCCTTAAATGGTCCTTTCTCAAGTTTGCTCAATAAATTTGGTCAGCCCCTTTTAGGGGCCACTAGAGCTAAAAATAGAAATACCTTTAAATGACTTTTTCTCATGTTTCTATGGATGGATTATTACCAAACTTGGTTTTTAGCATCTTTAGATAGTGTTCTATCAGAATTGCGGAAAAAAAATTGGTTGGCCTCAATTAGGGGGCATTAGAGCTAAACATAGAAATACCTTAAAATGACTTCTTTTCATGAACCAGTGGTTGGATCATCACCAAATTTGGTCTGTGGCATCCTTCAGTCATCACGAATATTCTTTTGTAGTATCCTTTGATGGTCCTTTATCAAGTTTATTATTGTTCCCCATTATTTGCCCACAAATGTACCTATATTACCTTTTTAGAAACAAGTTAATTAATATTTATTTTGGTGAGCGATGCAGGGCCATCATGGCCCTCTTGTTTATTTGAATAAATCACTAAATAAATGTTTTGCTATTTCAGACAAGGTTTGTACAATGCCCAGAGGGTGAACTACAGAAGAGAAAGGAAGTTGTTCATACAGTAACCTTACATGAGATTGATGTTATCAACAGTAGAACACAAGGATTCCTGGCACTTTTCTCAGGTAATTATTGAGTCTGCTAACTTTATTGAAATGCCCTTTATAGACAGATAAAATGTCAATGTGTTTGCTAGTGTTGTTTAAAAGGTCTTATGTGCTGTGATTTGTAGGCTGGGCGGATGGATAGATAATTAGAAAATACAGTAGCTATTTGTCCAGCCTAATTTCATTTGGGGGATAAAACAATGTATTGAGCAAGGATCTGATGGAATTTTAGCTGTGGAATGTGAGGCTGGAGGCTATAGGTGATCTCCACTTTGGGGGTATACATATTATACATAGTATATAACATCTTGTTTCTCTTTCAGGTGACACTGGTGAGATCAAATCTGAAGTGAGAGAACAAATCAACAGTAAAGTTGCTGAATGGAGAGAGGAAGGAAAGGCTGAAATAGTTCCTGGTGTAAGTGTTGCGTTTTATAATACATATTGAAGATTATGACTTTTGATTGTGAATAAATGATTGGAAGCTGCCAGTTAAATGGTTAAGAAATTTGATTGTTGTTTTAATCTTCTGGTTTTTGTCTCACTGGCTCTGGTGTACTGGAATTTTATTGTTATCATTATTCTTATAAAATGCTGGATAGTTTCACACAAAAAAAACACTTTAAATCAATTTTAAAAAAGTATTGGTGTTAAAGGTTATTTTTACAAACTGGTATCAGAATTTAGATGGTAAAAGTTGATTAACTTTCGTCCTACAGGTTTTGTTCATAGATGAAGTTCACATGCTGGATATTGAAAGTTTCTCATTCCTTAATCGAGCTTTGGAGAGTGACATGGCTCCAATTTTAATTATGGCAACAAACAGAGGAATAACCAGGTTTGATAAATTTATTGTATAAAAATTACACAGTAAAGATGTAATTCTGAACAGATATTTTATGTTTTGTGAGATGTTCTGCTGGAACATAAGTTGTACTCAGTTTTATTTTGTATTCAGAGCCACTTTGTTTCAACAAATGTTGTAATCTTTCTGTGATAGTTTAAGATCAGCCTGTAACATTTGAACAGAGAAATTGTCAATTTATTAAATTATTTATCTTTTCCTGAAATAACTTGCTGTATAAATAATAAAGGCCTGCATTAATTGCTTATGAGAAAATTCTATTGATGCATATAAGAACACTATGTTATGGTCTTTTTTACAGAATTCGTGGTACAAACTACCAGAGTCCTCATGGTATACCAATAGATCTGTTAGACAGACTTCTTATCATCTCCACCTCACCATACGAGGAGAAAGAGATCAAACAGATTCTCAAAATTAGGTGAGATTTTTGTATTTGTTCTAAAGATTGAGAAATTCCTCAAAAACAGTATACAATATGCACTTGATAATCCAGCAGGCTGTACTGTATTACAAGTGTGTATTTCTCCCTGTTAAAATATCTTGTATAATTACATCCACCAACAAAATAGACCTGGACGTAGCTTCATTATGTTATGCACATTTAGAGTTAAAGGTTTTTTCCATTCATTACATGTGTAAAAATATCACATTACAATATTATCTATCCATGATGAAGTCCTGGTGAGTCGTTGACTTGTCTTTTGACACTCCATCTCAACAAAAGCTTAAGACATTTTTTTATTTATACATAAAATAATTTAATATCGATGTGGTATGTTTAATACTTCTGAGTGATGTTTATAGATGTGAGGAGGAAGATGTGGAGATGAGTGATGATGCTATGACGGTTCTAACTCGTATTGGCATGGAAACATCTTTAAGATATTCAATACAACTCATCACAACAGCTAATCTTGTTGCGAGAAAAAGAAAGGTGAGGTCTACTAACTTTTAAAGCAATTTATTTTCATGTGCCTTAAAAAATCTGATCATCCTTGGGAGTATATTGCTCTCTTCAAGAAGTAGATTTATGCTCTTAATTTGTGTTAAATAAAAGGTCACATGGTATTGCTGTGGTCACAATTGACAACTCCTTGTTGTTTGTATTTTCAGGCCACAGAGGTTGATGTTGATGACATAAAACGAGTTTATTCTTTGTTCCTTGATGAATCTCGCTCCACACAATTTTTGAAAGAATATCAACAAGAATTTATGTTTAATGAACTTGGACAGTCAGGTAATTTAGTGATATTTTAACACTACTGGGACAGAAATTTCACAAAATGATTCCATATTTACTGAGTGATGCCATGGCATTGTTCAGTATAAAACTGAGCTTAGACTCAGCCTGTTAGAGGCTTCAGTGTTTATGGTCTCGATGACTTTGGTAATTATCCTTGATGACCCAGTCTGAATCAACCTGAAAAAACAATTTCAGACCCAAATTCTGTTGTTGTAATATGTCACCTATAATGTTTTCCTTGATAATGTTTAATGATGTATGTGTAGGTTTGATATTAAGTATGACTATGCTACAATGTTGTTTATTTTTTTGTGTAACTTAATGTGGGTGTTTTCTTTCTATCTTACTTATTACTAATGCATTTTTATGAATGAATTGTCATAGATTTTTATACCAATTATCATTTCTGTTTAAGATCAGAGTTGATGAAATGTGAAGGCATGTCACCTTGAATTCATCTGTTATTTTTCAGAAACTATGGAAACTAGTTGAGATGATGAGACTAGACTGTGAAGTTTAAACTTTGTATATTTTGTGTTCATCATTGTCTAAATGATCTGAAATGCATCATGGGAACAAAAACACTGAATGCATCAAGACTTGTGAAAATATATGAGGCACATCATGTGATTGTTGGTTGTTGAATGTTTTGATGTAAAATATCTTTGTCTAATAAATAGATTGTCCCCCCTTACTCAGTAATTTTGTGTAAATTGACATGTTAAGATTCTGTCCAAAGGCCTGAATCAGGTGGTTTAACTGACTATTATGTTTTAAAATTTTATGTTGTTCATTAGCATTACTGACTAAAATATGAAGAAGTCTTCAATTGATCTTCTATATGCTAGAAATATGTTGACAAAGACAGTTTTACAATTTTGGAACTTTCAGATATTAGTCATTATTACATAGTTTGGCCATTATAATTACTTCTTTGATGCATTATTTTCCAGTCAAACATATATCATGCTGGTGTATATATATTGTTTGTTGACACCAAGAAAATTCAAATTCTAGATTGATATTTTTTGATATTTTTAGCCTTTCTTGTTTTGATATGGAGTAAATGATTTTACTGTATCAGAAAAAAAATAACTATTTTGTCTCATTTCATATATTCCGCTTACTTGCTGTTAAACATTGAAAACCTTATCATAAATCATTTAAATTTCATTTTTGCTATAAAATGAAAAAAAATCTGTTTTATTGTTTCTCTACTGACCTACAAAATGTGCTGCAGTCCTGGTTTAAAAGTTAAATTAGCCGGCACATTGTTCAAACAGAAACTGAAGCAAGAAATGAAAGGACTTTTCATGGTTCATAATACAAATTCCTGGCATGTAGACTCTTAGTATAATTCATATTGCAATTTGTAATTGACATTGATGTAAGCAGCTGCAATTTGATTGACTGTATAATATGCAGTACTTGTTGTCCCCCTTGGTATCCAAGGAAACAATCACTGCTATCAACAAATATTACTTCAGAGATATCAACCATCTTCACTGTCCAATGAATAAATTGAAGATATATATATCTTATATTTTAGATATCAGCTGCAAAACTTACATGATCTTAGGGTCCCTGGTCACTATCCATGCTTTTTGCCAGGACTAATTAGGAACATTTCAAAGCTGATTTTGGTGTTTTTTTTTAGGTCAATGCCGAAATTTAGGGACTTTTTCAAGCCTGTACAAACTGTGCAGTAGTCAGATGGTACATAAACTTTGGTATGATGTCAAGAACAATTTGAATTACATTTAAATCTCAATCACCAAGTTTTGAAGTAAGCCTTGTTCAGGTGTTGTCAAAGTAAGCAGTATAACAAATACAGTATTACTCAAATATAGTTTATTTGTACAAAAGTACTGACTATATAAAAATTTAAAGGGAATATAAATAAAAATCGTGAACAGCAAGTTTTAAACACATCAAAATATTAAATAACTTAGTAAACTTATTTAATAAATATAACTATATGTTTTCATGCAAAGCAATGTAAAACAACTAAGGATATGAATGTATAAAAAGAAGTGATTGGAACAATAATATCCAAATTAAGCAATAAAATAGCAGACACAAAATTATGAGTGCATATTTTCAATACTTAAACATAGATGTTATATCCAAATAAATTTTAACAATTACGTCGACAAGGACTTGTTAAGCGTATGTAAAATGGGAGAAAACAAAATCAGCCCACAAAGTTGGTTTAGAAAACTTATATATTCATCATTAATTTTACAGGCTAAATTCTGAAGCAGAATTTTACAATTGATGCTAGTTGTTTGTTGACATTGAATTATCTGATCGACATCATCACAAGGTCACTCAGTTTAAGCAATTTGTTTGAAGACGAGGGTAATATGTATACTTGCTCAATAAATACCACAGCTAAAGTTATAACAGTATTACTCTGATAAGATAAAAGATTGAAGTCTACATTAAACAAATAAACAAAAACAAAATAAACTAATAGACCTATAAATCTGCTATAAATTGTCCAAAATGTGCAAAGGAATCTACATAGTAATCAGGTACAATTGTTCTTGTATGAGAATCGTCCGAGTTCTGATGTTCTTCAACTTGCTGTAAACCATCAACACCTGAAAAAATGCACAAATACCAATGATAAACAAATATTGGCATCAGGTATGTAAAATATCCATAGAATTCTACATTTGTCCTGCCGAAATTCCACAGTTTAAAAAAATCTGACCACATACTAGAGGTTTTGAACTTACAACAATATGGCAGACTGGGCTCTGGAATCCATGACAAATATTCTGTTGAGGAGAGCAAAATTTTGTTTATTCATTTCCAAATATTCAGTGAAGAAAACCCTCATTTCAAAATACTTATAATCGTTCTCAGCTGAGGGATTTGTCCTCCTGCTGTTCCCTCACCAGGACACCTGGACCACCAAGGCAGCCTCCGACACCCAGATAAAAATTGTCAGAGGTGCTGGTTTTCTTAATTTACATGCCTAAATATCTCAATGTTATAATCAAATGATTTTTGCACAGTAATAACAGATGAATCAATCTATTCTTGAAAACAAACAAAATTTATCTGCCACCTACATTGATACCGATTTGACATACTTTCTTAACAGTATTTCAGTTGTGCATGATGGACGGATGACTAATCAAACATTGTATCATAATGCAAAATAATGCAAGAAGAAATGACGTTCTAACAATACATACCTGTCAATACTAACAATGACTTCAATTTGCAGTTAACAGCCATAGCAATATCTGTGTTCAAACTGAAGTAAAAAATAATAATTACTTCTTCACAAAATAGTGCACAATAAAGATGACTGCAGCCTGAGTGAGGAAAATCCCGTCAAAGACAAAATAGAATGCCGACCCCTAAATTGTTTGTTGAATAAAAATCTTTCATTTTTTATAACAAATATAGTAACATTCATACATTGGAGGACTTTATTATTCACTAAATCCACCAATAAAGTTTGATGATGATACATTTATTGACTTACATCACGGTTTTCATATATTTACAAAGACAGAACAGCATTCTACACTAAGTCTGTAACTGGAAACATCCAGTATTATATAAAAACCTATTGAAGGATTACATGTGAATTATTGGAATGTCAAGGTGTTTCAGGCCTCAGAGGGATTTTGTAGACTGAATCCTTTTGCCAAATGTGTCAGTAAATCTCCTAAAAATAGTCTGTTTAAGAAATAGAATGAAATATCAATAATAAAAAAAATGTTATCTTAACAATCTGGTTAATCAACTATTTTATGGTGTTACCTATCTCCAACCATCATAGACTTTTCTGCCTCTAATCCATGAAGTTCATGTAAGAGATCGAACATGGCAGTACCCGGCTTTCCTAAAACATGTGGTTCCCGGCGTGCTGGATATTTGATAGATTTAACTATACTTCCTGTACCTGAAATTGAACAACAAAAATATGAAAAGGTGTTCTCAGTAAGATACATGGACACAAAACGGCAATTTTTACAAGCATAACAGAATATGAAATTTTATTTTTTATTTATTTTTTTTTTATTTATTTAATTCTGATATCCGAACTATTTACAGATAGGTCATATAATTATGTATTGATAGCAAAATTTATGTACCTGGTATACGTATCTCTGACTTAGTTGGAAGAAAAGGGTCTTCATTTGTTGCCAAAAATAGATTATTCCTATTTTTAGCATACGTTGCTGCCTTCATCATTTTCATATAATTGTGGTGAGGATCAAATCCAACTAACACAGCATTCACCTGAAGTAAAATATTACAAAGATATTCTTGATTCTACATAAATTCTCGCGCTAAACAGTAAAAACATAAACCAAAAGTATTTTTTGTACATAAATGAGGCTGAATACACATTTTTTAAATAAAATGATCTCATTAGTCTCTGTATAATTCAGTAAGTATAACAAAATGTCAGCCAATTTCAAGGGAAATAATTTAATGAGATGATTTCAGAAATTGAAGGGAGCTAATTTGTTAAGAAGATTTTAGTCACTGAAGTTTAATTGCAAATGTAGACAACTTTAGAAAATACATGTATGTTGGACAATTAGTTACCACCACCCACTTCTACAAATCTACAGTGTCCACATCAGCACCTGACAGAGTTGACAGTTGGGTTTTATTACTGTAATAGATTCTAGTAAAAATAAATGTTTAAAAATATGAAAAAATACAATATTTAAAAACAACACAATTTTTTACCTCAGGGTCAGGTTTCCATTCAGACTGGTAATGAACAATATCATCAAAACTTGTCATATCATCTGGAAGATTATCTGGCTAAAATAAATTAAAGTGCTTACACGTTTTATGCATTAAAGGCAATCACACATGATTTTATCAGCACTTTTAATTATTTGGTTATGACACCAGCAGACAAATTTGAGAATTTTAACATTCAAAGGGCAATAACTCTGTCCAGCTTAAGTTACACACAAGAATCTTCAACAAAGTCCATCCGTTTGTTTGTAACATTCATGACAATATATATGACATTAGATGGACAAAAATATGAACAGACTTCTGATAAACAACACAAAAACAACATTCCTTTACCAGATGACTGAGGACCAGCAAGGAAGATAATAACAAGAGGAGGCAGATTTCTACTACAATGTACAACCATAAAAACTCCTCCAAAATATGATACAAGAAAATATGAAATACAGTAACAAGGTAAAACAAATCAGATTACCCCAATTCCAACATGATTTATACCAAGGTTGTCCATTTCTGAGGCCATACTCGGATTTCCAACAACATACACTTTACCGGAAAAATTCATACTATTCAGGTACAAAGCTGAGACATAGGCAGTACAGATTATATTGTCCTACAATAGAGAAATATATATTAGGCCACATGCAGAAAATCTTATGAAAAAAATGATCAAGGGAGAACTTCTTTTATGAGAAAGATAGCAGTCTCAAGTTATCAGTTTGCAAACCATGACAAATTAGGAGAAAAATAACATAAGAAGGATTTTAAAAATATCATAGAAATAAAACAAAACCATTATTTAATTTGTTTAAGGAGTTAATACTATAGTAAAATAAAAATTTTAAGCTGAATAATTTTTCACATGGGGCAAATAATGGTGATAACATGTATTGTTTTTCTGTGGCTTAACATACCCTTTCTGCTGGATATCCCATCTTTTGACATTTCTCAATCACTTGATCTCTTGTTTTACTGCTATTATTAGTCACATAAAATATTCTCTTCCCCTATAAAATGTAACGATACATTATAAAATGAAAATAACAAAACTATTAATTTAATCTTTTAAAGGACAGGAAAGAAGGATATGAATTTCATCAAACATTTCATAGTTAAAACTATTCAGATTTGTTGTACATGTATATTAAGAATATGTCTAAATTTATTAAAACATATACATCATTAAAGAATCATTTGTAACAAGAAAGATGAGATTTTTATTTTCAATTAAGTAATTATCTCAACATATCAGAAGGATATAAACCAACCATTTGTTTCAACTTCTGTACAGCTTCTACACATCCGGGGATGGCGTGTCCACTGTGCCATAACACACCTTTGTTGATAAAAATATGCTGTCAAGGGATTTTTCATGCAAATATATGATACTTATTTCAGTCAGATAGCTATGTAAAATAGATGTATGTATTGGCGTATTGTGGTTATATGCTCGCCAGCCCGATAAGTTCAGCAGGTAGAGCACCTGACTAGCAAGCAGAAGGTCGCGGGTTCGAGTCAACCATCGGAACCTTATTTTCTGCCGCCCATTACAATTGCAACGTTTGTATAAAATAGAAATATCATTGTTACCAGTATATATTTACAAATGCATTGATACAAAACAAAATAGCATGTGAACATTCATAAGAACTCCTATCATAGCTTATCCGAATTAATATACACTTAACGAAATATCAGCAATAATTTTAAGTTGGAAAGTTAAGGGCAACTTACCATCACAATCAAATAGAAAATTGTCTATCTGTTTGGTGAGCTCAGAAGCCAATCCTTTGTTAATTTGATGCATTAATTTTGACATTGTCGCAAATATTACCCCACAAACCCGGTTCAAGTTCAAAGTTCGACCAATTAATGATTTCAAGTGTGAAGGTTAAGGGCAAATTCCGGAGTTGTCGTTCGTTATTGATAGATAGGCGGTTACAGCGTAAACTGGTACCCGTTGACGTAGGTGTACTGCAACATGGCACGGGGACCAGTTTAGTGACACCCTCTCTCTACCATCACCTGTTGTTACTATTCGACCATTCCCGTAACCTCATTAAATAAACCTCGCCAATCGGGTTACCGTTGTTTTAAGAGAGGTTAACCGTTTCAAAGAAACTTGCGGACTGTTTGACGGGGAATCGTGGGTTCCAAAATCCGCTAGTTAATCTGCAGAAAATATCTTTATCCAGGGACTCTACATTACATGTTGTTATGTAGAGTCCCTGATCTACAGCAGAACTTAGTTGTTTGAAAATACAATACCATGGACTAAAAAAGTATATATTATACATTATTCTGAGAATTGGGTATTCATTGACAACATTAATACTCGCCGGTCATTCTTCCTTTACCTAGTGTAAAACATATCAGTGTAACATCTTATATGTTTCTTTGATCAGGGTCCTTCTATTTGAGAGACCCTGCTTTGATAAATATTTTCAATACGAGTGATTTATGCTCGAAATTGTATGTATATAATACATTTGTCGTCAATCGGTTTCAGTAAAATCTAGCCTGACGACCACTTCAGTATTTTAACCACCTCTCTATATATTTTCGGACCGCTTTTTTGGTCAAAACAGTTGTTTAAATAAGGGAAAGTAGATGATTCATTTAGCAATTAAGACAGAACAAACGCGGAACGAACCAAAAAATGCGTCACTTACATAAGTAAGTGACTCTAACAGATATATAATACAGAGTCGACCAAATTAACCAGGTACTGTCTTGAAGTGTGTGACGAAGATTGACCGTATATTCTGAAATACTGACTACCATACTAGATATACGATATGACTGTTGAGATTATCTAAAATCCCACGTATCTGAGAACATTTGACAATTTCCGATTCCTAGACTAATTATTTGAGAAGTTATAGCACACAATGTCAAGAGTAAACGAATGTCTAGACTTTAATTTTTAATTCAAAGAATTTGGTGTTAATTCAAAATTTTGCGTGAGAGTAAATTGTGAACAAAAATCACAAAATGAAACCATCATAGCTCACATAAGTACTGGTAATTTCCATAAATGTACTGTTACATAATTATTCTGTGTATTTCCAATGCATTGTGACATTTCAATTTTAAAAAAGTTTTCGTTCATTATGACAAAATCTGGAGTCGTATAAAATTCAACATAGGATCATCTTTGAATTAAAACGGACATGTCAAGACTTAGTAATGACAAATAAAGAGTTTTAAATCACCAAGAGCATACACGTACATAAACAAATGAAAATGGAATTCAGCGCAAGACTATTCTTTCAACATGGCGATTCTAATAGATTAGGACCAACACAAAAATCGAGCGAAAATGATTGATTGATTCTATATAAAGATTGGCCAATGGTGAGGCTGCAGTCAGATGATGCGGCTCAGCCTGAGCTAAATAGCTTACGGTAATTATGATCACAAACGAAACTGAACAAACGAATGGAGTTCGTGTGTATACCAGTTGTTTGATGATAATTTCAAACGTGAAATGTCACGTGCATATCACCAAATCTAGGCTTCATAAATCACATACTAGCAGGTCTCGCCTTCTATAGCGGTAACAGCCAATAAATCAATCACATTCCGTTTACAGACGTGCTCATTCATAATACTACTTTCCTTATATAAACTCAAGCATTTGTTCTTTGTCCCGTATTATTTAAAGCATTTCTTCCTTCAAACAGACTGCAGTCATTAAATAATGCGCCCTTTGAATTTCTAATATGTTAACAGCCTCATATTTAATACACCGATTATACAGTATCCGGTAGAAATTAGCAAGCTCTTGCTAAAGTATTGTTTGAGACGAGTTAACGAGGACCCCGGGAGCCAAACAAACAAAAAACAAAATGTTGTTATCAATTACACGAAGTCAAAGTTATATTTGTAACGATGTACAATAATTTATCTAAAATCTCTCATTTATAACAGGATTGATCGAATGTCAAAGAAAAAAGAATGACATGTAAAACAAAAATACTCGATCCCGTTAATTTTAAATTTTAAAGACTGAAAGTTCAGACTTAGATCCAGACATCATGATTAGTCACTATTGACGCTATAATCAATTGGCTTCAACCCTTTTGCAGAAAGTCACAAAACGTATATAGTATTTTATTGAGCTATTTAGTGATTTATATCCTTCGTTTTTTTTTGTTTCAGGAGTAAATGGACACCGCAGAACAGAAAACGAACATTGATAATTAAGCCACATACGTGCTTTTTCCTCAGTCGTAATTGGTTGCCGTAACCAAGGGTGATTCTTTAAATGCTAATTCTTAGGTTTGTCGTATATACGTGAATGCTGTTTGTGGAATTGGGTTTCAAATAAATAACTTCGTGAACTCAACCTAAGACCTTTCAGTTTGAAGATAAGTAAAAAACAGTAACATAAGTAAAGGTAAGCCTGGTTCTATGTATTTTTGTTTCTTAAAAATACTTAAATATTTATGAATGTTTATGCATTTTATTTGTATTTAAAATTCGAAATCCTTTTTATTTAAAAAAAAATAGAATTTTGCAACAGTTTATTTGTACATGTAATTCCAATTGGAATTTAACATTGAATTTTAAGTCATGATTTAAATAAAATATATATAAACGAAAATTCTATATTTTTTGGGATTAAGATGGAAGTTTTTGTTTTCAATTTGCATGGTTCGGATTATATTTGTATTACATCGTGTCATTACGTGAATTAATTGTGAAAAATGCACACAACACGATAAAGTATGGAGTGTACTGCTACATTGTATTTGAATATTTCTGTTAATAATGCTGTTCATTACAAATCCATTTTTCTTTGGTTTTGACGTTGCATATGAATGATGTACCGTACCAAATAATTGTAATTGCGCAAAAACAATTATTTAATTATTAGTACTACAGAAAAATATTATTACCATTTGATCGGCTTGACCATAATAGAATAGTTTTTTTTTAATTTGAATACTGTTCAATAATTAAACAAGTTTTACCGTCCGATTGTGTCACTCTGTAGATCGCAGGTCTGGTAATCGAGAGGTTGCCGGTTTGAGAATCCAGCGCACGTTCACCATTCATTTATGTCACACACAATGTCATCTATCACACGCCTTTGGTGAACACTTACTGCAAGGGTGTGGCAATTACTTTCAGAATGATGGAGAGCATTTTAGCGCATGTTTGAGCATGTTGTTATTAATTGAATACATTTTCACGCCAATGCACCAAGAATCAGACACGTAGCGTGAGAGAAAGGTACTCACGGCTTGTAAACACGTTGAAATTGAAACAGCGACATTGTGTGATATAAAACTTTAGCTTAGTGATTCAAATAACACTATGTAACACATAAATTGAACTCAATGTTAACGTAGTCTTTTATCTCCTGTTATTTCGTGATGCTTTCATTTGCCAATTTAAAGTGGTTTCTTGTACTGTGGAATAATTTACTAAAAAATTCACTCTAACCTCATACAGCCCACACGTACACCACCAATCATTCAAACCATCAAACCTGAACTGTAACTATCAATTAAATAGAAAGGTCTAATCAAGGTGCTGACTATTTGGAATAAATAATGTTTCTCAGTCTAGAAACTTAATTAACAGCTGGTGTCATGTCTTAAAACTACATATTTTTAAATGGATAATTTTGGTACTTTTCTGATCGATAAAAGAAATTACTGGAATAACGAAAAAACTATCATACAAGCGGAACTCAGTGGATCAATTATGAAAAGAAAATTGAAAAGAAAGTACGTCAACTTTAAATTTGTTTTCTAAAAAACAAGATCTGTATGGAATTACATACAGTGTAATGACGTTATATATAAACCTGCTGGTCAGATTCTGTTCATCACGACAATTAAATAAACTAATGGACCAGTCATGACCTCTACACAACTTGATAGACCAATAAATCCAGGTCCGAAATATTCCTGTGATATAATGATTGTTATACAAATAAAATCAGAGTTAAAGTTATATCTAGACTTACATATTCGTCCATTATAATACAAGTAATATTAAACTCTTTCTTTTCGGCATCTTTCTGGTCATTCACTTTTAAGCAAACTTTGAAAAAGCGTTTTTCAGAGAACACAAATGACAGTTTAATCCCACGAGCCATTTTGTAATTAAGGTTTTCCTTCGCTGCTTGCCACGTTTTTAATATATGCATTATAATACCTGTAATTTAAACACAATATGAGACTAAGTACATGCATTATATAATCTCCATTTAACGCCAATACTCTTTAGAACTCTTTAGGACTGAGCGTTTTCTTGTACCATTTATACGCGTTCTGTCCATATTTATTCATTAAGTACTGAATATATACCTCCCAGACACGGCTTCTTTACTGGTAGCACTGACTTAACTTATTTCCAAATCCCTAACAATAAACGAGGGTAGTCTGGTATTAAGATGTATGAAGTTGTTGAATCATTAATTAGGTAGATTTGTGTACGTGAAGTCCCATGTGCAAATTCTCGTCTTGTTGTCACATTTGGCAATTAACTCAATTTCATAAGGTATTATCCAATCTGGATACAATATTAATGGGTTAACGAAATTCTCAGTAGGGAAAAAATATCTACGAAAACACATTCCACATCCCTTTTAGTTGTCAAGCTGACACGCTGTCTGATTAGGCTACAGAATTATCACCAATCTCCTATACTCTTGTCTCAAGTTACAAATACGGGAAGATAGCGCTCAAAGGAAACATTTTTAATTTTAATAGCTCGATTGTTTGCAGTTACCAACAACAGCAATAGTTATGGCGACATTATTGGAGCATTCATCCAAAATATGTTTCAAAATGCATTTTTGGCCAGAAAAGGGTTCGGTACAACTAAAAAACCTCATTAGACGCTAAACTGGTCCCCGTTCATTGTTGCCGTGCAGCGCAACATTCGGTATATCTCAGAGTAATTAAATGCTTAAAGCGACCAATTGTGAGGTTTCATTTTGAGGTCAGTCACAAAGTTATGCGAAGATATTCAGAGAAACCACAAAAGAAAACGTTGATTATAATGAACCACAAAACCTTCAAATATAATACATTGTACTTGTATCGCAATCATTACAATAAATTTTGTTCCTGTTGTTTTCAGATGAACTCACGCACCAGTATAAAATTTTGTGTTATTGCAATCACAATATTGTCTGCTGTTCTATTTACAGCAGCATATAGTGACAGGTCGTTTGAGATCTACGTACGAAGGTATGGTTTGTATTTCTATAGATTGTAATTGTGATCGCTCTCTCTCTCTCTCTCTCTCTCTCTGTACCAAGGAGCTTAAGATATACAATGTATTTAGATAAATATACCACCCCATGCGTATATACAGAACTGTAGACGAACGGCGTAGTGTTTATAGACATGGAGAGTACATGTTTCATTTGTTAAAATATTACATCATTTTATGATTTTGTACTATTCATAGAAATTTTCATAGAGGATATATGATGATGTTATATGTGTGACTGTTTTTTTCAAGTCAGGGCACGACTACTGCAATGGACATACCTCACGATCCAACTATGCAAAGTAGGGCCGGATTCAATATAACTTTTTGTCTGGAAATTAGACCTCATTATTTGATTTTCTTCTATTTATAGAAATGTTCCCAGCGGATTCACAATGTCGTCTTTTGTTGAGATATGCGAGAGTTGTGGCGCGCTTTTTGGGAAAATATACTCATACAGATGTCTGACAAATAGATCAGTATTTAAGGGGTGTTACATCGCCGTGACTGAAAGATGAGGATAAGTCGAACAATCACCATACTATAAAACAGAATTAAGAGGCTTTTGGAAACAATTGTTGAGTGTTTTAAACATACTGCAAAATGACAAATTTATATTTAAACGACGTGTTCTTGATAATTGTAGATCAAACACACATATCATAAAACCAGAATGTATATAAAATAAATTGGATGAATAAATAAATCGTTGTCAAATCTTATTCGAAACCCATGTAATAAATTGTAGGTACATTTTTCATGCTCATCAAAACACAAGGGGCTAGCACGTTGAAGGGATGGTGTATGATGGTGTATTAGGCCTAAACTAGCCACACGGACCAAAAACACATTTATCATATATATACATATTAGGCCTAATACACCATTATACACCATCCCATCAACGTGCTAGCCCCCTGTGCATCAAAACATAGATCGGCGTTGTCTTGAAGCAAGAATACATTTTAAGAATGAAACACCAGTTTCTTTGTCAATACTCCATGACCACCTCGGAACATGTTCTATCGCGGCCTCGATCATAGCAGACGTTTTCTTGAATTCTAGTCAGTTTCGATTACAACACGATCAATTATCGCACATTTTTTCCATGTAGGAACTTTTACAATCATTTTCATAAATTGTAAAAATTGTACAATAAAAAATTCACGAGGTGGAAATTTTCTTTAAAAGATAAAATCTGAAAAAATGCTTTCGAACAAACGACTTAAGGGCCCCGGGTCCAATGACCAAATGCTAGCAGAATTCTTCACTTGTATTTCAGGGACATGTTATAATGATGTATTTTTAAATGAAACTCACAACAAATACATAAAACAGCATACAGTAATCGTATAGTACATGTATGATCACAGACTTATGTATGTATTCATTGAACACGTAGTTGTTTTATACCGCAAAGAATACGAAATATCACATTTACAATATAATGCCATCATCACGTAGAGTGGAGTAATCACAGTGGTGTAATCAAAGTAGTGTAATCATTGTTAGCCAACCATAGAGCGTTCCTTACATTTTCACATTCCCAAAATGAAGATCAAATAGACATAGAGAGCTACTAGTTAAAATAAAGCCTGGAAGCATTTACTGTCACTACTGATGTATCAATAAATATAATATGCAGTTAAAGTTTACGAGTGAAGAAGAAAAACAATGTGTTTCTGCTTTCTGCAAATCCTGACGAACGAGAAAGTGTCTCGCCTCCAACCTGTTCTGAATAAGCATTCTCCTTCGTTATCAGCATAAACATAAGCATCAGTAACCATGCGTCAACCAGTATCTAAACTGGTCCCCGTTCCATGTTGCAGTTTCGTTTCCACTTAAGCGATTTTCTAAAAAACTATTACATCTTTTGTCTCGAATCGTGCGAAAGAAATTGATTCACTTAGTTGTAAAATTTGTACCATTTGTTATTTCTTATTTTACAAAATTCTTGTAAAAAGCTGAGACGGTGACATAAACTGGTCCCCATTCCATGTTGCAGTGCACCAAAGAGATCCCGCGGGCGGATTTCTGCCTAAAGTGGTACCCGTTGACTCTGGTGTACAGAGACCTCTGGTGCACTGCAACATGGATTGGGGAACAGTGTAACAAATATGAACGACTGGTTTGAATAGAAAGTAGTCTTTTTGAGATTAGCTTGATATATAATAATAATAATAAGCAGTATCCCTTGTAACCCAATTATCGGTGAATACTAAATACCGGTGATTCTATAAATAGCCATAACATACAAGCATGCGAAACTGACCGTTGTCAACAAACGCTGCGCTTGGTTTATCTTGGTTCGCGCCATCTTTCGGCGCCGAAACAGAGTTATAATGTCATTTTTGAGGGTGAATAAGCATTAAAATTAGTTTAATTTAAAGAAAATGATAAAAAATATTCATGATTCAATCAAAAGATTTCAAATTTTGTTGTTTTTCTTAGAAAAAAATGGATTTGTTTCACAGCCATCTGCAGGTGCTCGCTTCCGTTATAAAGATACTATGTTGAACTTCCTACCGATAGTTTTTCCTATCCATAATGTAACTTAATAGAAAACTATGCATGGAAACAAAACAGGAAGTTGACAGAACACTATAAAAAGTGCCCAGTTGTTGTTTTTGAAACATTTAAGTTGAAAGTTTCACATTTGAAACTGTTACCTTATATATAGCTCATTTGAATAGTTTGGAAGTTTAACCCAGTACAGTAAAATGGGTGCTACATGATGACGTCATGTGACATTGAGAGATTTTTACTTGATCACCGGTATTTAGTATATTCGAGGAAATAGTGATGTCACTCTACAGCTTTGTACTCATTGGGTTGCATGCACTAGATTAATGGAGATTTTGTACATTTGGCTGTTGACATCTGCAAAAGAGATATGAACTGATAAATCACTATATTTATTTATGGGGAGTGATTTGTTTTCTTTTTTCAATTTCCGGTCTAAATTTAGCATCACCGGTATTTAGTATCACCTGTATAAATCAAACTGTTGAAAGTTTCAAATGTATAATATTTGTATAACAAAGATGCTTACATAAATAATTGAATATTTAAGGAACTTGCCAAACTAAGATCAACAGACGACATTTTGAGATCCGTTCCGTTCCGATGTGTAGTTTTAGTAGCGACCGTGTCAATCCGGGGTCCGGATGACGTGTTCTTTCCTGTAGTAGAGTTCAATCGATAACCTTCTATCCAACCAACCAGAGAAAAGGTCAAAGTTCAGTCATACTTTCTTTTCTCGTTGAAGATCATTACCGGCGTACGTTGACAGAAAATCTCTCGCAAAAATGGGTAAAATAAAAGGTAAGTAATCGGATTATTATTCTTTTCCGTGTATTTATTGTTTACCTAAGACTTGTAGATTTTAATTTGACGATTATTTTGTGTCTTTCAGGCGGTGCCGTTGTTGAAATGCAGGGCGATGAGATGACAAGGTAAAAATCTCGATTGTTTCCTTAATATTTCTTAACAATGGCTGCTTAGCAGACTAAACCTGTTTAGTTCGTTATGTAAATTAGTACTAGCTGACCAGACTAGTGTAAAAAGAGATTTAAAACTGGGATCAACTGGATGTTTTTTAGCTTAACTGTCACTTTTACCTGCATTGTGTGACCTGATTTATGACCCCAAAACAGCTGATCGAGAATTCTTGCAATTTTTTGTCTTGCGATTTCTTTGATCCTCATTGATAATATATCATTGCATTACTTGAATATAAGAAGCAATGGTACTTCTATTTGTATTATTATATTTTTAATCTAGTCATTATATATGTTTCATGTACTCTATTGATCTATGCTTAAATTATGTGTTAATTATGTCTTCATTAAACAAATTAAGCATTTTAAATGATTTTTACCATGAAGACTTGTGTTTCAGTTAGATAAATATGCTTTTATGAGTGAAGTAGGTAATCATATCATATCTTTGATTAAGATGTCCTGGTGCATGAAATAAAGTTTTTAAGGACTGGTCTTAGCCTTGTCACACCACCACCTGATTGTTATCTTTATTTCTACCTGAACTTGATGTTGTATTTTATATCATTTGGATGTAATACCTGATCTAGTTTACTGTTGTGTCAAGGATTCTCATTGATTAGATTACTTGGGTAGAGACCTTATACCCAGTGTAAGCTGTATTGTTTGTTTTATCTCTGTGATGTGTGTACACATAGTCTGCTTTGGTTAATAAAATTTAAGCCTATCTAGTATTCTATTTATACTCTGTGCAGGTGCTCGTCAATATCTCTGACAGTCTGTGTTGATAATATGATATAATGCATGATAAATTTATGACCCAGGGCTTTTAATGATATAGTGTAGCAATGATGGCTTTGATTTATGTGTGAGTGTTCTAAATTATGTTGTATTTAGTGGCTTTCTGACTGCTTATATTAGATAATAAGAACATACAGTACATATGTAAAAACATGTCAATTATATTAGTGTCTGACTGTACAATAGGCAATAGTGCAATATATGGTGGGGAACAATTGATGTTATGCCTAATTTCTGGTAATTTATCAATGTATTTGTGATCCAAGTATTTACAAAATTGATAATTGTGATTGTTATACCTCATACTTTTAGCCTGTTATTTTCAGCTCTGAGTTTACTTGAAAGAAGTAAAAATGCTATCATCCCATGATTTTCTGTTCAAACTCCACCAGATTAATTAATAAGTGCATTCATGGACAGATCCAATAGAAATCTTGAACTTCAATAATTTTATTTTTATTGAAAGTCTCAGCACAGGGACTTGTGATAATAGAGTTCTTTTAAAGACATTTTGGATTACTTGCTCATTGTTGTCAAAATTAAGACAATAAATGCAATAGTTGAAACATAAATGATGTATTTATAAATGAGTGTAATTGGTTCTATTCTAGAAATGTTAAAATTTCATTCTTTGAATTTTCAGAGTCATTTGGGATTTAATCAAACAAAAGTTGATTCTTCCATTTGTTGATCTTGAACTTCACACATATGACCTTGGCATTGAAAACCGTGATGCCACTGATGATCAGGGTAAATATAATTTTCTACAGAATTATATGTTCTAGCATATGATAACCACCATGGAAATGAATCCTTAAGAATCTTCAATTGTCATTAATTAACTTTATACCATATTATTACTCAGTGACATTAAAGTCTAAGATCTCAGGTTGAAGTGTTATGAACAGTCTTCAAATTTAGCTGCCGTCCAAAATGGCTGTCTGTCCAATAAGTTGAAAGTTCAGTGGTCTGATGGTCCTGAAAATTTCAGAACAAAAAATGAAATATTTTAATCACTCATAAAAATATGTATTTTCTTCACTTTGGAGAAACTATCCATGTCCTTTCCTTGTTAAATACATTCTGCAGTGAATAAAAAAATTGCTAAATCTAGTATCCACAGTATTGGGCAAAATTTTATGAAATTTTGTATGTACTTTTTTGGTCCACTGAAAGTTCATTTTGTCCAGTAGTTTGCATTTTTACTGGACCGAATGTCCAGTGCTTAAAAATGTTTTTCATGAAGATTGCATAAATGATTTCAGACTCAGATTTATTAATACATTGACTCCTTATTCGCTTGAACTAACATGTGATAATTTTTCAGTTCGAGTTTTTCATATATTTCAGTAACTGTTGATGCTGCTAATGCTGTAAGGAAGTATAACGTGGGAATTAAATGTGCCACAATCACTCCAGATGAGAAAAGAGTGGAAGGTAAACCAATTAAAATGTAAAATGTTACTGTTTAGTGTCACTCTAAATGTTACAGACAGAAGGTTGCAGTCTTGTCTCAGTTATACTTATATTATGATTAGAGTCGTTATTGAGTGTGTTCGTCACAGACTGTGATCACTTTTCCATATAATTACCCGGTATACATATATTTATAAAGAAACATCTATCAGGTGAAGTTTATTTCTATGTTTTTTTATACAACTATAAATTAGTTTATAAATCCTTTACATGTTATTGTTGTTAATCTTGTTTGAAGAATTCAAACTGAAGAAAATGTGGAAATCCCCTAATGGAACTATCAGAAACATTTTGCGAGGGACCGTGTTCCGAGAAGCCATTATCTGTGAGAACATTCCACGTCTGGTACCCGGCTGGTCTAAGAGTATCGTCATTGGTCGTCATGCTTATGGTGACCAGGTAAGTTGATCCTCAAACAGAGCAACAGATAAGCTTTCTCAGTGAATTGAGTATTACTCCATCATTTCATTTTGAATTGGGTATTTGCAAAATATAATTGGGTTTCCTGAAACCTGTTAGTCTATGATTTTTATATCAATTGGGAATTCATGCTCTTACTTATAAAGTCTAAACTGTACACATTTGGTTGTTTTTGAACCGCATAGATACAACGTTTGTCTGAGACTATGAGGAATGACTGACAGACGAAAATGATTATATGCACGTATATTCATGAAAATTGATTTCGATACGCATCTTAAATATTTTAATTGGGTATTTTGCTTTTGTAATTGATTTTTGATACGCATCTAAGATAGTTTCAATTATGTACTTTGTAAATTTAATTGAGTAAATACGCAAATACGCAGCTTATCTGTTGCTCTGCTCAAATAGTCGATGTACATATCATATAATTCAATGCTTATATGTGCTAAATTACGTGTATTTTGACTCTTTCATGTCTTTAGTCTTTAGAGCATTTCTCAACAAGACGTAAATTCAAGATAAGTTCTTTGACTTTTATCTTTCGATCAAACTTTAAAATTCAAAATATTTATGATGACTTTTAATGGTAAATGCTATATACATGTGTTCATGAAAGTGTTGATTGCTGGCTCATTTAATTATTACACTATTACAGTTGATTATAATAATTAAATACATGTATACCTTTAAGCAGTGTCAAATTATACATAAATGTCAATGCTGGCATATAAAGATACTTTTAATTAATTTTATAATGGAATGTCTTCAGTCAAGTTCTAATAATATCAATTTTAGTTATGTTCAAAAGAAAAAGAACCTCATTTTATATTTAACTACATGTATGTAGATCTGACTGACGTTAAATAATTTTAAATATTGTGTTTCAGTACAAGGCTACAGACTTTGTTGTGCCTGGTTCTGGTAAACTGGACATAAAATTCACACCTGAAGATGGTGGTTCACCTATTGAATACACTGTCTTTAATTTTGAGGGAACCGGAGGTGTGGCATTAGCTATGTACAATACAGACGAGGTATGTAGTAATGATATCACGTACTAATGGTATGTTTGGTTAACTTAAGTGTTTGATTCGTCACAGTATGATTTCAAATTTTCAAATTTATTTATTTATGCTAAATGGCCACCAGCCCATATACATAATATATACAACATATAATATGATAACAAACTTGTAGTCAGGTTACCCCTGATATATCTATATCAAAATATACAGTTCACAGGGTTAAGTTGTCACAATTCATTATAACATGTCAATTTGAAAACAGATTTCTTTCCTTAAATGCATAATATAAGTACATTGCAATATTTTGAATTACACGATTATTGTTCCCTGACATAAGATTATAAAATTTTTGGATAGATGGATTGTTATAATAATATTCAGGAATATATTGATCTCGTAAATTTGCATATAATGGACAAATCAGTACAAAATGATACTCATCCTCAATAAAACATTCACAATGTTTGTATGAGAGTATGAGAGTTTGTATGGTCATCAAGATCAAACATTTCATTATGTTCTAAGTGACAATTTCACTGAGGACTTTACAGCTTAAGTTGTAAATACTTCATCTCTTGAAATTTCTTAGATACATCATGAAGCAGAATTTAACGTGTTTAATGTATAATACATTGTAAGGCTAATTTGAATTTACAGTATCATCAACATATTGGTTTTATGTATATTTCAGAGTATTCGTGAGTTTGCTTACAGCTCATTTGAGTACGCTTTACAGAAAGTTTGGCCATTGTATCTCAGGTAAGTCAATTGACCATCTTACAATAGTCTTCAACTGATTAATTACCACTTGTATCATTAATTTTGGTCATGGTAAAAGAGATTGTGGCTGGAATTCATTCAAACTTGATGTTTCCATTGAATACATTTGAAAAACTGTAGAAAGAACTTTGTGAAGTTGACAATTTTTCATCCTTGTGATCTCTAGATTACCCAGCATGCATTGAATTCATAAATAGTATTATCATGTTTTTCTTTGATGAACCATAAATAGGTAGAAGTGATATACACTCAGGCTATGATTGATTTTTCTATTCTGACAAAATTATTTTCTATTTCAACTTAATAATACGTGAATGTTGAGTCTTTTCAATTTGTGTATACAGTACAAAGAATACAATTCTTAAGAAGTATGATGGACGATTCAAAGACATTTTCCAAGAAATTTATGACAAAGAGTACAAAGAAAAATATGAGGCGAAGAATATTTGGTATGAACATCGATTAATTGATGATATGGTGGCATACGCCATGAAATCTGATGGAGGATTTGTTTGGGCGTGCAAGAATTATGATGGTGATGTACAGTCAGACTCTGTAGCTCAAGGTCAGTATAATTAGGTCAGGTCAATATAAATAGGTCAAGGTCAGTATTATTATGTCAGGGTCTGTAAAATGATGTCAAGGCCTGTAGATGTAGATGACATTTACATAGTCATTTACATATTTTTATTCCATCCCAAAATTTTACCATGTCTTCCTGTATGATCATGATATCTTTATTGAATGTTTATCATCTTGTCTGAACCAGTCAAATTCAAGCACATTAGTTGACATTAATGTTTTTTGTGATTTATTGCAGGATTTGGTTCATTAGGCATGATGACCAGTGTATTGATTTGTCCGGATGGTAAGACAATAGAATCTGAAGCTGCTCATGGTACTGTAACCAGACATTATCGTATGCATCAACAGGGCAAGGAAACATCCACTAATCCAATAGGTTGGTCTTGTACCAATTTGAATTTATTTGTTTTAAAAATGTTTGTTGGTTTGGAAGTTTTGTGGAGTTGCAACTAAGGTCACAATGACACCTGCTTGGTTCAATTTTTTCTGTACAGATAATTCCTGTTGTATATGGCTAATTTGTTTGTGCAAAGTGCAGGTTCTCTTAAGGTGAATTTTGTTAGGAGATAAAATAACACAAGCAGTTTTAATTTCAGTTGAAATACTGACTTCCTTTATGTTTTGTCCATTTTACTGATATGATTTATTTCTTATTCTACAGATTTGTATAAGCAACTATGTTCCTTTCTTTTAGCTTCCATTTTTGCCTGGACTCGTGGATTACAACACAGAGCAAAGCTGGACAACAACGATGCTCTAGCTAAATTTTCTACTGATCTCGAAACAGTTTGTATAGAGACAATAGAATCTGGTTCAATGACAAAAGATTTGGCAATCTGCATCAAAGGAATGGCAAAGTATGTACACTTGTTCTTGTTATCTGTGATGTTCTTTTTGTAGGTTGTTTCACTGCAAGGCAGGCTTGTAGTATTCCTGCTTGTAATAAAGACAGATAAGTATTTATTGGCCAAAAGCAGAAATTCCTTATGTGTCTTCAGTTGATATTTTTGTTCTGGCATGTCCGTCACTACCTTATAACCCAGATGTGTTGTATGTGTTCCTGACTTACGAAATATTTTAATCAAGTTTGACAAATAAGTTTTTCAAATTTATCTCCTGGTGTAGACATTTCTGAAACACTATATTATAAATGATTGTTTTTATGTTATTGAAATATACAGTGCTTTTAATTATTTTATTTCAGTGTTTCTAGACCAGATTATTTGAATACTTTTGAATTCCTGGATAAGCTAGCTGACAATCTTGTCAAGAAAATGGGATCATCCTGACTAGACAGCAGTTCTAGATTGTAAACGCCATGGGGCCAAAAAAACAAGATTAGTTTTATTAATAGCATTAAATTGTGATGTGAAATAATGAACTACAATTTTTCAACATTTAATGTATTATTGATTCACATCTTTAAACAAAAATAAAATGATGAGTTTGAGTTTCATTTTATGTATACGCAAGAAAAAAAATTTTTCTTCATAAACCAAACATTTTACATTTTGTCACAGATTCTCTATCCCAATTCTTTTGTGCATTGTACCATTTAGAATACATGCACAGTGTCACGCAGATGATTTCAAGAATATGTGTCTGTCTAATGTCAATTATTATGCATTACATACCACATACAAGTCTTTTTGTGTAATTGTTCAGAAAGATTACTAGTATTACTATTTGATCTTATTTTTGTGATAATCAAATTTGTGAGATCCAGTGTCACATTCAGTGATCCAGAACAATGAGGAATATTTAATGTTGAATTAATCCCCATAAAAAGGCATGAAAAATTGTTTCTGATGAAATAATTATACCGGTACTTGACTCATTGATGGTACTAGATAGCTAAAACAACTGGATTATGACTGTGAGACTGGTGCTGACATGTTCTTCTATTTACTTATTGTCCTATTTCTAGTACATTGTGTAGATTACTTATTAATGTTGTCTGTTAGCTTTGTCTTCGATGGACTTGATGTCAAACCATTTTTTACTGAAAGGTATTTCTTTTACATATTGATTTCATGTTAATTAATTGTACAAGTTTTCTACAAGATCTTTTCAATTAGTGATATTATTTAAATTTTCCATCAATTATCAACTGGTTTTACCTGTTATTCTCTGTTATCAAAGCCAGTAAGTATTATAGCCTTAATGAAAAAAAAGTATTTTAAAACACTGTTAGCTAGTTTCTTTTTAATTTGACCTTTATATGTGTTGATATCATTTAAAGTAGTCCACCTTTCATAAAAATTTTACAGGAATAGAATATTATTGATATGTGAACTTTTAAATAAGAGTGTTGCAATTATTGTGTCTTTTCATCTTGAAAATCTTTTAAATAAAGAACTGGTTGATCTTGTGGGAAGTTTACAATCTGGGGCCACAAATGAACTGAATAGACTCTGAATGTAAGAATTTTTTTCTTAATATTCATCGCAAGTCATTGTGAAGTATTGCATTTTTGAAGAACTTATGGCATTTCGTGGTTTTTAAACAAATAAAGGATGTTTACAATAAACCTGTTAGTGAATATTTACTTGTTGTTTGCTTTTTTATGTTTGTCAAGCCGCAAACCTTATTGTCCACATGCTAAATATGTTTGCTACAATTTGAGAATATCACAGTAATTCATATTATTGATTATAACGTTTCTTTTTTGGACAGGTTTAGTATACTAAGTAGATACTTTTTCCCAATGTTTCCAAATATACAGATTTCTTACAAATCTGTCAGTTCTCCAAGGTACAATGCTGAAGTTTTTGCAAACAATCATTTTCTGTTTGACTACAATCTGTCCATTAAGGTTGACAAATGTTTGCTTCATAGATTAAAGCTGTACTGAAAGCTTAGTGGTTGAAAATTTCACATTTGTCATTATAGCCTCTTGCATAATAGATAAAAATAAAAAATACAAACAAACATACTAGATGATCAGTCTCAAAATGTAAGCATCCAATTGGTTAATTTTGAGCGGAGAGTTAAAATTAATCAATCACAACCCAGCATGAGACTGGTCATTAACCTTAAGTCATTGTGAACAGTTATTTGGTTCAGGTTTTGAAAAGGAAATACAAATCTTCATACAGTTGTCTAAATATTTATTTTTTTTGCTGACAATTGCACTGTATGTGCAAGCAATACATATATGGATATAAGTATACTGATAACAAATAACACGTCTAAAAATTATCATAAAATGAATTATCACTTCTACAACAACAACAACAACAATTATCATACAACAGTTAGATTCATTTACATGAATTCGTTCTGGAATCTGAGAAAACAAATATTTAAGTCATTGCTTCATCAGCTTTTTGGAACAAAAATGGCAAAATTTTTATCTTTCTTTGTGCATGTAAACACATTCACTTTTCTGGATTATTAATTTTATTTTCACTTTTTTCGGATAGTTACTTTTATTTGTCATTATTTACCAGTTCATAAAAAGGATATGACGATTTGAGCTCCCAATTTCTGAAAACTGATATTTCTAAGGTTCTTTCTGGGAACCCAACATTGTATTTATTCAACTGTACTTAACATATACACCAACATCCTTCACATTAAACAGCTGGATGTCAAAATAAATTTGCAAACAACAATTTTCAACATATACACAACTGATCGTCAACCATGCACACATCAAAATCATTTTTTATTTAAACTAATATTTACAAAAAAATCATGGAAATGATACATTTTTGCACTAAAACTGCAAAATGTAACATTTACAACACAATAGTCCAAATTCATCATTATTATTAAGTAATGTTTCACCTATAAAAGGGAAAAAGTTCTCATCCTATTCAAAGCCAGGTGTCTCAATTCAGATAGCACAGGTCATTCTTAACATTTATACAATCTATGTTAAACTCGTATTTACATCACCAATGTCCAGCATTTGAAAACTACCACTCTTTTAATAAAAATGGCCAATATTCAATATTTGTATGAAGCATTAAATGGCTAAATACAATGTATGATGATAAAAACATAACATTCATTTATTGAACTCGAGTGCATAGATAAAAAATGTGATCAACAGATAAAAGAATTCACTACAGTAAGTCAATAGAACGACTGACACCTGTCAGTATGTTGGTACATAGGGACAAAAGTAAGCAATGGATCTGTCCACAGCAAAGCTTTCATATACGAACATTTCAGAATAGAACGAGAGGATAGTTACATCAGACTAATCCATAGGTTAAACAAACGACTATCAAACATACTAATATTTTATTATTTGATGGCCCATTAAAAATCATCAGCATTTTCAGCTCTTCTGTGGACCTTTCTGCTAAAACACATTTTAAGGCTTGGAATTAATTGAATGCAATTACCCAAAATGGTAGAACATATGATTAAAACACAGGTCTTATGAGACAGTACACAGTGAAACATAAATGATAAGACAGTATTGAAAGACAGTAAGACATAAAGGGTCTACATATGAAGCGACTTTATCTTTCATCTGAGAACATATTAAGCTGCAAGATGCAAAACTGGAGATAAAATAAAGCAAATGTTAGGAATACATATTTTCTACATATAAAATAAAATGAGTCAAATCAATTTTAAATTCAAAATATACGTCAAACCTTGTGAACATCCAATCATATCTGTCAACAAGAAACTAGCCTAAATTTATAAAATAAGTCTGCTTTGTACAAAAATGTCTTCAAAATGTCCCAAACACTATTTCATCCATTTTTGAATATTTTGTTAATGTTATAAGTTTTACTTACAATCATCCTGAAAATTAGTAATAAATGATACGTAATGGTACAAGTCTCCGAACAAATTTAATTTTCCTGGTCCTTTATACAACTTAGTCATTGCAGCTTTGTTGATTAAAATCCCATAAATTTTATAAAATAAATCTTAATCTGTACAAACAATTACAAATAAAATACAATTAAACCAAAGTATTGACCACACTAAGATACATTAGCACACCATTGAAAGTTCTTATAAAAAATAAAATAAATCAACAACAATGTAAGAAAAACAACTACAAGTTGTGATTAATGTATATATTTATAATGTAAAGTGTATCAATTTGGGAAAAAAATCAAAGAGTATCAGCATCTTAAAACTTTAAATTTCCATTAAAGATAATTACCACAAACTCCCATAAAATAAATTAACAAATAGAAAGGTTACAGATGTATTTTTCGAAGCAGTTCATTAAGAAAAAAAAATAAAATTTGCTTATAAACACTAAGCCCATCTAACAGTATTTCTGGAAAGTTTACTCACAATTACTCTAAATCAAAAGTTACTAATTTTAGGTAAGTATACAAATTTCTTCACAAAAAATTAAATTTATTGGTATATAAAGAATTTAGTAAGATCAGATAAAATTCTAATGTGTTTTTTTTTTGATAACGTTTATTTGTTAGATTTCAAGAAATTGTTCACACGATACTAACATACACTAAATGAGTAATTTTTATTTCTATTTTTATGCAGATACTTGTAGTCAATAAATTAAACATATAGAAATTTAATGGCACAATCAGTATTTTTTTCTATCCTTTCATATTATTAACCCGAAAAAAAATCCGAACACAATAAAATCATGATTTTTGAAATACAAAAACTGCAAACCTCAAAAAAACACAGGGTATCATTTAGATTAATGTAAATAAATGCTGAAATTGTGTCATATTACATTACGCAAATTATTACTATATTACAATTTTGTTATGGCATTAACAATTATATACAATATATATTTCTCTCAGTTTATGTATGACATTATCATTATATAATGAAGAATGCATTATAGATATAATATTTACATGCACATAATATGAACAATGCTGACTTTATAACATTAAATATCATCACAATATGGCAATGTTTCATTACAGACTGGACATGTCTATAAACTAAACATTAAACTCAGTTTAACATACAAAATCTTCAGCACAAAATATGACACTGATACAGCAAAATGATGATATTAATATGTACAAAATACTATCTTCAGCACAAATTATTGCTCTTTTGAAGCTCTTCAAGGCATGAATATGACATTAAGTATAACATGAGATTTACAAGACTGACACTGGATCACAACAATGCTTTGTACAGTGTATTTATTTTAGAAATGAAGTTTTATCTGGTATACAAGAAATTTTGTTGTTACTATGACTAAATAAGTAATATTATATTAGTTTGATTACATGTGAGTTTACAATACATGTATAATTATAATATCACAAACAAATATTACTATAAGAAACAAATTTACTTCATAAATGAAAGTCCTATATCAAAAAACTCACCTGCCAAAAAAACTAGGAAAAATGAATTTCATTGGTTATGATGACGTATATAAAATCCACCATTTACAGGATAATGTTTGCAAATATCAAAAACTATAAAATTATAAAACAAAATTTTTATAGCTTCAGAATAAATGGTCATATTTCATGTATCATAATACACACTGTACAACCAGGCAAAACTATGGATACTAAATATATGTTTCACAACCCAAACTTTTCCAATTTGCTTAAGTCTGAAAGATTGTCACAGTGAGTCCATCCATATGTTGTTATATTCACTTTCACGAGAATAAAACATAAAACAAAACAGGATTCACATCAATAACATCAGCACCCAATTGTATAAACATTGGTTAACTATAACCACTGGGTTAAATCAGAGTTTTGGTTAAAATTTTGGTTAAATTGTCAGTTAGCTGTTGTAGAAAATTTTGTTTAAGTTTAACAAAATTTTATTTTTGTTAAAGCTCAAATAAATCTAGCCCAAATCGAAAATGCTGGTTAAATCTTAATAAACACGGTAACCAGTACCAAAATGGCAGTCCTTTTTAACTGTTTTAATGATTTTTTAATGGTTAGTAAACCAAAATGCTTAAATTTAACCTTGGGTTAAATTAACCATTTGGTTAAAGTTGACCAATGTTTATACAATTGGGTGCAGGAGAACTTACATTTACTGAGGTGAGAGCATTTACAGTATGTGAGAGAAGTTTATGTACATGAATTACAAGGACTGTATTTCCATGAAAAGAAGATTAAGATATAAACTTAAGGGAGTGAATTTACATGATTCCAACATAATGAATTTACAGCAGGTCTGGCGACAAATAGTCTACTAGTTACAATTTAGAATTAACATAAGATCACATATATTGACTAGAATGGTTAGGATACAAGCAATGAAATCCATTAAAATCAGACTAACATTTTAATATAGACAATAGAAAGTGAAACTAAAATCTGTTATACTTAGGGGACAAATCATGACATTGTGTGCATTATTACTTCATACAGCTTGGTTCTGTGTTCAGGTACATAGTAAACTAATCATGAAGGTCAATAGGCCTGATTACTTGCATGCACCTGAACGAAAAATCGTGCTATATGTAACAATAGTGCAAAAAACATCAAGATCTATTTCCATTCTAACATGTCATTTGCATGCAATTGAGTGAATAGACACCAGTGTTACTTGTTTACACTGTGATGTCAGGTAATGGTAAACAGTATCATGCAATATCGTTTATTTAAGCACAGTACAGAGTCAACATCAGTGTTAGAATGCCTTATAATGAAAGTAACATTTAGACAATTACCTCTTATTGTACAAGTCATTATTTAGATATATTTCACAAAATAATCACTTCCATGTAAGCTGTAAATAGATAGGAAAAAAACTAACAGATGTCTTCGAGCACTCTAATCTACCGCTGTGATAAAAACATGTCTGCTGATTTATGTCAATAACTATTAACTCCAAATTCAGATTCCTTAAAAAACAATGATTTTAAGTTAATATGGTAACAATTCAACTCATTCTGTTCATTGTATTAATTAATTAAAGGTTCAATTCACTTATCAGTAAAAACAAGTATAAAACCTGTAAAATAAGACAATCTCCTAAAAATGATCATAAAAACATGATGCAGTACAACAGAAAATCAGCTGTGTTTTTGTACACATATAACAATTTCCTTAAATAACATTCAATTATACTGAATGTTCAACATAATTTTGTATGTTAATGAAAAATCATGGTTTTAATAAGGAGGCCAGTACCTCAAAGCAACCTTGAAATTTCTAAATGAATCCATTACTGGAGTTGGTACTGTATGCATATTCCAACAAATACTCAGGATAGGCCTGTGAGCTGTCAAATATAACAAAAATCTTCGGATTTTCCTTGTTGTCAACACATGAATCAAATCGCTTCACAAACTGATCAGCATTAGCAACCAATGGAGGAGGTGTTCGTAACTTGGGATTACCAATTGTATATTGTCCAACCAAAACACTAGCTAAGAAAACACAAGCTTTTTGAGGCTCTGGTTCTGAAGGTCCGTCCATGTTGGTGACCAAAGCTGTAGAAGCCAGACCAGAAATGTTTCTTATTGCTAATGGCTTTGGCAAGATTTTTCTGGTACACATGTGTTTTCTATGAGATTGCAATAATTTTTTATTATGCATTTGTATATTTGACAATGTTATGGCACTTGATCCTGGCCCACTACTGGGCCCAGGTTGAACAGATCCAGGAGAGCTAGAACCAAACTGAGAGGAATTAGACTGATTCCCAGAATTGCTAAAAATTTGGCTAGCTTGAGAACCAGACTGTGAATGAGCACATGGTTGAGACTGAGACATTCCAATTGGCTGAGACACCACAGGTGCACCATGGGAGAGATTCATCGGTCGAACATGGCTCGGGTGATTAAGACTCATAGGTAAGAGCGGCTGACCGAAATTAACGTTCACTGGTGGAAATAATAATGATGGTGTTGTTGGTAAAGTCATAGACATTGCTTGGTTGAAAGTCGTCACTGAAGACCTTAGAGTACCAGGGGGTCGTCTAAGATCTGTATACTGGTGTGAATAAGAAGCATTCACTGCAAAATAGGATCCTGAAATGATAAAATTAATCATTAATTTGAAGTAAGAAAACAAGCAACACCAGTATATATATTTTATATGCATGCACATATATGTTGAAAGCTACACATTTCAGGGTTGTATCTAGGCTGCGAGATTGCGGGACTCACACATTTAATTAGAATATCCTGAACAGTTTTCTTATAAATGTGTGACAAACCACATACATTGTGATTCTGATTTATGTAATTTGTAAGGTAAATTAAGTTGAAAATTTGTAAATATTGTTGACTTCAAGTGTGGTCTAAAACTTGAATGCAGAAAATGTTGAAGAAGTCATGTCACTCACTCTTCCTATATGTGGTATTTCCTGATCCATGATATTCATAAATTGTAAACAATGTGATCAGAACAATTCTGATATTTCACTCACTGGTCTAGCTCTAGCAATTGCTAACAGGATGATTGAATTTGAATATTTGGATTAAAGTTTATGAACATAGTTGGTGATTAACAATCATGGATAATGGAATCGACATGTGCACAGTTGGAAAGTTAAGTACATTGAACTTATAAATTACAAGTTGTAAAACTGATCAGTTGTATTAGTTGAATTAAACACTCTTGTAATAAACAAACTCATAGCATGTTTTTATATTCTATATATCCCCCATTAATTAAGTCCTCCCTTCAAAAATCTTGAACTGAGGACATTTCCCCATTGACTTTGAATCCTGGATGCAAAACTGCAGAATAATAATTAAGACATGAAAAGACGAAAAAAGTAAATAAGATCCAATGTTTAATTGATATCATTGCAAAAGAAACATATATTGAATCAATATTTGTACTAATGTAGTTTGTACAATCTACTTTCCTTTGGATTATTTAAGATTAAGAGAAACATTCAGAGCCCATTTTTTTTCAAATAAATGCAGCTCACTATAGTCTTCTAAATGCCCGCTCAACAATCGACCAAGTTGAGTAATTGTTCCTCGGTCAAGTGAAAGATCCAAGTTGGCATTTTTCTGTATCCGAATTAAGTTCATGTTCACAACAGGTACAACCTGATGTTCAATGTACACTGTACAGATCAATTTCACTAAACACATTAACAAAAAAAAACGTTTTATCAACACTCAAACGATCTTCCAGATCTTTATAAAAACTGAGGATACTAATAATCAAACTGCTATAGAAATAGATCATTTAGTTTGGGCTAGTAATAATGGATTCAGGCTGGTGTAAGTTCTAAGCTTGCAGTCCAGCTGGGCTAATGCCAAAAAAGTTAATGTGAAGACTGTGCTATAAATATTAAGAACAGCCTTAAATAGTTCTAGAAGGATCATACCCTGTCCATACATGGTTCCATGTTTTCCACACAATCTCCAATCAAAACCTTTCCTACAAATAGCATCAACCGTAGCACTGGACGTCCCATGGAATAGTTTACCTTCTAGTACACTTCTAAATCCTTCACTGTCTCGAATCATCTCAGATTTCTTACTGTAAAAAAAATTTTACAAATCAAAGAATTCTAACCAATTAAATAAAACAATACCATCTCTGGATTTACAAACTGATTCATGTACATTATATCATGTATTAACTTATAGGATTTAACTCAGATTTCTACAAGTGAATCAGATGAAGTCACAATTATTGATCAATCAGAGCCTGACATCATAAAAGTGACTTTAAAGGCCAGAGTCAAAGCATCTGATTGGTTCTTTCTGAAAGCAGTCTGAAAATTGTCCAATGAAAATGTAGCATGATAAATACATAATCATTGCTGATTACAGATTCAACCACATCATACAGATTTATAACATTATACTAACATTATTTTCACAAAAACAGAGAAAATTCTAATCTAAGTTGAAAGTTACAGTTTTTGTATAATACCAGCACATAATGTATCATGATGACTTGACAACAACTAAGAAGCGTGATCATATTAAACAATAAATTACCCTTCATGAAAACCAATTAATTGTAATCAGTAAAACATATATTAAAAAAATATAAATGAACAGGTATCTGAAATAGATAAATGACATAAGGATAGAGACAGTGAAGTGTGTAACATTTGTAACACTCCACCAGGAGACTGTAGGTTTGAGCACTGCAAAGGTCATGATCACACATAATCATTTTAGAGACAGAAAAATCTTAATTGGGCTGTTTCTCAAAGTGTCACATGAAATTTCATTTCAATGTTCGAACTTTACACACAAGTTAGATACACTGCATCTAGGTAACTGTTTTAATTAAAGCTGTAGTCTATTACTGAATTCATGAAAGTCTAGTTTTGTGTTTTAAACCTACAAACTTACAACACAAGATGACTGTTCATGAAAGAAAGCAGTTGATATGTCAGGTAAAACAGAAGTTGAGCATCTCACAATAAAAACTATTCAAATTGTTTTCCCCTGATTTATATACTTACACAGTGTAGTACTTATGTTGTATGGGATTCTGTACTCGGTACACATTAGTACATTCCACATTGTGGTCCACCATGGACTCAAAGAACCTGGCAACAACATCTTCATATTCCTGAGCCCCTGGTTCTAACTGAACTAATACATAGCCCTGTAAGATACAATCAATGGCTTATTAATACTTCAGATAAAACATTTGCCATGTGAAGGTGCGACAAAAGCTATGAATATCATTGGGGGGGGGTGTCCCTTTTAACAATCAATTAGAGGAATGACCAATAAAGAGTTACATTAAGTGATTTTAAGCTTTCAGGCAAAACCTTTCACTATCTGTTTTTTTCCTTAATATATCACATACAGTACATCATTAATTAGATCAACATTTTTCTAATGGTTTCATTCATTTTTATCCAGGATGTTTTTTTTTGGTTTTTACATATTTATGAAAAATGAATGTTCTGACATTACTTTTCCATCTGTTTAAATCTCTGTAAAACAGACATTCTGAAAAGTGCCGGTCCGAAGGACCTGACTGCCGAAATTACGTACGTCTGGGAAAAATTCTGTCCAAACAGGTCCAAATGTCCGGTCATTATTTAAAGATTTTAAATGCAACATATACCCGAAAAATCAATGTATGACTATGACTCGATTATAACAAACAAACTTATAATTATTTTATGTTTTCTGACAATACATCTCCGTCTTTCATTACAATTAGTATAAGAAAGACCATAATACATTACTCGTAATCGCCCTTCTCCTGTAAAGCACATAAACAAATACAAATGTGGACAGTGATATTAAACACTTATTTGAAGTAGAAAACAGTGATTCAGATTGTTGGAGTGACTTTGTGGATGAGGACACAAATACTAAGAAAATAAATGATTATGCCACTGAAGAATAAAGCATCTTATATGTTATGTACTGCAAATATTAAGCAAATAAAATTGTAAAAAAAACGTCCTTTTTCTGATTTCCATTCGGTCTAGTAAAAATTGATTCGGTCCAGTGATTTTTCCAAGATTACTGGACAAAATGTCCAATAATTTCAAAACGCTTTCAGATTGTCTGCAAAAATACACAAAGAACACAATTTTTGATGCTTAAATTTACCCTTTTATTAACTTCTCGTTCATCCATATCGTCCCAATGACTTGGACAATCCTCATACTTCTTTATATGCTTCATCTCACTTCTCTCATCATATTCAGAACCTGATGTCACATCACTAGTGCTTCCTTCTTGTTCCATATCTTCTGCTGCTTTTTTTACAATCATATCTGAGATATACTTCACATATTCTAGATCTAATTTATCTTCCAGGATTTCAACAACCATAGCAGGAAGTGATCGACGAAGTTCACCTGAAAGATGAAATTAAAATGGTACATTAAGATTCCAGTCAAGGCAAACAGAAATTCTATCAATAAGATTAGAAAATACATTTGACAGAAGATTTTAACATGCTGAGTACTCTAGTACATCTTTATAAAGCACTTTACAAATGAAGCAGTCCAATCTTTTTAATAAAAAAAAACAACTTTTTCTACCGAGGAAGACTGTTCATTCTATGGCTAGATCTTACACACACTCTAAACCAGATTAAACTTTACACACAAGTATAAAAATGTATACACACACAAGTAATCTTTATAACAGCATTATCATAATGACAAAGCAGAAAATGATCTAATTTAATCCAGACATCAGAGAGAAATACACACAACATTATCAACAGATACACATCATCTATCAAGATTCAATCAGGAATGTCACACTTGAAAAAGCACTTCACATAGTACCATGATTATGATTAAAAACATAATGAGTTTACAATTTTAAACTATGACTAGAATTTGTGCTTTCTGTCATATGAATAAAATCCCTAAATAATATTTGAATTAGAAAACAAACTAGAAATGATGTACATTTGTAATGTGATGTTCATTCAATTTATAAATGTATTTTGCTGATACTCCCCAATTTTTTTTTTCACTGGAATTTGACTTTGCACCAACAGCCAGGATCATTTGGAAACTTTTCCAACTTTAACTGTAGAGGAAGATCCCAGGCCTACAACTGGGTAGAATCACTGACCATCAGTAACATAGCTATAGAGCATCCTCATATGTGAAATTTGGTCCCAGGTGGGATTCGAACTGACATCAGAGAGGGGCTAGTGATTCCAAGTCAGAGACCATGGAGGCCTCTTCAATCATGTGTTCAACAACCTACCATTGGCCTCATGAAAACATTTTCTTTTATTTCCAGTTTTAAGTCAGTTTTGGCTTAGTCAACTATAAATACATTTAAAAGAAAACATCATGGTACTTACTAATTGGATAATAGCTGTCACATGACTTGCTCAAACATTTTACAGACTCCTAAAATTGTACAAATATTTGTTCATTATAACATAGAATTAATTCATTTACTTGTACAGAGCAAGCTTTTGTAAAAAAAGGATAGGGTATAAACAATAACATTTGTTGAATCATTGTTACATTAAGAAATTTCCATACAAAGAGTATTTATTATAAATACTATTAACAACAGCATGCACAGTATAATTTGCTCCTTTTGCTGACAAAACATTGACATTAATCTAACAGTTACATGCAGGGCATTCATTTGACCCTTATAACAGCATTTTGACTCTTGAAATCAGTAAAATAAAGCTTTTGACTCTTGAGAATTTGTACCAAATGGTCAAATTTACAATAAAATTAGAAGAAAATTTTGTTGACTCTTCCTATTATCATCAGTCAAGGGTCATTTTTGACGCTCAACATTGACATATACTGATATAGTGAAAACCCTGGTTATAAGTTAAAAAGTATAACTCTACAACACAATATGGAGTAGTGTAATAAAACAATTTTGGATTTGGGTTCAACAAAATATGTGATATTGAATTATCCAGAATATAAAATGAAATATAGAACCCCCTCACAATCTATATCACTTTTCTCTGAAGTTTGCTTAGTGTATATTCTAATACAATATACAACCTGAAAATACTTCTTCCATACACCCTGAAGTAACAATATATCCCTAAATTGTTTTCCAATCTAATATATCATGTGTATTAATACTAGAGGTGTCATTGATAAGGATTTTTGTATCGATATATCGGTAGAGAATTATTGACAATAAAGCGATTTGTAGATTGACAGGCATATATGGCAAAAACTCTTACATTTACCCTCAGAATTTCAGCTTAGGGGTCTTTTTTGTTTTAAGAGGGTATTTACCAAATGCAGTTATATTTGATAATATGCATAGTGTAAACAATGATCAAAGATAAAGGATAAATAAACAGTCAAAACTGAATAACTTGTTTCTTATATTTAGTTGAACTGTAAATGAGTTAATACTAGAAACTTCTCTATAAACTTTAAACAGATTAACAACTACTGGCATCACTTTCATGTGACTCGATACTCAATATTTTAAAATTGGAATCAATATCAAATCCGATTACAAAGATCGTTGATATATTAATTTAGGCAGAATTGATTACACCCCTAATTAATACTATTATATATATCTGGTTTGCACCCACATTGTCCTGTTGTGACAATGCACTGACTGACTTATAAGTTAATCAAACTTTCTAAAAAATCTATGCATGTTTTCTTATAATGAAAACTTAACCAGGTCAGGAATATTAAATTCTCACAGTATGAACTATGTATGGACCCATGTTCATAATGTACGTATAAAAGTTCATTCATATTTGATCTTAGTACAAAGATTTCAAAATAAACTGTTATATTTATTATTTTTACTGTTTGGTTGTGAATTGTAAGAGTAAGATGATACTCCCAGTTTATAGCACACATGCAACAAAAACTAACTTGACTGCTCAACCATGAAATAATCATACTCTTATAGCAAATTTATTCAATTTTAAGAAAAGGTTCGGTTTTCCCTGAAATTCAATGGAAAAGCTTTTAGAGCTGATAGATTGGCTCAAATACCCTCATGATAACATATCATAATATGTATAAGTACAGACCATTTTTTTTATATAAGATGCTAATCTAAAACTAACAAAAATAACAAACAATATACACACCTTAGCACGTCCTGTTAGAACCAGTTTCACCCTTTCTTCCAAACATTTTTTGCATGTTGCATGTCCATTTGGACAGCGGGGATATTTTTCCCCCGCAACATTCACATCACAGTTTATACACCTAAAGTCACTGGATGAGCTGCTATAACAACGCTTTTGCTTTTTTGGTGGTAAATGGTGAGAATTTTGCGGTGATGGACTTCTGGGTGATGTGGAAGCTTGATCTTTGAAAGACGACTTGAATAGGTAAGCATCGTTAGTTGAAACAGACCGTTTTAACTGCCTACTTAACTGACCTGGATTAAGTTGAGATAATGGCAATGTTAATGAGTTATATAGCGTAGTACTACTGCTTGGATAGGAAGACTGAATACTTGGATTTGATTGGCTATTTTTAGATGCACCCACTAAATCAGACTGAGGCTGAGAACCAGAGTTCAAGGACAAATCCATTGATGACAAGAGAGCATGACTAGCCTTAAATGGATCAGCTACGTCAGATGCTGGATTATTACACTTCACTGGAAGTTTTTGATCAGGTAAATTATTTTGTGTAGCAGGAACACTTGCACTACTAGAATTTGTTGAGGGTGAATGTGTATCACTCAAGCTATTGATGAATGTTAACTGATGTCTATCAGAATTAACAACATCTTTTGGCTGCATTGTGTCCCTTTTGGTTATATTTTGTCCATTGGAATTATTATCTTGATCCTGATTGGTTGAGGTAGTGCCTTGAGACAAAGATAGAAGGTTTACTGATGACCAGTCAGGCATTTGAAATTTATCAATTGGTTTGCTTGCATCGTCAATAGTTTGACTTCTTATAGTGACATTCATGTTACTTTTATCACTTACAATGGTATTATCACATGCTGAATTTTTATCACTGTTATTGAAGTTTGCTACTCCACTGGTTTCTGGCTTTTTATCCAACTTATCACCAGTTTGTTGTTGCATATCCAGGGAACCAGACAGTAGCATTAGAAAAGAATCCTGAGAGGCATCCTGGGACACATTGGAGGTAGCATTGTCATTGGTTTTTGGACAGACCAGATCAGACTGGTTATCATCCACACTGGTAGATTTAGACGACAAGTCTAGTGGTCCTACAGGTGAAGTGCTTGAATCTCCCATAATAGCAACCAGTACGTCACTGGATGATTTATCCTCCAATGAAATTTGAGCAGTGCACGATGACAAACTTGCACTGCTAGAAAAGGACGACAATGAATCATTAGTGGAACTTGAAACATTTACTGGCAGTGGTGTAGAAATGACAACATCTACCTTTGGGGATGGTTTTGTTTCAGAAAGGAAAATGCAGTCTTCACTATCAACCTCAATCTCCTCCTTAATAAGGACAACATCATCATTATCAGACTCATCTACAAAGAAAATATATGCAATAGTCAGAAAAATATCAAACAATGTAAAAAGTTCATCATATAAAAATAACAATGATCTTCCATGTCACACACACCATGTCTTAAGTTTGTTTATACATGTACTGGGTTCAACTCAATCTTTCTAACAATATTTCATCAATAAATACATGGAGTCCTGTAGACCGATCCAGTAGTCTCCAATGATATTATAGAACCAGGACTTGGAATTGATGAGTGATTATAATGGTATGAAATTGTAAATTTCTATCTAAAATGTGTTTCAACAAAAGAGTCATCAAATTTCTATTATCAACCATGTGGTGTTTATAAAGGTAACTACTGGCATTAATGATATCTATCTACAGCGAGTTTTTTCCTTCTTTGTTTGGGTCCAGTAAACAGACCCTTCCCAATAAAAAATAATGACAATTTCCCTGATTCCTGGCCTAAATATTCCCAATTTTGGCATAACACCATACAATTGGATTGGACCCAGACCCTTTTCCAATATTGCAAAAAATTACAGATCTATATTTGTTATGACTAATAAACTGATAATATGAAAAATGCTGTGAATTTTTTTCATTAGCTCTAACAACATAATATGTAATTCAATGTAATGATGAATATTAATTTCATAGATAAAAGAGTAACGTGACTCTTGAAAATATATAACAAATGTAGACAGTTGTACTAATTATTACTTATAAGTCATCAGTTAATTTATCAATTGACAGCAACTAGTTGTGTAACTATATATCCCCAGGGTGGTTAATACTAAATCTTTTCCCAATGAAAAGTATGATAAATTCAAATGAATTCCATCACAATAAAATCATCCAACATATTTTGTCCAGCTCAGGATGTGTTAAATCCAAATTTCTCAATACATGCATCAGACAACACAAAGTGATTTTATATAACTTTAAATAAGTTTAATTTGACCAATATTTCAATTCATGGGCCCCAAACGAGCACGATGCCACACGGACTGAATAAAGAATTATTTATAACAAGCCTAAATTCCATAACAAACAGACTGAATGAAAGGGCAGAGTGATAATTACAATTATTAAGTGAGACAAAAATAAGCAGCAGTAAATGTCGTATAAATGTGACTAGAATTACATGTCTTGAAAGTTGAATGACGTATCTTACTTGGTTCTCATTAAATTTCAAATATGTTTTCCTAGCTGTATTCATTGTAAGGGTTAAATCATGATATTTAAAAAAAGAAAACAATAGGATGAAAATAAATGTTCCTTGAATAAACGAGGTAGTGAGTGTAAAATCGGACAATTTTCTAAAAATAGCTGAGTAACTACAGCACAGTAAATTTTTCCGAAACTACACGCTAGGCTCGATAATTTGATATTTATGTTAAGTGTTACAGCAATGATTTAAGGGGGGATTAACCTAAGGAAATATTAATAAAAATGATTCTGCACAAGATAAACTACATTATTTCTATTATGGCCGATCCTGACAACCCCGTGTTCTGGAACACGTTCTAAGTCCAATGACCCCTTAATCAGCTGATTGACACAGATGGGCTCAGTAGGGGTCAGGGCGTGCACTTTTATGTACATAATCGGTAAACTCACAAAAAGTTACAAAAAATAAACTTATGTCGTTATTAAATAAACGGAAAAAATAAACTGATTCAAAATCCATACAGTGACGTAAAAGTCGATCGACTGTCAGTGTGTTGACAAAAAACATCAACAAAACGATTAGGACTTACCGTCCGATCCGATTATTATGGGATCTGTGGACTCAGCAGCCATCTTTCACCGTAGAAATGTACTTTAATAATTCTCCCAGATCTCTAGATGGAAAGTCTCAATCTACACACAGAAATACTGCGTATTTCCCATTTTCTATCTGTCGTTCCTAGAAGCGAACAGCCAGCGGTGGCCTTAATTGCGGAAATTACAAGTCACGTGACATTGTTTGTTATTGCTGGAGTGCTCTCCCTTGTCAACGTCAAAACGAAACCGAAAGAAGCATATTTTTTTTGGAAACTGACAAAGTTCAATTGTTGTTTCGATTTTTATACATTTTCAAACAATGTTTCGCACATCAGTTCAAATTTATGACTGACCCGTTTTTGCCTGAATTAACACCAAAAGGCGTCGCTCACGGATCGTATTCGCCCCCTCTGTGGGATTACCGTCACGTGATGAAACCATGGCAAATAATTTTTGACTGGAAAGACTCCACCAAGGTCAGACGTAGAATTGTTAATTGAAACCGAAACCTATACCGATAATTTTTATGTGCCACAATGCAGATAAGTAGGTTTGTTCGTGCAAAAAAAAACATCAAAAACATGGGAAAAAAACTTGTGTCATATTTCGTACCAATCTGAAGACACAGTTGATAAACTGATTACAGTCAGACATAGATGAGTATACATGCACAATGCGTGGCTAGATTAGATCTATCAACAAGCAATAATATTTATAAAAGTCCAACGTCCGTGCTAGTGGAGTAGAGTAATTAACGTGCATGTTATGTAGAAATATGCGTCGGAGGCCATCTTGATAGCAACCGTTACTAGCGATGGGGGCGTACATCGCTATAGGTCTATTGTAGAGGTCTATTGTAGATGCCCCATGGCCTATTCAAATCGGACACGTCATTGACTGTAGCTTACATGTTGATTCATTGAAAATAGTACTAAACTCTTATGTGCGATTTTTGATGTTTGAAATACTAACGTATTTGTTTGAGGCGATGTATGCTTTTGCTTTCGGACCGATGATTCTTGAATACACATCTAGTCACGCATTGTTTGTTGTTGAAATCGTCACTCCTTTATAGATTATAAAGCAACATAGTTCACGTGATTAAAATGTGTGTAGGCGCGAATATGTCATAATATAACAGCGTTTATAAACATATCTATTCTTGATCTATTTGTTTAAACAACGAATTAATGTGCACGTACGGCCTTTTAAATCAGATATTTAACATATCCTGGTCGTGGATAATAGAAGTAATCAAGATTTAGTTTTAAGTTTAGAACAATTTTCAGGAAGTTAGAACAAATACTATACACGTCAGTATCAGTTATTCTGTGTAACCAGACCGTGCATCGAGCGTCTATAAATTTAAACGACCTTGGTCGGGTTCACAATATATGTGTCGTTATGTTATCTCTTCCCGGAATTATAACTATATAAAACGTCAGCGTGTTTCCTGAGGAAATGCAGTGATCTTTGATTAAACGACTCCAGAGAAATGAAGATTCTACAAAGAAAATTCGAAAAATATTAAACATGACCATATATGCATGTAGACCTACATACCTGAATAACTCTGAACGAATTTATATAAATTCTACAATTCTGCGCATTCAGACTGAATATCTGCTTTGCTTTCATGACATTTAATATATAGTGAGTGTAAGTTAAATATACATCGAACTTTTGTTGGTTTACTGTCGCAAAGCTAGAAAAATAGAGGGGAGGACCAAAACCCCTACGGATCCTCATTGATCTTCAGAGCCGCGTGAAACCTGCGGTAAAAGAAAACTTCTCTAAATAATTGTCATTGGTTCACAGTGTGACTCTATGTATGTAAATTCCTGGTCTGCTCTTTATATATGACACACTTAAAATGTTTGCAAACAATACGCTATACATATAAGTCAGTGCAAAACACACGTGTGTTTATTATTACATGTATTGGAATACTTTGTAATACAACGTATGTTTATTGTTCTCTCTTCAGTATAGAGTATAAAATTACGAAACATGCTTTAAAAGAATTTAGGTCTGTGTAATATGATACTTACACAATACTGGTCCACTGTAGTTTTAACCCACTGAAATTTGGCACCGAAGTAGATCCGAGTTGACGCATAGCGTTTTATCGGATATCATTTTTAAAAAATAAACCCGGAAGTTAACCTACAATTCTCTGGCATGTTGCCTAATGTAATCAATTCAGTCGAAGTCTGATTGGCTTTAAATTAGCACCCCTTCACTAATATATTTCAGGATATGGGGTCGGAATCGTGGGGCAACGGAATAGCATGGATTTGAACTGAAAACTGCAACATTTTGGTTTCATGAACGCATTCGTCTCTACACAAACGTGTTTGCAGGCTTAAGCCATTCTGTTGTTTTTTTTGCAAAGCGTCAACCTCATGTTGCAAAACCTAGCTACCTATTTAAAAAACGCACAAACTCATTGTGAAAAACAAACACCAACAAATCAATGCTCTTAACTTTAACAGAAACACCATAAATTAGACACATTAATAAGAACAACAGTCAACTGACTCATTTAAACTCAGAAAATAGAAACCTAACTCTTCTTATTCTCATTTTGCGAGTCGCTGTATCCTACACTAGAATACTTAACAACCATTTGCAATTTAAGAATAAAAAAGATCAGAATTTAAAATAATAAAACTTAATAGCTGGTTTATGATACCTGGGTGCACGTGGCGCGCGCACGGTTCATTTGTTGATGTCGTGGTTGAGGTACAGCTATTATACCAAGCGTATGATTGTTCCACCAAATATCCCATGCCAACGTGAGTCAAAATATCGGACATGAGTAAGACAAGTTTTTTTATAAGATAAGGGATACAACAACGATACGCTGATATTTCACCATTCACTTCGAGTGATATCCCTTGCATTACGCGGCCGTTGCGTTGCTGTAAATTACAGATTACTGGTAAGAATATGAATTGTGCTTGAAGAATCAAATATGTCTTCATGTTCAAAATCGCATGACAAGTCTATATTTTTGTTTAAATTTTCCAGAACGCTTGGCAATAATTATAAATCATTATAGTCAATCAATGACCACCAATACGGATATGGCAAGTTCGGATAAAAAGTGCTCTCTATACAGTTACAAAACATTGCGTGTCACTGATTATGTCTAATCGGAGTTTTGAGAATCTGTCAAATACAATGTATCATGACTAACAGTAAAAATTTCTTTAATTAGGGACAAAAATGAACTCAGGAAGAGATTTATATGAAATATGAATAGTCGGGCGACAGACTGGTGCTGATTTTAGGTTGTGGAGGGAAGACAAATTGCAATATTTAATTGTTAGTTTATATAAATGTTAATTTTTAGGTTGCCAGTCTGCGTGAACCGAAATGTCTACATTTGTACAACAGTACTAGCCTTGGCTAACCACGCTCAAAGGAATCGCTCAATTTTCTAATAACTGGTGTCAACACTACTGATAGCTATTACATTATACTACACATAACCAGTAAGCATTTTGTCCAATTCAAAACAATGAAGCAGATATTTAATCTTTTTCCTCCGAAAAATCGTCAATTTCGTATAGTCGAACGTGACTTCGCAACACCAAATTGCTCAAAATTACCATACTAAATACACCTTAAAACAACATATAGGGGAATGACAACGTGTAAATCATAAATATCTCTAAACTACACTGATCCGGCACCAGAGAGTACTCCAGACATGTTCTACTCGCCTGCAATTAACAAAATCGTCGACTCCGTTACAGATTTTCACCTCGCTACACCATTATGATTCAGCCAATGAAACTTCCGCTTACAATCAAATTACGGGGCAAAGGTCACTGGATCGTAATATTTGAAGTTTCAATCATGCTACGATTTTTGTGAATTGAGCCTAAAGAGAACATTCCTGGATTACATTTTTGAGCTGAATCAGTGCATTTTAGTAATATTTATAGTAAGCATGTGTTGTCATTACTGTATCTGCTGTTTTGAGGTGTATTTAGTATGGTAATTCTGATAGTTTTGGTGTTGCGGTCTTGATCGACAAAACGAAATTGACGATTTTTCGAAGGAAAAAGTTGAAATACCTGCTTCATCGTTTTGAATTGGACAAAATGCTTACTGGTTATGTGTAGTATAATGTATTAGCTATCTGTAGACACCAGTTATTAGAAAATTCAGAAAAAGTTTTGTTTGATATGATTTTAGAGACTGTTCAATCAGCTAACACCGTCTATTTATACACAAAGCGAATTTGCACGTTTAAAGCGTGATTTGATTGATGCGGCACGTACTTTGGTTCCGGCTCATTGCGCCCAGAAACAAAACTGTGTACATGACACAATACAACATACAAACATCTCCGTCAGCATTTCAACATTAAGGTAATGAAATACCCAAACTTTTTGATGAAGACCAGAAAATACTTTGTTTGCCCATTTCAGAAATTACTAATAAGCAAGAACGAACTCCAGCTGACTATGTGTTAGTTAATTAAGGTGTTATAAACATTCGTAAATAGGAAAGAAATAAACTGTATGTCATTTTTAACCGAATAAATAAATACATTAAACATCTTGTGTATACTACGAGATCATTCAATTACTAATTGATAATGTAAGACGTGGTACAGTGTATAAAGTATTCGATCCTTTGTGTGTACACGTATTACGATACTTTTCACAGTTATTACCGACTTTAACAATATTTTCTCCCCGCACTCTAATGTTGCACTGTATGTATTTTATGAAGGCCAATCATAACCTTGTTAAATTCAAAGTATATACGTTTTATTGTGACTTGTACATAGTACTATCATGATCTGTTTGTCATAAAACGGTACATGTCATCATTTGTTCCATTATCTGTCTTGAAGTTTTGGTCATAATATAAATAATTATCAGTTCCAAACTGAAAAATGAACATATTTTTTCGAAGATCAAGCAGAGCTTTATCGCTACTTCTTTAAAAAAGGCAATTTGAGCGCTATATAAAGATAAATTTACAAACATTGTCGTTCGATCTCTAGACGTCTGTAAAATGTCTGGCATTTTCATACCTTAATCTTATTTCGATTTTTAACTTTCTTTTAATGAAGTTTTGTATCGCTTCCCTCTCACCCAGCACGTCTCAATGTTTTTTATCCTCGCTTACAGAAAAAATACATTGAAAACATTACTACAACTTTAATCCAATCGATTTATTAATTTATTTTCGTCTGCTTTTTTCTGTAATTAGATATTGATCAACTAAAATTGGTAACTAAACTGTTGACAAGTCAAGTTTAAGTGAAATATGATCATGCCAGCATCGAGGCTCAAATTATTTGTTCTTGGATTTACCAATGTTTAAAGATCATTGAATTATAAAAGGTAAGTAATGAGCAAATAGAACGCTTTTTTCTCTTAACCCGAAGCGAGACAGACTGAAAAAGAGTAGAAAAAACGATAGCTAGAAAAAAAAGTTGTTTAAATAGGCTGAAAATTAATTTAACTTTACCAGTTTGAAAATTTGAGCTGATTGGTGATTGGACGTGTTTCATGTTTACAATTGAAGGTATTTGTACTTTTCTAAGTATATTTCACTTTATTGTGTTTTATAATGTAACTAATCAAATCGTTCATAAGATGTAGAAATATAATTTGTCGAAATTTAACGGTATTTTCGTAGGTATTATTTTTAGAATTAAAAGTATGAACATTTTCCTTATACTTGAGTTCAATTAGGGTATAACCTCTTATAAAACACTTCAGACAATAAATTATAATTATACAGTGTTATATCTATGAATAACTTATTAAAAAGTCATTTTCTTTCAATAGAAAAATAAAAACATATTCAGAACGGATTAGTGTGTATAACACATAATCGGCCTACAATATTCTATGCATTTATTTATATTAACTTAAAGCATATCTAAGGATTCAAATTTTCCAATTTTTACATGATTCAAAAACATGGTATTGTATTAAAATTCACAATTTTTAAAGTGCTTAATTCGGTAATCTTCGGCAATATCCGTCTACTTGAAATAAAATCAGTCCGACTGAAATTTCCGAGAAGAACCGAGTGAAGGAACCTCATTAAAAATTATTATGCAAATATGATATGCAGACGAAAAAGACAAATATAGATTGAACGCTTCAGTTCTGTGTTTGTGTAACGTATTATAAAAGATAAATATGTGCTGGAGATTTTTTAATAAGCTGTTTTACGTTTTATTTGTTGAACAGCTAAGTTCGCTGAAAGCTTTTATTAATTATAATTTTACGTGCAGTTTCCGGATATAGACATTAATCAAACACAAAACCGAGCTTCATTTATAATCAAGAAATAAAGCTGTTTCATTTCATCTAAACTTTATTTAAAAAAAAAATTTCTACAAGTGAACTAGAATAAGGAATTACTATAAAATGGACGAGTTGACTGAATATGTTATAATGGACAGAATATGGTAAGAATTCGATTATTTAATTCATTTTGAATGTCCGTGTTAATAACATGGTTTCTATATACCTGGTAGATTTTATCTGAGATGGTTGACTCCCAACGTCGCATGTTTTCCCCGTTGTAAATCAAAACAGAATGATTTTATATAACTTTATTTAACAGTATTCAAGAGTCCATAGTCTGAATACATTTGTACTTGTATAAACTTGTACAAAAACAGCAAACTAAATTAATTTGATTTTCCTAATAAAAACGGTTGAAATCTGTCAATAAAGAACACGTTACTGGAGAGATAAAACACCCGTTTTTGTCCGGTAGTCTCTGGTAATACATGGTCAATAGCTGTTCGTTTGTAGTGTCTGTTAATACATGGTCAGGTAGTACTGTTCGTACGTGACTGGATAGTGTTTGTTAACACATGGTCAGGTAGTATCTTTGTGAAGTTGGTCTTGTAGTCTCTGTTCACAAGGTAACGAAGCCCAATTAAATTAACGAACTTAAATATAGTGTACACGTATTTCTCGTTAAAGTCTTCGTTCCATTCACTTTGCACTGTACGACATACATGCATATACATTGATCTGTATTACATATTTAATATTACATGAATAAATATTGGATTTACACCCGATGTGGTCAACCTTACTGATAACAAAACCATTCAGTTGTACCTGTTTGTTCACGATTGTACGCAATTAATAATACAACTAAAATGAAGTATGAAGCGTGCAAAAGACATTCTATTAACTTATACTTCGGATACATATATGGATTGTTGACCAATACATGGATTTATTAAATACATTGACACAAGCAGTATATTGAAGGAAACAGACCACCTGAGATAACAATTCTAAAGTTTTCTAAAACACGATTGCTTTCCGTTTCAACCGCTTTTATCTTAACAATGACAAGCACCACCTGGAATAATGACCACTTTTTACCCGTTCAAACATTGCATACAGATCATAGACACTCGATTTCCGTGATTTTTTTACCCGTACTGATTTTATTTTTTAATCTAAACTCATAATAAAACCCCAAAACACAAGTCTGTCAAAATTCTTCATGTCGCTACTGTGCATAATTATTATGCGTTTCTTGTACGCCTAGTAGCGGCATGACGATTTTTCTTGACAGATTTGCGTTGCGGGTATGAAAATCACGGAAGCCGAGTGCCTATGAGACAGATTAGATACTATGAGAATGTCAACAATATTCAAGAGCCGTCACCGTATTTCAATGATTTATTTAGGAATTATCGCCTCGTCAATGTCACGGTCATTTGTGATTTGATAGCGTGGATGTAATGGATAAACAAAATATACCTTTTTGTATGTGAAACAGAAACTATAATATAATATAAAAAATGAATTTTAACAAAACATAAAAATAACTCATTCATCATATCTTTAGAAGGATCCACTTTGTCTGGTCAAATACAAATATGTCATTAAAATAATACAATGCTACTAATGTAGTAAAATGTATTAAGTACCTCACATTAAACGATTCTGTAGTGATTATATGCCCCATCCGTCAACGGATTATATAGTGATATTCACCCTGACTCTCGACAGGTTTTTCATAAGTTGATTCAAACTCTTATAATGTACTTCTTTTCAATGATAGCTGTATGGTAAGTTTTCTATTCGATAAATCATCGGGTATAGTTTTTGTCTGCATGTCTGCTTTACAAATTTATATTCAGAAAAAAAAGAATATTATTTTCTTCTAATGACATTTCACAGGCTTCTCTACAGAGATATTTGCTGTCATTAGGCATATATAAAATACAGTCCATGTTATCAGACCACATTCTCTCACGGAACGATCGTATTAGCTATCTGGCTAAACACTGAAGACGTCTTTTATCTTCCAATGACACGTGACCCTAGTTTCCGATTTGTATAAATTTCAATTTATTTTAACCGACGATTTGCTGCCTACGTATAATACAAGACATTAAATCTCATACACACTATATCATAATAAATTTTTACCATCTCAATTGATCTTCTATACGTCTGAACCAATGTAAAGATACATTAAACATAAAACCGCATTTTCGTTCACTAATTTTAACAAATTTCTCGATCAACTCGGACATGGAATTTATTTCAGACTGATCCAGTGAAACTTAGGGTAAGTTTTACTTTAGATCGGAATTTTTGTAATTTTTAATCTTTTCGGAATTTCATAAAACGTCTATAAAGATTTGATGATTCTTTAGCTGCCACATGTGAGAAATGAAATTTATAATGTATCTGTTTTAATCCGACCAAATGTAGAAAATTCTTATTTAGTCATACGTAGTGTGATATTTGTAACATTTTATATCGCTTAATGAATAGATAGGAGTTTTCTGATATTATTGTTCATGAAAATGGATTTATACATTTGTTCCTGATAAGTACTTGTTTAATTTGTCAATATTTTATGCATGAAAGGGATGTTCTAATTAAATAGCTGCGAAATATGACATTCGGTCCCGGCGAGTTCGTGGGTTGAGAGCAATATTGTTCATCGAGGTGTCACGTGTTCGAGATGTGAAAGAAACAAAATGCTTCTTTGTGACCAATTCGTTCTTGATTATTTTCGCTATTATAGGGGTCGATAAATCCTAATATTGATTTCATTGATGAAAATAACGGTATAATACGACATGAACTGAATGACATCGTAAAAGTTTCAAATTAGGAAATGTTTTCATTTAATGATTGAACGCTTCATCGATTCTTGATAACATACTCTTTGTGACGACAAGGTCAGCGCTCGGCTTGAATATTACAAGTTTAATTTACTATTAAAACTACGATTCGTTTGATAATATTTCGCTATCAGAAACAATTTAACAATGTGATATAATCTATACGACGGTTCTTGAAAATTAATTTCGGTTTTAAAATGTAATTTCACGTACATGATTGTACTTAATATACCAAACAAACGATTATATGAACATACAGTTCAAGTCAAACCCTCCGAGTATTACACCTTACAGGTGCGCTCAGTTGTGACACAAGTTAATTGCTGATAAATAATTAAACATCAGTGTAAGAATTATTTCAATTATGGTTTAATTGAAAATGATTTTAATCTCCAATATTTTGATTAAGAGTATTATTCAAGCAATATCGGAGTTGATTGCTTTGTATTCAGTTATCGCGACGATCTGTGAAGAGTTGGAGACATGTCTTATCTAAATCATAATACATGCTTATTTCACTGATCAGGAATAATTGGAAATTTCAAAACAAAACTCACTTCCCAGCAATCATATTCCGAGATGGCAGGGATAGAATTTCAAATAATAATAATAATAATCGCTGTACATACGAGCTATGTTTTATATTTCCCCATGACTCCCATACAAGACAGTTTTTAGTGTTTTTATAATACGGAATCTTGTCAGTGCCAACGTAAAGACTAGAATTAGATCTTATTGTCTCGTCTTCCGTACGAACAACGTGAGACAGTCAGAGTGACTGCTGGACAATTTGAAGTCTAAATTCTGAAACAACCAATCAAATTTATGCCCATTATGAGTGGCCTTTAAGCATACTTTTATAACCCACGGATTCCTGATTTATCACGCCAAATATTTCCTTCTCAATTCCGGACAAATATTAATTGAAAGTTTCTGAAATTAATATCCTTTTGCGATAGAGCCACGCGTGTGAAACTATCAACGTAACATCATTTGTATTGATAGACGATTTGACAATTTTAGGTAAGTGCCACTAATAGGAAAATAATTGCCATCATTTGAAAGCTAACGGTTGTTGTGCCATTATATTAATAGAATAAATGTTGAATAAACCTGTAAATCTGTTAAATCAGGTGATAGTAACGTTTTAAATATCGGTGATCTATGTAACTGAACTTCTGACATGATTGTACAGTATATAATAATTACTGGTTACTATGGTGAGTCAAAATGTTCATCTTACGTGATGTCTCATTCTGATTTTATATATCTTGTGGATATTATTTTGTTCTACCATATTGTTATAATAAATGTTGACAAAGGGAAATTAATTTTACTAGCGTTTACACCTTCATGCTTCTGATTGTCAATTGTACATGGTCTTATATTATAATTATTACACGGCATTGTGTTTGTACCTAATATGTTATACATATTATAAACATTATACAGTTTACTATTAGATTTTTATATATGAAACAAATAATTTACACTCGTGAATTGCTTTCATTGTAGATTAGATATGTAAGAAGACAAGCAACGTTTGCTTAAAGCTCAATTGTGACGTCATGGGCAGACGAAGGCAGTTGATTCGTCGTGGGTCATGTGACCATAAATTTTCACGTGGTAACACCGTGTCACGTGACCACTCCAGGTCACTTCATAGAATGTTTCTATCACAAACAGAACTTACGTTTCTCAATCTACGGGAACCAACAATAATTGTAAGTACTAATTCTGGTTATACTCATTTATCAAAGTGCTCGAAACACTTGTTACGAGGCCACCCTAAAAATTGCTTGTTTGCCATTGCCGACCACACTTTTTGGAGTGGGTCAGTCGGAGTATTATCTTTTACATCAGACACATGTAAACTGACCATAAAACTGGAGGAAATATTTTCAATAATATAGAAAGGAAATCTTGAAAACAGTATGCATTCAATTTGTAGTGATAGTTTTTTCGGACCGGCGGCTTTTTGGTGCGTCGGTCGGCAACGGCAAACAAATAATATTTTAATTTAAGCACCATAGCTGAAAAGTTACAATACAATTTCAAAGAAACGATTGAATACTGACACAGCATTCTTGGTTTTATTAAAGCAGCAGAATCCCTCTCGTTGCTGCGGCTTTATTGTATCCCTCAAACCACCCAAAATGAATTTCATTTCTCAGATTGACATTCGGCTGGAATGATTCAGCTGAGTTTCAAACAGAAAAACAGGCTAGTACGTACATTGAACAAAAAGTCGTAATTTTCTAAAGTCCTTTTCGGCTGAAATTTGTGTTCCAGTGTCCGAAAATAAGACGATATTTGCAATATGTGCATTTTGCTGAAGTTAAGAAAATATTTTTACTTGTACAAATGTCATGACAGAAGGACAAAAGTGCTTCAGCTTTAATCTGTCTTTCCACGATCGATCAACTGATCTACGAATATTGCTCGATGGACCTTTGAAATTAAATAACTCAGCGATAATATCAAAGAATTTCCGAATAACGTTCATTATTTCCGTTTGATAGTTTAATCATGACCAGTATTAACCTCATTAGGAGCCTGAAATGATTGAAAAGCTATTGATCTTATGTTTGTGCTCGGAATGTTTCGTTTTCTTGTATTGTTTCAAGCATCAGTTTTCCCGACTGGTGCACTTTCTGGACTTAAACCGCTTGACTGGTTCACGTGTATCAATCAGCAAGTATTTTGTTCCTACTGATAAGCGCCGTTAATTAGTCAGAAAAGCGTCTATGATTTACTAGGAAGGTTTTCCTCAATTGATATTTTTTATTCGATCGAGCGCTTTTGAAAGCGTCTTTTCAGACTGGCATTCCATTTTACTTAAATTTCTGGACTGGTTTACAGGTGACTGGTATTATCAAACGAATAAACGCTTTTAGCAATACGTTAGAATCCAGTCTTTCATTTGTACAATATGTCCACCTCTCTGAGAAGTTCCAAACGCTACGTAGTGAAATGTTTCATCACACGTGTATAGGAACACACGAACATATATAACTTCATTTTTTTGTGTGTCCAGTTTGTTTGAATAAGCATGGAGCTCATCAAAATTTATCAAAGCAATGGCTTTGTATACATTAGCAGTTATTACTGAAGACCGGTGTAAAAAAATCCCTACCTACCAACCCAGTTTATTTTGATGACCGTGACCAGAAACAATGCTTTTTTTTGGCCTTAGGGAAAATCATCATTACAAACCATTGAAATGCAGCAATGGGATAAGGCAAATATTAATGAAGGGAGGGTCTATAACTGGTACATTTTACAAATACACAGCCAGATAACGCGTAGGGTTGAGTTAATACAGTCAATATTTTACTTCATATTTACTTCATATTTGTACTAAGTTTCTTTTCGTTTCATTATCTAATTGACGATTGTGAAATCAGGTTATTTCATTTACTTCGTAAACAAGATGATACATGGCGACAATATCAGTATCTTGTATCAGTAGTGTCCATTTATTGACATCAATCACTCTGATGAGTACATTAGTCACTTTTATCCCTTTGTACCAAATTTTGAATAAAAACACATTAGGTAACACAAAAGCGGGTCAAAGTATTTCCAAACAATTCGGCTTTCAAAAGAATGAAAGACATAGTTTTAGGGCTAAGTTTCTGGCATTAAACCGGTGACTTGATCAGGTTTGAATCTTATTTGTCTTGTCTGATGTTTGTTGGTACTATAAGCAATTTACACATGTGGTCATGGCAATAAATCTTGTTCACAAAGAATCTTAAAATAATTTTGTTGTAATGAATACCATGTTTGACGAAACTATGTTTCAAACCTTTATTAGCTCACAATTGATGATAAGTTGGTCATTGATATTATAATAATGCTTTATACTGACTTGTAGAAATATTTACCGCCACATAAACCGACCTTCAAAAGAGTCTGTAACCGTATTCTGACTTTAACTGTCATACAAAGTTCAATACAATAAATATTTTATTGCTGTCGATAAAACACGACACGACGTGTCTACTCCGAAAAATGACGATTTGTTTTTATTTGTAAATCAATAATATTGTATACATGCACATATGTCGGTTTATTAAAAAACTTGCTAAAAATGGACCATTTACATTTTTCGGTCGTTTGTTTTGACATTTAAAAAAGAAAATATTTCTCAATATCAATAATATTTGTTTCATTGATGCTAAGAATAATTATTATATACATGTAATAATACGTATATTTCCGTGGTTTGAATATATTTTCCGTACCATACGGTAATACCTTGTTACATGTATTATCAGAGCGCGATCGATGCGACAGAAGTTTTCGCTGCAGATTTGTTTCAAAGGGAGATAACTGCAGCTGAATAAATTTGTCACAATGTTCTTTTTTTTCGTTTTGATCGAGTTTGTTTGATATTCGTTCAGAAACAAGTGTCGCATTGGTTTATGGAATAAATTATTACTACAACAGTTTTATAAGACAAGCGTTCGAAAAGTTACGTTTCGCCATTCTACTAGGACCGCGACCGTGGTCCACAGGTTAGTGCGCTGGACTTGTAACCCGGCGATCCGGGTTCAAATCCGGGTCGCGGAAAGTCATACCCCACTACGAAAATTTGACAAAAATGTCAATTCTCCTCCATATGTGGAGAAGTTGCCGACTCCTTCAGACCATCCTATCAACAAAAATATAATTTCAATGGTTATTCTTTATTTTGAAAGAACTAATATGCAGCTGCTGGCTAGCTTATTTTTAATGCTAACTTCGTGAAAAAGGTTTTCTTGGTGATAAAATAAAAAAGTAAAATCAACTGCCGAAGCTCCAATACATTGTATTTTAATTAATGGTTCATACATACATATAGACATCCTGACGTATAGCCTCTCACCATTGTAACCATTTCATACATGCAGTGTTACGCACGTTTGTTCAAGCGATAACACTCATTGAAGTACCGATGTTTTATTGTTCGTATGTTTGACATACTTAGTACTGTAAGTTGTACGTAGCAATTTGTATAAGATGGTTGCTATGGTGAAGAACACGTGTGCAAATGATTGAAACGTTGCAAGACAAGATTATTGTGAATGACAGCATAGAAGAATTTAAATCAAACACTTGTACTGCATAAAGTAACGATTATCAGCACTCAAATACCAAACAGAACTCGTCAAGTACGATATACTTCAGAATATAACATTTTTGTATTTATAGATATTTTTACGACGCTGATTCACACAAAACAGACGAAACGTGGGGGACAAAAGCTATTTAAATTAAACAAACACTTAAACTATTGTTTGGTGAGGGTTATTTTGTTGATAAATCCAGCTCTTAGATTCGGTGTAACTCGAGAGACCCCCTTCCACTGAGTACGCTTCGCGCATCTATTAAATTCAATACCATTATTTACATGTCTTATTGAGCGCTTAACTATTCAATATTTTAATTAAAGTACCTCTCAATATATTTTGTTGGTTTATTGATTAAGTTTCAAATGTCATCGTGAATTCATACTTGTGTTAATTTCATGACTTCAACGCTAACCAACGCTCTTCTGTTTCGGAGGTGGAATATTTGGGCGATCACTTTGATCCAACTGAATTTTCCGATTATCGAATCAAATCTGATTTAAAGGGAGTATATTTTACATATTCCCTTGTTAAATACAATCAGACGACTGTTATTGAGATAACGTTTCGTTAATGACGAGCGTTTGGACATTGCATCAATAAGGGATGTTTTAATTAATAATAAAACTTTTGATGATAGAGATAATAAAATCTTGAGATAAAACATGGATGATTTTCCGTGGTACGTGAAAGCAAGGGGAAAGTTTTATTTGACGGCGTATGTGTTAAAACAAATTGAATCAAAAGACAAGCATAATGGAGAGCAAGTAAGTTATTTATTTGTTGTGTATAAAATGTAAATAAAATTATCAATTATGTTTTAAAATCAAATGATAAATGAGTATAAATGAATATTTGACGTGTATAATAAATTGCATGTACAATAAACACGTGATAAATTTATCATAGTTCATTCACTTGCACATTTATGAATATTGAAAAAATGAATCTATACGTAATAAATTATAAAAGTATGGATAGTAATAGATAAAACTTTAAAATATAAAATATTTCACAGATTACATCAACAAACACTGATGCTGATTTCTACGAGCTAATTAAAATTAATTCACCACTTAAATACCCGGAAGATACCAAGATAACTGTAAATATTGTATAATAACTGTTTGGTTGTGTTGTAAAATAGATATTTTTTTCAACAATAGAGGTTTGTTGAAATATTTCTATAAATTTTTAAGAAAGTCTGTTTTTGACGCCAAGTTTGTAGTATAAGGACTTTTTACAGTGTAACATTTGGATACATACGCATCTACTTATAACTGATTACAACAATATATCATTAACCTCAGTCTTCAAACTTTATGCTATCAAACTGGCTCCTTAATCATAAAGTTGAGGCAATATTTAACATTAAAGTTCACGTACACATAAAGTCCTGTCCCCCCAACCATATATCGGGAGGGGTATTACATAAAAGTAAGAAAACAACATACAATTATCATGATCCATCTTGATAACCAGGTTGTCAATGTTTAAACTTTAATTAATCTGCATAATTTGTTTATAAAACGTATCCCAATTATTTATGAAGGACGGAAATTTAGACATAAATTGTAAAAGTTCTACAATAGGATTTACGAAGTGAATCAAAACATCCATTAGATATGTGATTATTGATATTACAATGACGGTCAACTTTATAACTTCAGTATACGCAAACAGTGATAAGGATCTTGTTGAACTCGTGAAACATGAAGATAAATGGTACTTGAGATTTAGATGAGATCTCGACATTTCACATGACAGATTATTTTGGAATACAAAAGTCACTTGATTGAATATACACATTGCACAGGTTAAATACAGTTCATCGCATGTTAAAGAAAATGCAATCCTGTCTTGGCCATCTTAATGGAATTCAATTTGGTTCATCTTGATACAGTTATGGCTGGGCCATCTTAATGGAATTCAATTTGGTTCATCTTGATACAGTTATGGCTGGGCCATCTTAACGGAATTCAATTTGGTTCATCTTGATACAGTTATGGCTGGGCCATCTTAACGGAATTCAATTTGGTTCATCTTGATACAGTTACGGCTGGGCCATCTTAACGGAATTCAATTTGGTTCATCTTGATACAGTTATGGCTGGGCCATCTTAAAGGAATTCAATTTGGTTCATCTTGATACAGTTATGGCTGGGCCATCTTAACGGAATTCAATTTGGTTCATCTTGATACAGTTACGGCTGGGCCATCTTAACGGAATTCAATTTGGTTCATCTTGATACAGTTATGGCTGGGCCATCTTAACGGAATTCAATTTGGTTCATCTTGATACAGTTATGGCTGGGCCATCTTAACGGAATTCAATTTGGTTCATCTTGATACAGTTACGGCTGGGCCATCTTAACGGAATTCAATTTGGTTCATCTTGATACAGTTATGGCTGGGCCATCTTAACGGAATTCAATTTGGTTCATCTTGATACAGTTATGGCTGGGCCATCTTAACGGAATTCAATTTGGTTCATCTTGATACAGTTATGGCTGGGCCATCTTAATGGAATTCAATTTGGTTTATCTCGATACAGTTATGGCTGGGCCATCTTAATGGAATTAATTCAATTTGGTTCATCTTGATACAGTTGTGGCTGAACGAAGTCCTGTCTTTGTTGTCTTTATGAAGTCATGTCTGGGCCTTCTCGATGAAGTTCTGTGTCAGCCATCTTGATGCAATCCAGTGAGGGCCATCTTGATGGAGTCCTGTATGTGCCATCTTGATTGAGTCCTATGTGGGCCATCTTGATTTGGCAACGCTATCGTACATTATAAAAACCTTCATTTTTCGGAAAATCGGTAATGTTCGAGGAACAAATTTTCTCCCGAATTACGGAAATTACCGAGTCTTTCCGATTACGGCCATAATTCGTTTGGTTTCCATGTTTACCTTTACGATTGTTACGGTCGTTATGTTTTTCTCAAATACATTAAAAGTCATCCTTAAGTTAAACATGACTTCTAACTGAATTATTGACTTTTGTTCAAATAAATCGTTTACATTGAATATTTAATATGTTTGCTAACTAAATATTTAGTTTATAGAACGGACATGGCACCCTAGAGGACAGTTCAGGGGTGATTGACGAGGATTGGTTGTGATTTATGATATATACGCGTAATAGTCGATTTATGAATTTATCACAAGTACTGATTGAATGCCCCTTGTGTATCGTTGTGCGTGTTCAATTGTGGACTCTCGTAAAAGACTGGTTGTATATATATACATTCAAAGTTATGGCCCTTTATTTGCACCTCTCGCGAGAAGAGCAAAATGGAATCGTGGAGTTAAGCTAATCTAGTTTAAAAAGAAGTAAGATTTAAACTGCGTGAATGGGAGAGACGGAAGAGATTTGATAAGTGGAAGTGCTTGTGTGAGAGAGGGAGACAGAGAGGTTACCCGAGAGGGAGACCAGAGGTTGCCCGAGAGGGAGAGAGAGAGAGGTTACCCGAGAGGGAGAGAGAGAGGTTACCCGAGAGAGAGACAGAGAGGTTGCCCGAGAGGGAGAGAGAGAGGTTACCCGAGAGGGAGAGAGAGAGGCTACCCGAGAGGGAGACATAGAGGTTACCCGAGAGGGAGAGAGAGAGGCTACCCGAGAGGGAGACATAGAGGTTACCCGAGAGGGAGAGAGCGAGGTTACCCGAGAGGGAGACAGAGAGGTTACCCGAGAGGGAGACAGAGAGGTTACCCGAGAGGGAGACAGATAGGTTGCCCGAGAGGGAGAGAGAGAGAGGTTACCCGAGAGGGATGGAGGTTACCCGAGAGGGAGACCAGAGGTTGCCCGAGAGGGAGAGAGAGAGGTTACCCGAGAGGGAGAGAGAGAGAGGGCTGGATAAAAGTAGATTTGGAAGATTTTAATTGAATAGAGGTAGTCATTCAGACTGAATATAACTATTTGTGAGTTACATCTAAACTAGAATATAAACTAAAATATAAATGTATCGTTAATCCTGTCTGGTCATAAACGTAGGATATGACTCTGTGGCCGTGTAGATTGATTGGTCGACGATTCATTCCATAAATTAGTGTCAACGACCTTGAAAATAATATCTCATATTTTCTATTCATAAAAAAACAAAACTATAAAGGGATTTTATGACGTGTATAAATAGCGAATTATAAAGTTAAAGAATAAACAAATAATTGTGTAACATAAAATAAAAATTAATGGTGGATTTCATTTTATTTCAGGTTTATGGTAATTGATAGTTGATTGTTCGTGTCTTGTAGTAATATTTGTGTAACATCTTACGTCATAACGATATTATATTGCCTGAAAACATCAGCAGATTGTCATAAACAAAACATGGAGTACAATACGGAACAATAAAGCTATTATATACATGTATCATAATTAATCTATACTTCTATAACATATTTCATGCTATGTGCTATTTTTATTATTTACAATGAGTGACGTCACATATTGTACATTTAGAAGTTCATTTGATAATATTTCTAATATTAGTTTGCACGGCATTTTGTTCATTGAATTACTGTAATGGTAACTTTTTTGTACCCGAGTTTATGTAATGCTTGTTGTTTATAATAATATTTTGACATTAGTCGTCAGTCGAGTTTATGTGACGTAAATGTCTTTAGAGCTCATTCTGCAAACTGCCGTGTGTTGAACAGCCGGTTGGTAAATTGTTTAGTTGGTCATTTGTTCTGCTGGCTTTTGTTACATTCTTGGTTGCTGTGATGGTAAGTCAGCATGTGTCGTCTGACTACGTTAGTAAAGATTACAAACACATACCAACAATAAGTACATTTCTGTACCTATAACAATAATCACTGTGAATATAAATGATGATAATCACATATGAGTGATTCCTAAACTATTTTGTAATATTTAGTAAGATATTTGCTGTTAATATTGACTGTACTCATCATAAATTTACATGAAGTGGTATTGGGTTGACGGAACTGGTGTAATTTACGCATATTTTATTTAAATAAATTTGTACAGCCACTGTAATACTGCCTAAGACTTTATAAATATTTAACTTTATATATCACATATTCAAGTACGAATCTGTACTTCAATTAGAAGTCAATTTGTCAAGAGTCACCCAAACATAAACCTTGACCTTTTCAAATATAAGTGTCTCCACAGAATTCCTGGTGCGGCCGCAGTCTGGCGCCAAAATGTCAAACAGGAGCGTCAAGGATTGCGACCGCTACTTCGGCCTGCATACACGAGTGAAGCATGACATCTCCAGTTTAAGTAATGTTTTACATGTTGAAAACACTTTAATCTGAGATATACTTGAGAGCTGAGCACTGTATAGTTTGTGGATTACATTTATGAATATTAAAATCTGATTTATTCAAACACCGATAAGTGTTCGTTTAGTTGGACGGATTTTTTATTTATTTTTTATGCGATATCTTGTCAGGTAGAGAAAAAGCTGTCATCTTATATTTACGGAGAACTGTCGACTATGATCAAAAACTTGATGCTGAAATGTTAAAAAATGCTACTGTAAACAACTTAAAGATTTTAAAAGTTTGTTTAATTATCACAATTCTGGTCTCTATTTTGTGATGTTACTCAGAAACCTAGTTCTTGAGATAAGAACAGTAGTGGGGTTACTGTAAACAGTGGAGTTTGTCTCAAGGCGGCCCCTATCTTAGTGAATGGTTATACATTTTTTGTACATTAATGAGGTCGATGGTGAGTCGGGATGTGCAAACGTTGAGCAATTAAAACATTTCATCTAGACATTTTGATAAGTTTAAGCAACTTTGTAACAATTCGGGCTAATCAGTGTTTCATGTACTTCAATTATGATTAAATAGATACACGCCTCTTCAGATTTTCAGGTTATCCTAATTTTTTACTCTGTTCTCAATGACTACCATTCACATTATGACCTTGTTGATGGCTGATATGTTGGGTTAGTTCTTATATCCTAACATATCTAATAATATTTTTTCTAAGAAAAGAAAATTTCGATGAGTAGATGCTTAGTATAAATTGAACGGGAATTTTTCCCAAAACTGTATCCTATTTTTAAGAAACATTTATTAGAATTTAATCAAACTCAGTTTTCAACTTTGTTTTATAGATTTATTGCACTCAAAATAATAAAATGGTTAACCTAGCTGATCGACTGACTCGTTTTAATTGTATCACATGATCTCTAAATTGTTCGTTAATGCTTTCATTTCCTCTGTACAATTCACTGGTATGATATACAGAGTGTGTTCTGTCAATATTGTGGAATGTTTTAACAAATGAGTATTTCCAGTTAGCTTTGTGAGATCATTGATCTGACGAAACACTTTTTAATTGGAAGCAATTACGCCGTTAGGTGATTGTCCCAGAAAACTGGCTTGTTGAATATTACAGAAGACTTTAAAATGATTTATCATGACAAATGAAATAGAATATTCATAACTGTACAAAATATACCCTAGATGACATTTTAAGTTGAAGAACTATATAATATTGTAAAAACATACTTTAAGTGACTGTTTTTTTTTGGATTTATTTTTTGTTTCATCTCTGGATCAAAACGGATATTTTCAGATACCAAGTGGGTAGAACTACTTTACAATTTTATTACCAAGAAAATCGTCGAGCACGTGGTTTGTCAACAATTAAATTGATAGTATGTTCAAACAATAGGAAATGACTCAAATTCATTTAAATTTCAAATAAAATCGGATGAGGTTAAGTATAAAGATCAACACAAATTCCGTTCAGATTTGATGCCGTAGTGAACTTTCATATCATTTCACAAACAGAATGGTGTTAGCGTGATTTTAAGTGTGACTGAGAGGAATTAGACTTGGATAGTCTGGAAAATTGACGTGTTTAAACACGGATGACATTAAACTAGGTGAATTCTTACGTTTTCATTTATTAACGATGACGGCCCGGAAACGGTCCAGGGAATTAAGTTTGGTCGGTTTACGGTCACGGGACGGAAGTTGCATCGGCATTAAGTCAGATGAATCGAATATATTCGATTATAAAGATTTCACTAACATGAAATCGTCTCAAAGGGCATTAGGGTCTCAGTTTTATGATCCCTTTTTGATGAAGCCCGGTTTTCTTGAAGGTTTGACAGAAAAGGAGTGGGAGGAGTGGATAAAACTTACTACAGAGCCGTACCACCGCAAACCGGTCTACAACCCAATGACTTTGTTAAAAAAGGTACATTTTAGATTCAATATTGCAGATAATATGTTTTGTGTGTAGAAAACAAGCACTTTTATAATATAACACTGAGAGTCGATTTAATGAAAGAAACAGCTTGGAATATGTTGTTTATATCTGTTACTGTTATAATTACGTATGCTGTTTTTATAGTATTTAAAGCCTTTACATTTTACTTTTAAATATTTGCTTACCTTAGTTTTTAAAATATTCTTATAGTATCTTGTAAGGTGTACTTATATTATACTAAAATATCTGGAAAACGTCTTCAGGAACTGAACGCGATCTGAACGTTACATCTCGTTATTTGTTTAAAGCTATTAATAAGTTCCAATATTTAATCAGGAGATTCTTAGGTTTACACTCCTTGTGTAGTGAGAATATTATAATTGTTAAATAAACTGTTAATCTCATAGATACATACCAAGTCTACGATTCGCAAATAGAGAATAAGAAAAACGGAAATTTATCCGGCCCGGTGTTAAAATTGCTACAATGTATAAGATTACGATCTGGAAAACCGGACCTGAGTTTAAACCCAATGTTTGAAACAGTGGAATGTCCGGTGTAAGATTTTGTCACATTAAGAAGTAAATATTTAACGAAATAATGAATTCATGATTGACTCTATACATCAAACTTCAGTCTCGCACTTTGTTCGTGTTGACATCAGTTTAAACTAAATATTCTAAATCATGTTATTAATTCATCTAAACAAGTGATGCAGACTAGAATTAACTGTAGGTTTTTGTTAAAGCAGTATTTGATTTATTGGAAGTTTGGCCCGCAGGCGCGTACCCAGGCTAAATTGAAGTGGATTCAAGAATATGATACGTTCTGAGAGTAGCTAGTTTAACCCCATCTCAGTCAAGAATTTAATTGATTTTATTGTACCATACATATATAATGTATATATTAAATATTATTATTCTTTTATCTTATTTTTTTTTGAAAAATGATATGGATTCATTTGCTCACCTGCGTATCGGCAGGTACGCGCCAGGCCGGCGTCATAATTGAATTTTGCTTCTTTTTCATTGGCTGATTATTAGATCGAAATCTGACACACCAATCAGCTGCCCGGATTTTGAGTTTGTAGTTTTAAAAAAAGTAATACGTTAGTCTAATCTGGTTAGTTTCTGTTAACATGTCATGAATTCTATATATCAGTTTTTGAAATACAATTTAACGAGTACGAATAATATTACATAACACTAAAATTTGAAACTGAGCAAACTTAATACATGTATCATGTGGTAGAAACAGAGCGACATTATGTTTTGGCGAAGCAAAACTGGACAAAATAGCTCAAATTGTGAAGTTTTCAAGTTTGTTTTCGTTCAGAATACGCTGTGTATACATATACATGTCTTCTTTTGATATTTGAATTCACCAATAAATAAATCTAAATGACCTTACAGTTTGAAGTACATATAATTAAATATTGATATTTGTGAAATGCAAAAGGAAATACAAGTGTATTTAAGTTCCTCATCGACCTTGTCTCCATATCAAGATTATCTTCTTATTTCTATGATGACAAAGTTGTTAACGTTATAGAAAAGCGTGTGATGATATGATATAGATTAAGTAAATGATTGACAGAATATGTTCAGAATATGGAATGAATTATATGATGAAGATTAGGGTATGGATGTGGCTGTATAGCATCATATGAATGTGAAAAAATATGTTTATCATCTAAACAAATTTAACTTCCTGTTCCAACTTCAGGTCAACAGTACAAATATTTGTTTCTTGTTTTTCTAACTGCAGTTTGCAGTGATAACACGTGTTTATACCATAAATAAAATGCAGCTTTCACCTCTTAAACAATCTTGCCCGACTTTGACTGTTACACAAAGCGAAGTTAGTGTGACCTTTTTATGGTTTGTCCAGTGACATGAACCAAATACAATGTGCATGTATATTGTATTGTTTAGCTTTTTGCGTCCCAACTGAAGAACATTCTACCGTATTAAAACACGTCGTATATTTTACAAATTCCCATATACACGTACAAGGACATATCTATAACAATAAAACGTGACGTAAATGAAGGCAGATAACCGACCAGACATGTATAGGTCATTGACGTCAAAAGTGTACAGAATACCAGTTGTGTTATCTTATTGTTCACGACTAAAACAGTGTTACAAGATGAACGATAAAGTTATAAATTCACGTAATTTTGTTGGTTTTTTTGGTTTAAAAAGGATTGAATTCCTCAATGAAAGAAATAAACCATACTTGTAGTACAATTAGCAGTAACTGAGAATTCCAGTTTTTAGAACTATTGATTATAGAAGAGAAAAAGGGACTTGAAAAATCGTCCGATTTTCAAAGAATTCTGATTTTCATGGAGTTCGATTTTCAAAGAATTCTGATTTTCATGGAGTCCGGTTTTCAAAGAATTCTGATTTTCATGGAGTTCGGTTTTCAAAGAATTCTGATTTTCATGGAGTCCGGTTTTCATGGAGTCCGGTTTTCAGTGGTTTTACTGTACATGTATATGGAGAAATGATCGGGACTTGGGACTTGAACTCTTCAACACCTCACCTCTCACTATCCAAACCCATAATGGCCAATCAAAGTAAAAGTAAATATACCCAGCATTTATCATATCTAAAATGGAAATACGAAAAGTGGCTTTTAACCTCAGCTTAATTGTCTTAGGTAAATATTGTTGTTTGTACTATTGACTCTAAAAACGGAGATTAGTGAACTGTTTTTTGTTTGAATTCGAATAAACATAGAAATCACTCGATATTGATTCATAAATTACCAGTCTTGACATCAGTCCATTTTAAAACTTCGTTCCTGCACGGTATATAATTAGTTTTTAAAACCTTTGTTGCTAATTAGCGCGGATAAATATTGACTTATTTGTGGTCCACGATCACCAGCTCCATTTCAGTGAAATTATCCACTTTCCTATCCAGGCTATTGATTGCGTTAATCCCCAGCTCGTCTTTTCTTCGCTTTATGAACTTTTATATTGATGTCAACTCTGATTCTGTGAGCTGGAAAATCGTTACTGGTCTCATGTATATGGCGCTATTTCAGGGAATTAGATTGAACTTCAATTTGATTTATATTTTTCAACAATTCATGAATAAAATATCTTCAAGTGTATTAACTATTGAACGTACTGGCTCATACATTTTTGTGCATGTACTTTGTGAATATTGTGAGTTTGATTTTGAATAGTTCCAAAGTTTATGATTTGTTTTTAATTAGTTCACCTGAAGGGCTTCGACCTTTTTAGATCTGTGATGTGTGAATGATGTGCGCATGCGCGGAATTACGATATGTGTTGTACTATTTAACGCACTCACTGGTGACAGTGCCTTGATTTAAAATGACTTTGTTTTTGTATGAAAATAAACCTCGTGAATGACGTTTAATGTTCAATAAACCCAGCTTACCTAGTTAGTAGCTACAAAGCTTCAGTTGACGGCTGGTATTAAATTTGATCCGAGTAAATTATGATCATATTAATAAAACTATAAAACGTGGTGTGTTTGATGGATGAGTTTATTGACGTGCAGCATGCGGAATCAGATATCTACACAACAAGCATAAAACAGTTTATGAAAACAAATTGATGGGCGGTGTTTTGATTCAATATTTGGTAATACCAGTGTTTAAATATTAAAACAGGTAGACGTTTGTGGTCGTGGAGGTAGGAACAATTTGGATGAATTGTGACTCCAGCATTTGCGCTTGGATATATTTAAAGTTAATGAACTATTCGTGACGTACGTTTTTGAATTGAGACAAGTGATTTAGGGATTTTTCATGGAAAATCCACCCATTCAGTGACATTTTAACAATCTGTTATTGTTTACAACTGCAAAAGTCACGCAAGAATTATTTGCATGGCAGCAAGGACTGAGAGAAAATTGACCTGTGTTGATGCGTCGGTTCGAGATGTTGTGTTGCACTCGTGTTATTCGGAGCTTCTCGGACTTTATTGTTAACTGAAGCATTTTTCTCTGTAACCAAGGTATTCCGAATGCCGAATTCTTCTAAATAAGGCGATTTTTGTTGACATACGATAACACTCGCGTTGTTAATTGACTGCATCACGGCATGCGCATGTTAAAGGTTATCAATTGCAAATCTTTCATGTGATAAATTTTGCGGATTTTTTCAATCAGACAATTCATTCTATGAACGTATGGTTATTGTTAGTAGCGCGTATTAATAATCATTCCATTGATGTACTGCGATGCATTCATGTAATTATTGTATTGAATGACTCAGAGGTTGTGGAGTTGTAAGAAAGTAGAGAAAAATCTATTCACTAGTTTGAATAAGAGCCCAATCATTCAATGTCAGCCTTTACCCGTGTATTATTAAATGACACTATGATTGCATTTTGTTACAATGAATGTGATTTTCATGAATAGGTACAAGTATTCTAATTTGATATTTCTGATATGTTTTCTGCAAACAGACAAAGAACATATTCATGTATGTTTTTAAAAAATGTATATATGGTTAGATGTGTAAAATGACATGAAAGTTTCACATAAATTGTGCTGTTACGGACAGTAGCTGTCATATGAACAAGTCTAGTATTGTTATTTAAAATCCTCAGACAACACGGGTTATTATTTGCGCTCCTATTAATAATAAATTGAACTTTTGAATGACTACAAACGAGTGAAGCGCTTAACAAACACATGTTGATACCACAAACAGAATTAGATCGAAGTAAGATAATAATTGTATTGTTGTTAACACATAAATGGAATTCTGCGGATAAATAAATAGGAGTTGTCGGTAAATATATATTTTAATTGAAGTGTCGGAGTACAAGTCTAATTGTGTTTATATTGGATAATGTACGATAACCAAAAGAAGACGAGTTTTTTACGTTTGTGAATGCATTGCTCAGTAGTGAACAATTTGATAATTGCTGTGAATTCTTCCGTCCAATTTTGTTGCTCTGATTAACGATTTTCAATTAAAAGGAATTTGTCACGTGATGATTCGTTCACGTGGGGAACCGGAAATAGTTTTATTTTGAAAACACTTAATTATACATGAAGTAGTATTGAATACACGACAGTAAATATTATGTGTAAACTGGAAAATCTTGAGCATTTCGGACTAGTAAGGACCTTAATATGATCTTAAATGGCTGATTCCATCAAACATTTGGACTACACTAATGATGATGGACAGTGTCCGGAGTCCAATGTAAGCTTAGTTATAAGACTGATTACTATGTATGTTTGTTGACGGCACAGTGAATGTTTTAGTGGGTAAAGTGGTTGGAATTGTAACTGTCAGGAACTGTCGCCGAGGTAATGATAGCTGGAAACCCACATGGTCGTTTAAAAGTTGCTGTTATAGATTGTCTTAGATTAGATGTCTCAAATCTCAGTACTCAAATAACTGTTCACTTTTTTTTGAGAAGTACATTAGAAAATTTATGTTGGTTGTATTATTCGCGGTTCTCCATTTAACCTCGAGAGTGTTAATCTGTTATCTTTTAACGATAACTTGCGTTCTAGTGTAACTCTCGGAATCAATGTCAGAATGCACACAAACATTTTTGATGCATATCTGTTTGAAATGTGATTAGTTTGTGGACAGTTTCAACTGTATCTTAAAAAATGTCTATACTTGTAAAACTACATACATGTTTATTGTTCGAGGTTCTGTGAGTAGAATCACATCATCACAACCACATCGAATCTAGTAAATGTGTAAATATTTCGTGAATAATACATTTGTAATCGATTGAATAATGGGACAAATATGATGGAACTAAAACCAGGTTTGCTTGAAGGCTTAACACCAGAGGAGAAATATCGGTGGGTGAATCTTATCACTTCAGAACCGACAGAATTCCACGGATCTCGATATTCTTCGTTAAAGGTACCGTGAACTTGTTGCTAGGTGACTGTTGTGTTTTTGTTCATGTATTTATTTGACGCTATGTTTTTCAGTTGATTAGGTTTTTTCAACGTTTGTCTGTGTTTATTATATCCACATGTTATATTCTTTACACGTGTCTCTTTATAGTGATCCCCTGTGTATACGTGCGAGAGAAATAGTTTGTATATGCGCTCAGTTAATTTTTTTTAACAAGGCCGACAGTACACACGGTGACTTCAGCATGGTCGTTAAATAATTAAATAAATCTATCGAATAGATGAATCATATTCTATCTTGTATACAATAAAATATCTGTTGTTACAATCTATCGACCAAACCTATTCAGTTTCTGATCAAATCACATGAACTAAATTTACTTGATATGAAAACTCTGTCTATGGTTCCACACCTAATATTGATGCAGCATGCTTTGAAAATATCCAGTTATCCACGTGTAGATCATAAGTATTGATATTAGACCACAGTAAATGCATCTCTTCCATAATTATGTTTAAAGTAGATGTGTTTTATACATGGTATTACTGTTTTAATATGTAGTACGTAAAATTTGCATCTTTGAGAAAATTATGCTGCGGTCTGTGATGTCGACCTTCCTACTTGGCCTTTGATGTTAAAGCAACTGGTTTAGTCACATGTTATAAGGGGACGTAATTGCGATAAAAATTGTGATGATTTGTCTTAGTCAAACTATTGTTGCCTCCCTTTAAATTGCCAGAACGGTTTTGTTTAACACCTAGACAATCAGGACATGTGTATCACTTGTATATGATCATGGTAGATACAGTGTCTTATTCATTAACTAGTGATGTTATATTTTTTATTGATCATTGGTTGATGAACAGCCGTGATATACATGTATAACAATTTATGAAATCATTTATGATGTCTCGTTGTAAATTTTGCATATTTATCATTTTATTTGAGTTCAAGTACGAACTTAATAGAAGCACAAATTTACGAGTAAGTATAAAAATCCACGTAAATTTGTATTTTATGTCCTCACGAAGGTCGTGATTTGTAGTTTTATCAATGTTTGATGGAAAGTAATAACCTTGCGAATATCTCGGTAAACTTGCTTTTATTTTAAGCCATTAATGTAGTATATCCATTGTATATACTGTACTTATTTTACGTATTTCTTCATTGCTACTAAAAATGATAATAGTATAAGAATAGTATTGATCAATCATAATAATTAAAGAAATCTTCGAATATTTGATGTTCACGTAGACGTCAATGTAAATAAATAAAAAGGGACGATTACTTTAAGGATTGCTTTTGAAAAATCTCACGGTATAGATATAAAACATTAACAAATAAAGAGGTAGCTTCGAATAATAATAACTCCCTCTTCCAGAAAAAAAATACTGGCAAATATTTGTAGCATTAAAACACAAAAAAATCTCTCTAGAAAGGCGATATGGATATAATTAATTTGTACATTTGTTTTAAGCAAGAACTTTCAACTTCATTGATACCCTATTTCAAATTTCAACTACGATTATTTCATTGTAACTACAACAAATTTCGTATTTTGTCATTTATTTCAACAGGTGTAAAGTTTCAAACACCAAGTTTAATTACAGACAGTAAACACTAATAGTTAAGTATGCAGAAATGAATTAACTTCAGACAAATTAAGTTTTGCTCCTACAAAAGACTTTAAACTCCGGCCACTTTCGTCAATAAATACACCACTTAAAAATCATTTTACTTGTTCAAATACGAAGGCAGACAATAATGTGTCTATATTGTCCCATGAAACATTTTATTGTTAAAATGATTGATTTTTAACAAATTGAATATTGTAAAAATAAGTGGAAGGAATCACAAAATTACAAACCTCTGTTTACACTACAAACAACTTTAAGTTCAAATACACGTGTTATAAATCATTATTGAAAAAATGAATGAAAGGGAGGGTCGGATTTTTCACTTTTCAAATAATTATTTTTTTCTATGTGAAAATAAATACAGGTGATGTTTATACTTGTCTTGATGTCCACACTTTTCCCTATATATTGGATTTTCTTCAAAGCATTGGTCTCTTTGACGACGGGTTTAGAGGTCATTAAAAGTCATTTGAAAAACTTGTCTCTAAACTCGAGGATCGGGTTGGTTGTGTTTGTCTTAAAATTGACCAATGATGAGGCTTTATTTTTATATTGTCTAAAAGTCTCAGATCACTAATCAATGAATGGTTTTTACTTTAACGATATCCGAGTGAACCCATATGAATATGAACACTATGAGAGCCTCTAACATAAATGAATTCTGCAACTATGCTAACTGATCTAACCAAGGGTAACCAAACGCGTAACACATAGAAAGCAGGACTCACATCAGACATATTTTTTACAGTATTTTAATAAAACATTTAACCATACTTGGTGAGATAAAACATAAATTTTTCTGTACTTGGGCTAGTGATAAATAAATAATGTAGTCCAGTGTGTGGAGATATTTTATTTATTATGTTACGTTATGTATCCAAATGGTCGCGTACTGTAGCCACAGCGTAACAGACAAATCTATAGTAATGACACGAAGAATTTTTGTCAGATAATCATGCATTTTTTCTATTTGATATCTTTAATACAACTTTGTTAATTCCACCGCATATGGTGTTTATTTGTTTTATGTATATTTTATTTATTGATATATTGACCAGTTAGTGTCTGATAATCTGTTTTAAGATAATATCAAAAACCAGTTGTTTATACCTGCTGCTTTGACATTCAGGACTCATTTGTTCAGATTCTAATGACATGAAAATATACGAGTGATTTCAGCGTGAAACTTTCTGAACGTGTGATTACCATGGCAACATATCTTCAATAAGATAAGATATGCCTGTATGTTTTTATCATCTGTTTTAATGTACGTCTACAGAAGATGATCGAACCAGCATCTCTTGGTTGCCAGGAAATACAAACTGATATCTCCCTTAGCAACTGGCATCTTCATGATTCAGGGTAAATTTGGTATCGCGTCGTCAAATATCATTATATATGTATACAATAAAAATATTTCCTTTATGATAATCAGAGAAGAAACAAAAATGCACGTTATGCATGTTATGGACATTAATAAATTTGTCCCTTATAATCCGCATCATGGAAGTTTGGGTTTTCGAGTGAAGTAAAGAAAGTTTTGTTTTCGCATATTATGTAAAATGCACCATTTTCAATTCTGCGCTTAGTAACACGGGTTAATATTGTCCTAAAGACATCTAATCGCTTATTGAAGTAGTTTGTCTTCTTATTAAACCAATCAGATTACTATATAATCAACCTTCACTTGTTAGCTCGTAAATTCTTTTATTTGTATCACAAAGTTTGTACGTTAAGTTATATGAAGTTCTACAAAATTTGATAGATAATTTTACTTTATTACGGGTTCATAAAACATCTAGCTATATTAATGGGAATATTTAAATCCTATTCAAGTGCTCGATCAGGTATGAATTATGGGTATTGAAAAATGTTTAACGACAGAACTAAAATGAATGTTTGCCTATTTTCAAGCTATATCGACATGATACTTAAGTTGGTATGGCGCAGATCTTAGGCCGCCTTAATATAAGTGTTCGTTTATTGGCTTATCTTATTGTTTACAAATATGTGCTTTTAGTTACGAATTGTTTTCTGATATGGAACAGAAATGAAAAAAAAAATGACAGAGGTAATGGCCAAATTCAAATATCATTTATTGTTCCACTGGAATGTCTTTACTGTATAAATCAACATAAAGCAGACATACATATAGATATTTCATTAAAAAATAAATGAACAACTTTATTAGTGCCGTCATACAAGATATTCACAGAATGCTTGCTTTCTGATCTTGTTGATTTTGATGCCCGAAATTATACTAGAGATGTTCGAATACAGGTCAACCTCTTCAGAGCGACCCTGTCTTGAGCATCAAGCTCCCTTTAAAAATAGCAAGATTTTTTCCACTGTACGATTTAACTATTAATTTAACCTCTCTAGTGCAACAAGCTCTAAACAACAACATGTTTTTGCCTCTCCCGAAGGGTGTTGCACTCCAACTACTGCATCATGAATAAATCACCAGGTGGCACCCGTGCGCATGTATCAATGTCGCGCGCGTTTCATGTTATAGTAATTGACACAGAGGTGTTATTTATTCGTAGAAGTCATGTGCAATAGGACCAGAATAAGGGAAATTATTCAACTCACAGGGGGCTAGCATGTTGAGGGGATGGTGTATAATGGTGTATTAGGTCTACAATGGCCGCACGGACCAAAAACATGTATATCATAATTATATATATACATATACAAGGGTTACGAAATGACAGTTTCTGCACCAAGTTTGTTTAACACTACGTAACTTTTTCAGTAATAGCTCAAATCTCTAATAATTGGTGTCTACTGATAGCTAATACATTATACTACACATAACCAATAAGCACTTGGTCCAGTTCAAAACAATGAAGCAGATATTAAATCCTTTTCCTCCAAAAATCGTCAATATCGTTTAGACGAACGCGTCCTCGCAACACCAAATTAATCAGAATTACCATACTAAATACACCTTACAACAACAGGTAGAGGAATGACAACGTATGCTAACCATAAATGTCTCTAAAATACACTGCAAATTTAAAGCAAGTGGAGATGAATTGGTCAATGAGAAATGAGTTTATTTGTAGATTGATAGGAATATTATTTTATTGTTTTGAAAATCGTTGGAAATCTGGAAAATTCTAGAACAGGGAAACTCTTTTAAAGGAGGTTGAAATAATTTGTATTAATTTGAAGAAACGTGTCTATTTCAATGGATTTGGTGTAAGCGGGTAACAAATAAAATTCTATATTAGACCTAAGTTCGACAACTATCACAGTGCATTGAAATACGAGATGACTTGACTGGATAATATCGACTTACATAACAAGTTTAAATAAGAGTACAATGAATTTGATTTATAAAACGACGTTTGCTCAAAAATCGATCATTTTTAACTGACAGCCACTTCATGAAAGATTACAGTTGGTTACATATCTACCCCGATCTGTGTTTAGCGTTGTCATGAAACATGAACTATCAAGTGACATTGATATTCAATATACACCATTCATATAGCAGGCCTTCGATACTGTAAGTCAATTGAGGGATGTACAACATTTTTGCAGCACTTTGTCAGATAACGTGTTCAAAATTTGTTGTATGCTCTTAACGTTGATGTTATCATTTTTTTCATAATTTTTTCTTTGTTTTTTTGTCGTTTTTCAACAATTTTTCAGTTATTTATTATACTAGTGTGTGCTGTTGGACGCTGATTTTTTATCATTTTTATCAAGTCCATTTTAATGACAACCGGTAAAATAAACACCGTAACGACATTTCTAAAATGACCAGACCTTTGTTACTTTAGATATGAATCATAAAAATATGCTTCGATTGCTGCACTGAATTATCTGCGTTAAGTAACTGCCAAACATTGACGATTGTATTAAATGATGTTTTCTATAGGCTGGTTCTTGTTCTATTAATAGAAAATCCATATATTATAAGTGCTTTCCTAATTCTGTAGTATTACATCGATGCAAACTTCTCTCAATAATGGGATGATAAGTGTACCTTGATTGTTACAACATTGGATTGTTATGTAATGAAAGATTTGTGCAATACGCGTATAAAATATCTTATGCTGTTCTGTAAGGATGACATCGCAAGTAGTGTATAAATCTTGCTGCAATGCGTGCGTTTGATTGGTTGAGAGGTTGATTGGTTGAGACGTTGATTGGTTGAGAGGTTGATTGGTTGAGAGGTTGATTGGTTGAGAGGTTGATTGGTTGAGAGGTTGATTAGTTGAGAGGTTGATTGGTTGAGACGTTGATTGGTTGAGACGTTGATTGGTTGAGACGTTGATTGGTTGAGAGGTTGAGAGGTTGAGAGGTTGATTGGTTGAGACGTTGATTGGTTGCGAGGTTAATTGGTTGAGACGTTGATTGGTTGAGAGGTTGATTGGTTGAAACGTTGATTGGTTGAAACGTTGATTGGTTGAAACGTTGCACGCGCAAGCACAAAATGACCGAATGTTCTCGTCCTTATCAAGGTTAAAAAAACTTCATCTTGACATCAACATATGGCTCACATTATAAGCTATAATATCCCATGTGATGTACTCGTATGTTTGCAATTGTTAAGCGTGAGTTACTAATTTAAACTATTACCACAAAGGGAGATTACTGTTGCTCGTTCGCATTATTTATTTATCAACCAGGGCATGAAAAATCCAGTAATTGGTGCATCCGGTTTGTTATTCATCACCTTGGATTAATATAATCTGTACTGTCATACTCCATTAGAGTATAGCATCTAAACTGTGCAACGTTTGTTTTGGCACTAAGTATAGTTTCTGTTATCACATAGCGCAGTATTCGGTCCGGGTAATTACAGCAATTTCCTTTTAACATGTAATCAAGATACCTGACACCTCTGACTTAAAAAGGACACCAAGGGCCTCAGAAATTACACCAATCCATTAAGGTATCTTTTACACACGCTAGAGTGGAAGTTAATATCTAGATCCCAGCTCAATGATCGACACTTGATTCCAGTACGTACAAATCCACTTCAATATTGAATGGAGCGAAATAGTGTATATAGAATCTCTTTATTGAACTATCGAGTGTTATAACCAACTGTTTTACATGGTGTGAGATTAAGGGAAAATCTAGAATTATTGATGAATAATACACAAAAAATCCTAAATCTCTCGTGCTATTGAATAAAGCATCGCTGTACTTATATTTTTGCCCCAGGTGAACGACATTATCAACATTTAATTACGGAACTTCTCGCCTCGTGGGTTTGAAAATAAGAAATCCTACTCCTCTCTTTTTATAATTTTATTTGCTTAAATAATTAGAACTTAGGCAAACTCGGATAGAGAAGACGGGATCTTAATTGGATCACCGGTGGTTGCCAGTGGATGCGTAGGTTAACAATAATTCCTTATTCTCGGCGAAAAGGTCTTTGTAAAATTATTAGATACACGTAGATCTATTTGGATGTTTTAAATCGATGTTTTAAATGACACTAAATCATCGCATAAAGAATCTATTGAGTTAGAAACCAAAAATAGGAGATCGATCGTTTTGGGGCAGAGTGCGAGATGTTAAAGTTTTCTTTACTACAGACTTCGGCATTTTAATTCACCGAATTTTAATACATGAAAAATGAGATGTTTTAAAAGCAATTGAACGCTACTATAATGGCGAGCAGTTTTGACTAAAGATCATACCATAATTTTATGTAAATGTTTGTTAAATCTTAAGTGATTGATAATGCTTAGCTGGTTTTCGCATAAGTGCTTGAATTTTAATGTTTAAATCGGTGAAAATAATGTCAAATAGTTTTCACAACCAGCAGTTGAAAATTTCTAATAATTTATAAATATGCGTCGGGGAGTTGTGAAGAACGAGTGGTGAATATTTTAAGAGGTACTTGTATTGACAAATAAATATTATTTAAAAGGTGGCGTGTTTAGCAATATACGTACACTATAAGTCATCTAACTCAGATATTGAAATCATTCTTAAAAATGTCATATCAGACGGAAGACGGAAAATAGTGTTCCGTGTTATTACTTAATATAAAGGTGTAAATGAATTTGTTCTAAAGTACGGAAGTTGCGTTTTATTATAGATAACAAAAATTGGAATATACATGAAGTGTGTACGTGTTTTAATTTTATATTAAAATCAGGAAATTAATTCATTAATGATAATACAATGAAATTAATATGTCTACTCATGTGTTAAGAATGCCTCATGGAAATTCAGTGTTACGTTCCCATGGCAACGGTTACCATGTTAACGAACTGCCTAAAAAAGGTCGAAGGAGACTTAAGCCAATTCCTGGAACATCAGCAAAAAGGAAAAAGTTAAAACGACTTCATATTACGGAGACAGATTCTAGGATTCTAGCGCTGTTGAAGGTAATGGTTCGTTATTTTAGACTCAACGCTAACTATACTAAGGTTTAATAACAATTGCAAAAAGTAATTGCCATAAGTGACTACATTAACTTAAAATTGTATACAAAAATGAATCTCAAATTTTAGAAACTACCAAATTTCGAGAGTTGTTGGAATGAAAATTACACGTACTTAATATAAAGTTTAACGTTTGAAGATTTTTACCGCGTGTTTATTTTTCTGACGAAAACACATTCATAGTAACTATTTCTTCCCATTATACACGTATATTAGTTTGTTGTTAAGTCTTGAACTAGGTTCGAACCCACGATCTTTAAAGTAATATCGCCTTCAGTATACGCTACCCCACCGTCTGTATACCCGGGGCATCTCCCACATTGATATCTTGCCTTATATTCTACTGAATTCTGACATCTATTGGATTGTTTGTATGTGGAATAGTTTAATCTTTTGATAAATTCAGTACTTTACATGTTATCGTCTCTAGACTGTCTTATGATAGATCTCCACACAATAGACACTACGTGAATAGAAATTGCGCTTCATCCGTAAATATTTTAATAAATATTTTTATTTCTTATCTTAATTGTGTTAAGCATTAGGAGAATCATGTATACAAGCACATTCTGTTTGTGTTACATTCGGGTATCTTAAGGTTATTATATATATTCATTGCAACACATTTATTTATACAGTGGATTATCTTATACGTACTGAGCCAAGCTGTAAATAGATGAAAACAAGTGACATTCACGCATAAGAAATTTGAAAAAAAAATAGAAGCCCTAGACCACTTCTGTTTCTGTGTGAACATTGACGACTTTAATTCAATTCAGACTTCTACCACAAAGAAAATACTTGTATTCAGTGAAATAATTATCGGGCCAACTTCAGATAGCTTGTATCCAGAAACAACTAGTTACACTAGACATAGATCTATCTACAGGCTGTATGCAAAAACATGGTATTCATTATAATTATATTTCGTGGAAAAGTTTTGCAAGATTACAAAAATGAGCCTAAAACATCGACGTAGCCTTTTTTAACATCGATATCCCAGCATTTAAACTTCAGTCATACCTGTGAACAGGTGGCCATCCCTGGGAAAGACAAAATGTGACCTTTATTGACAGGTGGCCTTTATTCGGAGGTCATTTAGTTTTAAATAAGCAGGGATGGTTTTCCAAGAATGGCCTTTATTCACAGAGTGGTCTTTATTCAGACGTGACCGCCAACACAGGTTTGACTGTATTTTCAATTATGACTGCAAGCAATGACTGGTTTACATGTTAATCTTTATGAACCTGAAAGTTTATTGTGTGAGGGTTTGGTAATAATTGAGAGCAAGTTAACAAATTATACTGTCATAAATACAAATGTAATGTCAATACAGCTGTATAACAATAATAAAATGATCATTTCAGGCCCAAATTTGACCTTATTGTAGAATCTCCATGTATACTTCAACGTAAACTTCACTGTACCTGTAAGTATGATTTTCGGAGCAAAGACATTTTATAGGTCGATTGGTATATAAATATGTTTTAAATTGCCGCAATGTCTGTAAATAAGTCAATACGTTTGCTCTGCCATTTTAAAATTTGTTCCCAATTACTCATTAACAGGCGTATCATAGTTCAGACATGTCTGTTTTATCGTCTCACTATAAACGTTCAATTCTTGTTTTGACCAAGTTCAAGAACCACTGATCACTCTTAATTGAGAAGTTTACAAGGATAAAAGTATGGAGCAATGAATTTTAAAAGCGTTTGATAACACGACATGATCGATAACGTTATAAACATACGAGTGTACAGTAAAACCTCGACATTAAAACCACCTTTAGGACCAAGAAAATCGGGCTTAATAATTATGTGGTCTTAGTATTGAATTGAAATATAGAGAAAATATTGAAAACTGGTTCAGGAATAGCTGGTCGTAATTTTAAGATGGTTTTAATTTAGAGATGGCTGCCAACTGTGGTTTTCACTGTATGTGATAACACAATAATAATAATGAACATATGTACGAAGCTTTCGAGGATTGTTTATGGAAAGTTTGCGCAATGGATATACATTTATACAACACCAAATTAACTTCAGCCAAAATGTATGGAAAGGAAGTAAATCTACAATCAGTTTCAAAAGAATAACTGCACTTCTGTGAGAATATCAGACGTTGTTTTCAGCGTTCATGAAGGTTTGAGTCGGGGTTTTTATACGAACAAATACAATATTTAAATCATTGATGATAAATTTTAGAATTTGAGAAAAAATATTATCATGTTGTTCGTGGTTTGAACGTTTTTCTGTTCTAGGATCTGTAATGTTACTTTCTGTTGTAGGATTTGTAATGTTATTTGCAAATTGCTAAAATTGTGTGAATTTGTTTATCTATTCGTGTAGCTTTCCTTTGAGAGGTTCAAAAATTTATTACGAACTTCAATACCCCAATTTTCCCATGGAATACAATAAAAATGTTTTAGCCATTTGTTATCAGCGTCATTTTAGTTTAATTAACATAAATCAAGTCTTAATCCAATGGGTGGTATTAAAATGTTCCGTAAAAGTACCTTGACATCTTCGGGCGAATAAAATCTGTATTTGCTGATAAACACTCATATTATTAAGATCTTTAAAAATCGTATTTTTTCAATAGAGAATTAGAGAGTATTATTTAAGCACTTAATATTTATTTAAATCACCTATTGAAGAGTGTTTGTTTTTTCATTAAGTTTGAACTCGCGGTAAATATGTGAAGAAAATACAGTTTTAGTAAATATAATGTCAGTGGTAAGTGTTCTATATATAAGTAAAGCTTTGCATCAAATTAAATTTCATAAAAATAGCAAACTGGTCTATTGAAACTACTTGCTATTGTTAAGGTGAAATGGTCATTTGTACTTTAACGGTTTGGGTATGATGAAGTTGTGTATTATTGCGTTGATGCTGTAGAAGTTTTATTTTTATTTCCTCTCGTATATAATGACCACCTCTAATACAGTCCTTTTAGCCCGCAAACAGTGTTATTTGTTGACAATTTTCTGTGAATCACAATTCTAATTCGATCCCTCTCAGCGTACATAAATTTGCAGGATTATTTAATGTCTCACGTAACACGATGTTGCTATAGAGATAGGTGCACTTAAATATAAGCAAAATTACATTCTTTTGCATACAAGAATTAGAATAGCAAGGAAATCGTGTTTTGCGTTTTTTAATAAAGAGAAGCGTTGATAACAAAAAAAACGAAATGTTGTAATATAAATCAACACAATATCTTCTCTTGTGCGTGGTTAATGTGTTTAGTAATTGAGGAAATGTTCAAGATTTCTTATTTATTCTATTAATTAAATTTTCCATTCATTTTGTTAAACACCCGATAAGCTGTCAGTCTGGTGTTCTGTTCTATCAAACATTTGATTCAAAAGCCTCTCCGGTGAAATATTACATACCTTTTAAGATGACACCTCTTTAATTTTGGCTTAATAGAATCTATTCGTGGCCGCGATGAATAGGGCTACACTGTCGTAAAACTGATAAATATTTTATCATGTGTTCTCATTAAAATTTTAATGAAATCGTCTCAAATAAATGACATTCGCATATTCATAATAAAAGAGAATTATCTGTACTACTTTACAGTTTTGTTTTTTGTGCGGTTTACTACCAACCGAGAAACCAGTGTAGGCTTTAAACCAGTCGTGCTACTACGGTGGGCTTTAAACCAACTAAGCTACCAGGGTTGACTTTAGATCAACTTAGCTACCAGGACGCGCTTTTAACCAACAGAGCTGCTAGGATGGAATTTGAAATATGTTAAAGGACTTATTCTGTTAACGCCAAATTGTTTAAAGTCAAATTAATAATTTTATAATGAAAGATCGGTGATTTCGATTAATGTTCTTGAAATTGTAACAAACCAAAAATCTTCAAATTACAATTATCAATCATCTACATATGATTCAAAATACAGAACTTTTTAAAATGGTTTGAGCAATTGAAAAATACATTAATCTTTAGTCGAGTTTTGGGGTCGAAGTCTAATTATTCACTTTCAATATATGGTTCGTATACTAGTACACTAGTATGTATATTCGTCCATTCCTGCTTTTGAATAAAAAGTGAACGAATATTGCGTGGTTAAATTGCCCTCTTAATAGTATTTTAATGGCTTAGATTATATCGTGTGACAACAAACGACAGTTATCGCTGATAATTTCCCTGGCATCAAATACTATTCCCGATCATTTTTTGCAATCGTATGGTGGAATAAGTCAATGTTTGACACACTTTGATACAAAATAAATAAACTCATAAATAATGGCATTCTCTAGGGCAGTTTCGGTCCCTAACCATTAAAAGATTATACCAAATTATGCTTTTGTCAAGTGGATATGTCGCTTATTACATTACTTTTTCATTTTAACACGAGAGAAATCTAAATAGTGAGATGTAGTTTATTATGACGGTGTCTCGTTAGTGCGCTCTTGACGCCATTTTTTCCAATTTCGCCGTCGATTGATTATCTCTCCTTGTAGTGCATTTGGTGACATCGTATCGCTAGGGGAGATAACTCATTGCTTCGTGTACGCATTGCTGCTCGGAGGGTAAAGACGTATTTTGCATACTGACGTTTGCTTGTTTGTTTATTTAAGGCATCAGAAGATGGAAGGAAGCGAGCTGCAGCACTGCCACCATTGGAGAGAGAGCCGACCTTCCAAAGAAAACCAAAACATTTCAATCCGTATGACGCAAGCAATGATGACGTAAGTAAAGAAATTCATTTAAACATTCAACTAAAGCTTCATATAACCGTCCATGTGTGGTGTCTGCTATCGCGTATTCGTCAGCTAAGTTTATGTTAGGCCAAGAGTAACGTAATACGTGATTGTCCTAAAGTGGACTCTAATGAATAGAAAAATGATTCGCAGAAAAAAAACACATAAAAAAGATCCCACCTCCCCAAAACACGTCAACTGTCATTCCTTTGATACCACTTCAATTTATCTTATTGGCATAAAAATGTCGCATGCGTAAAGAAATACCAAGTCTGATTCCCAAGAAACGCAGTACATTTTATAACTGGCATTGTAATGATGGCTGGACCGTCTCCATCCCGTGTTGGATAAATCGTGAGGTCAGCACTTTTGTTTAATAAGATGTTCAATCTATTCTTAAATATCTTACCAGGCTGCAGACAGTCATTGGAAGAAACAGTATGAAAAAGTTAGTATTGAAGTAGACAATAAAGTGAAAAATCATCTGAAGGTGAGATGTTTGGTATTGTGTTGTAATATTTGTATTTGTAATATTTGCTTAATTATGTAACACATTCAGAAGTCACGGAAAGCCTGAGATACGTTAGTTTTGTAGCATATTGATAACATAAGTTAATTTATAACGACGAAACACACGATACGTCATGAATAACAGTCCAATAATGGTGTCTGGCTTAAGGAAATATGCAGGTAAACATGCTGTGAAATTATATAAGAACACTGATCATTTAATTTACAAATCGTTTCAGTTTTTTTATAGAAAATATAGCACTATTCACAGCTCGCAGCTTGATATTAAAAGCTTTCAATGATTCTTGTTCAATTAATACACAAATTTACAGCGATCGAATAAATGAATGATTTTTTGATCTATTTAACCACGTTTGTAGGTTATTAAATTAGATATTGACTGGATATTGCATTTTATAAGTATAAAATACAGTAAAACTTCGTTATCATGAGCATCAAAATCACGAGCACCCGACTTATCTCGAGGTGTTTTAAAGTCCCGTCATTTTTTTAGTTCTTAGTTGTATAAAAAAAATTTCCAACCTCGTTATTACGAGCACCACGTTTATCTCGAGCAGTTAGTCTGATCCGATGACTCCACGAGATAACGATGTTTTACTATAGTCGATATGTTCGAGTAAACTTGTTATCATCAACGTTTCACGCCTCTCACAAAGTCTTCGTTCTATTCATTTGATTATTTCCTTTCATCACAAGTTAAAACATTCATTCCGATATTTTCTCACTTTTGATTTCGACAATAAGGTATTAGTTATGAAACTTTCATTTCAAAAGGCATTATATTACTATTATATTGTTATTATATTTTGTATATTATTCAAACAAGTTGTGAGTTGAAGGGCGATAAAGAGCCATATTTACAGTACCAAGTATATTCATGCAGGTCATGAGTGTTTGAAATATGTATATATATGTAGTTCAAATTGGAATAGATAAAGAAAATGTATATAAAATCCACGTCAGGGAATGAGTCATATATAAAGCGATTGTCACGTGATTATGTTTTGTTTACTGCATACAACGCCATTTAAATAACTTACACGACCTGAACTTGATTATGCGAGCATCGTAGCATCGAATATTTCATTAAGAAGCGTATTTCATTAATGTTACAGAAGCAGTTGATGCATAGATTTGAGAAAAGACTGAGGAAAATGGAAGAGACGTTGTCTGATGAAATTCATGGTCGCCATGGAAACGATTATAAACCCTGGGATGGAAAATCGGTAAGTAAACCGAAAAAGTCATTTTGACAAATGAAACAGAATAACGAAACCCTGGATAACGAAAAAATGACAAAGGGAATATTAATAAAATAAAACATTTTTTTCTGAGGTTTGACATAAGTCTGAAAATAGGAAAGTATTAGCTCACATACGTACTATTATTTGAAATGAAGAAAATCTTGAAAGAAAAAATAATGAGTTTATTAGTATTATTGGTGAACTTACAATTGCGACTGTTAGATCATTTGGGTGTATCAAAACTTTGCCGTAAGTGGCCTTAAAAACAATATGAAGAATTATTATTTTTGCACATAACAAATAATGTGTAACTGTATTTAATCAAATGTTAATTTCAGAAAAAGAAACCAGACATATTTAAACAATATACTGAGTTGGGTGGTAAGCCTGGTCAAGTAGATACTGTCAAACCTGCTGAAAATCATTTACCAGGAATTATGAAAACAACAGAAAAGTCTAAACAGGAAGATCAAACTGACGCCAGTGTGAAGTTCCCGGATATAAAACAAAATGGTGTCACCAATGATGAAACAAGTTCCGACGAGGATGGTGAAATAACTGTTGCTCCAGTTCACCGAAAACATAGTTCCCAGGGCAACGAGGAAATAAACATAGAAGAAAACGAACCCGATGTCTTTGTAACTAGAACTAAATCATTTTATGCTGAAGAAAACTTCCGGAAGTTAGAAATTAGTCCTGTCCCAACTCCTCAAGTACAGCGCCGTCCAATGACACGCGAACAGACAAGACTCAGTTTTGATGATAAAATAAAACGGATAATGAATGGAGAAGTTCACGCAAGCTGTCCATCTAGGGATAAAACATTTAGGATATTTCTATGCTCAGGATTCTCAGGTATGCTGTACGAGGTCAGGTTTCATTGACAACCCTCCAATCTCAGAATTCAAATCTTTGCTTTCAAATTTGTCAATTTTAAAAGAAAACAAACGCAGAATGAACCAAATCAGATATAAGTATGGTATTAAAAACACGTAATATTGTGACATAAAAAACTGCAAATTAACGAAAGTATGTAGCAACATTTAACGTAAGTCGAGAATGAAAATATGACTTTTGAAGACTTGTTTAACCTCAAGCTTAATTTACAAGATTTAGTGACTGTAGCATTAATAACATTATTTTTGTAATATGAAATGTAATTACAGTTTATGCTAAATGATACGGATATTTATTTTTCTGATTAATCATATTTATTGTAGATTGTATTCTTAAAATCAAATAATTCTGTAGGTCGAAAACAAACATGGTTCCATCATCACATCAGTTTTGTTGTTCCAGTTAATTCCATAACTTTTTAATCAAGACTTAAAAAACGACACATGACAGCATTTTCAAACACAACCATTCAAGGAGCAAAATATGTTTACTTTCAGATTCAGACGCTGAACGTTCTGTTGTTATGGAGAGAATTTATCCGGAACTGAGGTCTATATGTGCCCTCCATGGTAGAGAGCTTCAGATTATTGACCCACATTGGGGCCTCAAAGATTATGTGACTGACGATCATTCTATACCCAGTATATGTATGTCTAATCTACAGAAATGTATGAGTGACCAACTACAGACTATCAATGTAGTGGTAAGAGTTATTCAAGTGTATTATATTTATACTTAGTTTGTAACATGAATGAGAGTGAAGAGAATTTGGATTAAGACCACATCGCGTCAATTAAAACTACAACGCCAGCAATTCCTTATAAGTAGCTCATCCTGCTTTGCGTAATTGCCAAAACTTGCCACAATGTTTTACCGGCAAAGATACAACATGTTAAGCTTGACCAAGATTTCTAGATAAACCTTGTCTTATAAGAGATAATCATTCATTTGGTGCCGCACATAATTGGAAACACAGCATTAATTTGATACTCGATTGATTTTTTCAGGCAATTCTTACTGATCGTTATGGTGACCCAGTTATTCCATCTATTCTTCCAATAGACGAATTTGAGCACGTGTATGAAGCAGTGAGTTCATACACAAACCCTAAGAAAGCTCAAATACATCAGCAACTAGCGATGTTAGAAAAACCTAACGCCAGTCGTCAAAAAACGACTCAAGAAAGTAGTTCCCTCACTGACAATAGTGTTCAGAATGGTGAAAATGACAACGTTAGTGTTGATGTTAAAGAAAGTAACAATGTTACACGTAAACAGAGTGTAAGTACTGCGATAACACGCAATGGAGGACAAAAAGATCAAGAAATGATAAAATCGTTGAAACAGCAGGAAGCACAGTTACCTGATCCGGAAGTAATGACCACGTGGTATAAACTTGATGAAAATTGTGTTCCCGCCGTATACAGACTTCAGCCAATCAGGTACGTAACACCTAAATACAAGTCTTTGATTAATGGGTAATACGGGAACATTTTTTATTTTTCTTCGTTTTATTAACCTTCAAGTATGGAACACAAACTCTTCATTAAAGGGCAATTTCTTGTACCCTCGTTTAGAATCTAAAGTTGTAACAATATGACAAACAACCTATGGTACTACAACCTATGGTGATACACAGAATGTTTGCTGAACAGTTTCCCAATCTTTGACATTAAAACATAACCTTGCGTAGTCGGTAGCTTTGATTGTAATTAAGATTCAAGTACAATGTAGTTAGTTTTTAAAATTAGAACATAAAGCTCAAAATCTGAATACAGTATTGTCTTGTGTTTCTATTATTGGTAAAAATGCCAGGTGATCTGATTCATATGTTCTACAGTACAACATGTACATGTAATATGAGAATCTCACCTCTAGTATCAGGGAGATTACATATATTACAGTTCTGAGATACAGGATTTTGGAAAGGGAGATACATCGAAGAGAGAACATTCACGACAAGTCTGGTTAGACATTCAATCAAATATTCTCAATATACTGAATGAATATGGAACAAAGAAATACAAAAAATCATGTAAGTATGCTACTGATTACTGATCGCATTCACTTCTGATTTTGTTGTTTGTGTATCATTGGGACTTGATAAACTAAATCAGATTCTATAAATTACATTTCTTGTTTTAAAATCATTACGAATTTGTCAGTGTCAGACCCAGAAACAATACGTTTAAACATCAAAACAACGATTGCAATAACTCGTTATTTCATCTCAACGCAATTATATTTGTTATAATTATCCGCACCATACAGAGCCCTTAGGTTTGAAGAGACCTCGAAAGAACTGTACAACATAGATATAGAACTACGGAATGAGAGGGTAAATGTTTAATAGATTCACGACTTGATGCATTCAGTTATGAATGATCAGATTTCACAGAATTCAACAGATTTATATCGAAAGTCAACAGCAAATACATGTATTGTAAAATTGAACCAACCATTTTTTATTCTTGTTCCAGTACTTGAACAAGAACTGGATGTGGCCTTACAGTATGCAGATAGCGATTTAGAACAATGTGTCGTTGTAACAAGAGAATTAGAAGATCTTGAAGATAATTTAAATGACTTGCGTGCTGACGAGTATGCTGATCTGACATCAACAAAGGTTCACACACTAGACTGGCCAGTGTATAGACACTTAAAGAGGATCAAACAGGAGACGATTCCACGAAAGGTGAATAGTTGAAATCATCCACACACCGACCTTTAAAGTGAAAACATCCTTACTGTAGAAAGAAATCACGTAATGGTAGATGATGAAATAAATTTAAATGATCGTTTATGATATTGTTTTGATTTTTGCTTGTACATATAATTTGATTTAGCTATGAAGATTCATAATATTTTTGTTAAAGTTACCATACTTCATATCGTAGATTCATCAGTACCCCATTAAGCAATTTCCAGTGCAGTGATTTTAATGTAGATGATTCAGATTGAAAAGTTTAAGAGATCCTATGAAACAAATACGATGATAAAGTATTGCTGCTTTGTTTTCAGAAAATAATTGCAATCACAAAACAAAATTCTGTATGGGCCACAAAAACAAAAAGATATTAATGATTTAATTACAGTTGATAGAAGATTTTAATGGAAGAATACTGTATACCAGTAGTATATAATCGTGATGTTTTGCAATGATGTCATATTCATTAATTCAAAACACAATTGCAGGTCTCGGACCAGTATATTTTGCCATTTCAAGCAAGATGGGCGACAGGTGGTGTTCGAATAGGCGGAGATAGAATGCATCAGACGTATCTAGACAGAATGGGGAAACACCTCGGTGACGTCATGAAAAGACGTCTGCTTGAAGCATTCTCTGATGATATGAATGAAGATATTGAGAAAACAAAATTGTTTGATGAAATCGCGGAACATGTGGTGTTCTTTCAAAAAAGGTAACCTGACGTGTAACCATAATGATAAAAATGATACTAAAAGTAATTAATATACAGTGATGGTTGCAAAGTTGAGGAAATGAAGATTAATTCTTGTTATATCGTTTTAAGAGGACAACAACTCTGTTGGCTAAACTCCAGTGTGACTCGCTGTTATTTATAAATCTTACTGAAGGGGTTATATCGAAAATTATTCCTCTGCATCTGATACAACTTTTATGTATCGAAAAATTGTCAGTGACTTGTAAGTCGGTTGACTTGGAACGGGTTAGTACTGGTCTATAACCCAGGAATACCCGGGTTACATCAACGAATCACGGGTTGATAATTGGCGTAAATTATCCTTGTACAAAACAACAAAAATAAACATGATGCTTATAATTTTACTTAATGTGTATTTATTTTATAAAATATTGTGTTGCTATTTTACGATACAATTAACATTTTCTCTGAATATTCAACACAGATATTTGGCGTTTATCTACTTCCCAGTGTAAGTTAATTCGATGAATAATTTTTAATATTTATCAACAAATAACAGAAGTAATCATAATAAAATGAGTGCATGATAAAAAATCTTCTAAAAAGTTCCATAACATTAATAAAAAAAACAGCCCGATATTGAATGAAACTCAGTTCCCGAGATTTTTGTTAAATTTGAATTAAAATGAATGCAGCGTCATCAGGACGTCAGTTATTGAATAACTTTAAAATGTAGTGTCCAGTTTGTCTGAGTCCGCTTGATAACAATAGATGGTTAATTTAATTCAAACTAAAATACTTGTATATGGATGAACAAAATGATATTTGCTCGAATCATCTCCCTTTTTATGATATACTTATATATTAAGTTTGCATGTTAGTACTTATCTTAATGTTTATAGTATATATTTATGTTTAATTTTACATATACTTTACATCTTCCCTATTTTTTAAAAGTTTTTTTTCAAAATAAATATGATCAATGTATACTCAGCTAACTATCAGATTAATGGACTAAAATCATAGTCAAAGCCACGATATGCGATTTCGGAAATTTGATTTTTTTACTTTTTTTTACTGTCGGCTTCGTAAACATATGTATGCATATGTACATTTAATACATGTATAGTGTTTTCCTTTCCACCAAATAAGCTAATTCCATGGAATATTATTTAGAATATACTAAATATAAGTTAAATGAAGTTATTGAAAATAATTCGGATTAATTACTCGAGAAGTTAGAACATACATTCAAGATTTGATTTTAAGAAATGGAATTAAGTAAGTAAATATCTATAAATATACCAGCGAAAAGGAAAATGTCCTGAAGCTTAAACATACTTATATCTTATACTTATTATGGTCCACTCATAGAAGTCTGGGTAGCGAGGTATCCACCATGTTTTGCTTTTGTTGTGTACAAATATAAAGAAGATGCTGATAATGCTATCAGACAAATGGATGGAGAGTAAGTAGTCTGTTAACCTCCTTGAATCAGTCTGGTTGTGGTTGCAAGTCAATAAGTGTCGCAAACAGCTGATCGAAGACAGAGATGGTAAATGCGGACATCATTGATATACATTGTAAAAACTAATTTTAATACACGTGCTTAAATCTTACCTCTAGGTCCTCCCACTTCCAAGGGATGAAGGAGAGCCTACACGTGATCAAGTCTTACTTACGTTCTAAATGTCATTCAGTGCTTGTTGTACATGGCAAACCAGGTTGTGGAAAATCGTCAGTTCTAGCCAAGGCGGCGAAGGAAGCACACAAATGGTTGAAAAAGTAAGTAGAACAATGAACCAATACATTAATATTAATTAATGTTATTGATTAATTATAAATCATCAATTAAATATTAATCGTTATTAATTAATATACATGTAATTATTAATTGTACATTGTAATTTAATCATATGAACTTCTAATACAATGTACATAAATATGATTGTGTTTGTGATAATCGTTTGAGTAAATAAATACAGTGCAACCTCTCCAGAGCGGTCCTCTCTTGAGCAACAACCTCTTTTTAACAACAGCATGATTTTCCCATTGTACGATTTAACTCCTCTAGAGCAATAACATACAAACATTTATTTAAGATTAATTATTTTTTAGTCATCGTGAGGTTGCAGTACTGGTACGATCTGTTGGATCAACGAAAGAATCTACAAACATTCGTAACCTACTTTACAATATATGCGAACAATTACGAGAAGTGTATGAGGAATCTGAAGAAATCCCTGCGGTAAGAAAAAGAAATCTGTAAACACGGAAATAATCTCAGTCCTCGTTAGCTTTTTATATTATTATTTCATGACAAGATATGAGTTGAATCCCTTTAACGTAGCTAAAGCAGAACTGATAAACGACAAGTCAATTTGACGCAACATACACGTTTGACACGAAGCAAGCTTGGTGAAATAAATTAATATTTCATAACTTTATGTTTGGCTGATAATATTTGTCAATGTATTTAGGACATGAAGTGTGTCACCGCATATAAATCACTGATTTTATAATATCCTTTTCCAGGATTACATTGGACTGGTAAATTCTTTCTCACAACACTTAGCATTGGCAACCGAACAAAAGCCGCTGGTGTTGTTTATTGATGCCGTAGACAGATTGGATGGTAAGCTTTTGATTAAGTGCACAGTCATTAATTAATAACCTATCACATGCTTGGTAGAGTCCAGTAATGTTTGAAATATCTTACAAATGTGCTCAGACGCAACCTGATAGATTTATCTTATATGTAAGATTTAACTCGAGAATTATTTAACCTTTAAGAGGTAAATTCGTTTTAAAGTGATGCATGCGTGACATACTATTTTTTTGTTTTTTAAATAAAATTGTTATGAAGTTCGTCGATCTCAAAGTATTTCTTTGAAACTATAAATACTTTCTTCTGTATGATGTTACTTTTATATTGTTACATTTAATTTCAGATGATCACCAAGGTAGAAAGATGGCTTGGCTTCCAAAGAGATTACCAGACAATGTACATGTAATTCTGTCCACACTGCCTGATGAGTCCTTAGATTGCATGCCAAGTTTGAAGTATTTGTTAGGTAGCAATGCTGATTTGTTTCTTGAAATTCCAGATTTGGGAGAATCTGACGCAATGATTATACTCAACCATTGGTGCAATGTTCATAAACATATGGTGACACAGCAACAGTTTGATGTTGTTTTCAATACTATGAAAAAATGTCCTTCGCCATTATTCCTTAAACTTTTATTCAATGAGTCATTAAATTGGACTTCGTATGCCCATGTGCAGGAGTCCAAATTACCAGATACTGTTAAAAGAATGGCATCAATTAAGTTCGGACAAATGGAAATCAAATATGGAGAGATGTTCGTTCGTAGAGCCATTGGTTACATAGCTGCATCACGGAATGGCATCACTGATCATGAAATGTTGGACCTATTATCATTAGATGATGCTGTGATGGCGGAGGTCGCACCGCAATATGCTTTGTCTCGAAGGAGGATTCCGCCGTCACTATGGTACCGTCTTCGTAATGATCTGTCTATTTATGTAACAGAGACCAAAGCGGATGATGTCAAAACATTGCAATGGGCTCATAAACATTTCTATGATGCTGCTAAAGAAAGATATCTTACTCAGAGAGATAAAGCCCCTTCATATCACAAATTGTTGGCAGAATACTTCGTAGGGATGTGGGCAGACAAACCAAAGCCGTATCCTGGAAATGACAAAGGAGTTCTTAGACATGTAACCAAACATCCTTTCTATTGGGAAACCACTGACGCAAAGACCGATGGTTCTTCGAGAGTTTACAATTTGAGGAAAATAAACGAATTGCCATACCACCTCCTCATGGCCCAACAGATGCAACAATACAAGGCAGAGACGGTGTGCAATTTTGAATGGGTTTTGTCAAAACTATGTGGAACATCACTGAGGAGCCTTGTGGAAGAGTATCATTTAAGTCTCGAAATGGAACCGAATGATCTTGATCTAAAGCTTATGTCGGACACCTTGCAGTTATCTGGAAAAGCAATCCAACGCGATTCCAGACAACTGGCTGGACAGATTGTTGGCAGACTACAAGGTATTGTGAACAGAGATGTTCCATCAACACCACATGACCCACCAAGATATCCATTCCTACATGCTATGGTTGCACAAGCCAAGATGACATCAATTCCAGCCTTGGTGCCTTCTATTGGCTGTCTTACTGAACCAGGTGGTATTCTATATGATCTTCTTTCTGGACACACCAAACCAATCACTGCAGTAACAACAACAACAGATGCGCAAAAAGCACTAACGTCTTCTGAAGATAATACTCTCAAAGTTTGGGAACTAAAAAATGGAAAGGTTATTGCAACCATTGACGATTTTGGTACAAATATTTCAAAGTTGAGAACTGCCGTAAACAATAAGTTGGTAATTTCTGTGGAAGTTAGTGTAATTAAAGTGTGGTCTTTAGAAACAAAGGAATGTTGTTTGGTGGTAGATCAATATCTGGATCCGCCAGTTATAACAGTGGCCAGTGAAGGTAAACTTCTAGTAGCATTCTTTGACGGAGTCAATGCATTGAAAACATGGGATTTGGAAAAGGATTTCAAACATGTGTGTGAATCTAAAATTGAAGATAACAGCGTGTTCAGTGACAACTCGGTAGTTCTAGCACCTCACTCATACGGTGACTACGTTCTCCATGCATTCAGAGGTAGTGACAAGGCGACAATACAACATGCTAGAAATGGAAAAGTGCTCCATAAACTGAAATGCCATGATGATTCTTCATCTATCGTTGCTTTGGCAATTACACGAGACTACATGATTCTTGCTTGTAGACAACATTACATGAAGTTACATGAAATTCACCAGTTAGAAATGTTTGATGCAAAGAAAGGCAAATATCTTAGAAGTATTCGTGGATGCACTCAAGACTTTATTAATGAAATTCATATAAATCTAGTTGGGTCGCACGCTATTGTTATATGTGCTTCTGAAGCGAGCAATGCATCCAACATTGCAATTTGGAATCTTGAAACAGAAGATCATAAACATTTGGCAAAACATGCTGGTGTTTCATCTGTTGGTGCATGCGCAGACTTCCGATTTTGTCTAACAGCCCAGAAAGGTGACAGTACGCTAAAAATCTGGAATATAAGTAAGTTTATCAACCAACCAATGCCAAAACTTAAAAAAGCTCTTGGTGTTGCTGAGATACATCCAATGATTGACAATCCACGATATGCCATTGCCAGACAAGTCAACCATGGACCTATCAGTATATGGAATGTAGCTAAAGCTAAGTGTCTTGCAAGTGCTGTCCGGATAGAAAGGAATTTGTCCGAGTCGTCGGATGTAGTTCTTATTAGGAATACAACTGTGTTTATTTTGACCGAAAAGGGTCTGAAAGAATCGAAACCAGTCTTCAAGACGATATTGAAGTATGATCTGAAAGCCAAACGCTACATTAAGAAGATCACCCAATGTTTTATTGTGCCATCACCGTCACATGAATATGTTACGTTGGATGACGACAGATTACTGGGCCCGGCGGAAACTAGGAATCATTTTATTGTATGGAGTCTTGCAAATGGGAAGGAACTATATAGAATAAAACCTCAATATAGCGATGCCGACATAAGGGTTTCTGTTAAAGAGACAGATGTACAGAATTCCCTTTATATGAGAGCCAGCACAGCTAAAATGACACCTTGGGATCGACGAACTGAAAGTTACTCAGCGAAACAGAAGCGACGAGAGAAGGCAAGGGAGGAAGAAAAAAGGGCCCTTGAAGAAATTCACAGAGAGAAAGCAAATGGAATTGAACAATTCATCATAAGCGGAGACTTGAATGTGATAGTAGCATCATTCTTCGCACATCATATTGCTGTGTTTAACCTAACGGAAAAGATGCATGTACAAACATTACAAAATGAACATTCGATGTTGTTCCTCCATGTTGCTGCATTGAATTATGATGGAAGCTGTTTGGTTCATGCAAACTACGACGAATCGTCGAAGGTCAGTTATGTTACATTGTGGGACACAGTCACAGGGCAAGTAAAGTCTCGCTTGAAAAACGAGTCAGATGTCCTTGCCATTGCTATTACAGAAGATGGTTCACGTGTTGTTTTCGGGAAGTCAAACAAAGAACTAAGAATATGGGACACTAACAAGAAAACGGAGACTGTTCGAAAAATCAAGGCTGGAAGTCTTGAGTTCACTGTCGATAGCAAAATATTTACTTTCAACAATGGTACGCGTGCTTGCGTGTTTGCTAGTGATATTTCAGTATGGGACTTGGAAGACGCTGTCCTGTTGGCTGTATTCACCCCAGATACACGTATTGAATGTGTAAATGTAGTCATGAATGGTCAGTTAATCACTTTAGGGGTACATGAATTTCCTGAATTAATTGTTTTAAAAATAATGGGCAAAGATATTAAAGCAATAGAAGACAAAGAACACGAAGACCTATTCGGAGAGTCAACAGGGGATACTTCAGATGAAGAGGAAGACGAGGAAGACGACATTTAGATCTAATACAAGAAAGATAAATTACCTGAAATTTAGGACTTATTGATGAATACAAACTACATACATCCTGCCACAGTACTACCGCTTCTATTTATTTACTTGTTTCTTTTATAATTTTATATTTATTCAGTATTACTGCATGTTTGTTATTTATTACATTTCTGTGATAGTTGAGTGTGGTGTTGTAATAGAAATTGCATAAAATGGACCTCTTTTATCATTTGTACATGATTGTACTTAATTGGTTGATTTATAAAGTGCTGCTACATTCAGTTGAATTGTAAGCTTCTGCAATCATGAAAAGATAGAGCGTCTCATTTCATTTGTTTTTATGTGTTTAGTGCCTGTCTGTCTTTATGTAGATTATCCTTTGTATTATTTCTTCGCATATTTATATTCCGTCCATGAATCTGTGATATTTAGTTGACTGTCTGGGAAGTTTGTATAAGAACCCAATCGAACCCAATCCAATGAACAGTTTATATTGATTGATACCATGTAATGTTTCGATGATACCTAGATAACGCTCAAGGGACATTGAGTTCAAATACCTGTATTATGTTATTTCATACATTTAGCTATGAATTTATAATTATGATATATTTTCTAAATCGTAGTGTTAAGTGTTGCTTCAAATGACTTGACAGTTTAATGTGTCTATGTACGGTTCATTGTTTTTTTTTAAACTTTTTGGTTTTGTATTTTTTATTAAGTATACACAAAATAAAATCATTTTAACATAGATATTATTTTTATGAATAAAAGCCTCAATCCCCCTCCCCCAAAAAACGACGTTCTAATGGCTTTTCCCATGAAATTGTCTCCTTTGTTGAATATGATTTAAAAATGCAGAAAAGTCACGTGCCGTAAGTTCAACCTTCACAAGCGGACCAAACAATGTCATAACAAAACCAAAACTGCTCAATTATTTACACAAAATAACATACTCGACACGAGGCTCCACGAGAACAAGCTGTAAATTTATTGGACACATTTTGATTTAGTAACTAACAAAATCCAACTGCAACAGTTTTCTGTTACTTGTCTGTTATTAAGAATACCTTTATTTTCTAACTTTGAAATATGAAGGCACTAATGTGCTTCAATAGTTAGCTTGAATCAAGACACGTTCTGCTCAATACTTGCATTCCTATTCATATGCTAACAACTGCACCCTCACACCAGCATGCTCATATTATGCAAACACCAGCATGTTCACTCTATCACGCCCATACCGACAAGCTCACAATAGGATGTTCAACCTAGCACGCCCACTAGCATGCTCACATTAGCATGCACATAAATCCATGCTCACATTAGAATGATCAAACCAGCAAGCTCACAACAGAATGCACACAACAGCACTGTCACAACAGCGTGCTCACAATAGCATTATTACAAGCGCATGCTTACAACAGCGTGCTCACATTAGCATACTCATACCAACATTTTAATGCTTACGTGATCGTATCTTCATGTCCATGTGTGAGTGTGTCTATAAGAATTTTGATCTCACTCAGGATGTATAAAAATGATGCAACATTACTTTCATACATTCATATCACAGCATCGTCACTAAATTAATACACAGTATATGCCTCATGTATCGCAGAAAATGTATACATGCATCATCTTTGCAAAGCAGCGTCCATCCAAAGTGAACCGTCAGTTGATGGGTATAACAACGTATACCACAGAGGGATAACCAAAATCCCATACCTACAAAACTAAAAACGATACAATCATTTCCTGTTTGCATTAATTACTGAACATTTTTAACAAACTTAAATGTGTATATGAAAAGACAAGTTCCGTGAATTGTATTAATTCCTAATTGAAATCGGTTTTAATACAAATGCCCGATTTCGACAACGGAGTGTAAATAAACACCGCTGAAAATTCTAGTGTTTACGTGTCTGGTTTTGTTCAGTTATCCGACACATCTTTAGAACTCCCTTTGTCCAACATACTCCAGAGTGAATCAGCGCGCCACTCCACGGGAACACTATTTGGTGCTTTGGTGAAAACGATTTCAATAATAATATCAATTAAAAAGTATTCCGCACACTTACCAATGAAAGTTATTCCCCATAAACATAGTTGCAATCACAGGTGTGTGACTAATTTATTCAGTACAATATTCACTTGAATGGCTACGAAATCGGGTTCCTCCTGAGAAAAACCCTTCGGTTCTAGGAACAGTTGGCGCCGGAATTATAGAGAAATGGAATAACTTTCAGGTGGTATATGTCAGGTGATTGATCCAGTTTTAGAAGAAATACTTCAATCCCTAATGCGTACCGCCAAAGACCGTCTTACTGCGCTAACAGTCGGCGCCTTACATACGGTCGTTCGATTAAATACGAGAACATATTATCAAATAGCGACACGTGTTGACAATCAAACATTCTACAATCGATCGACATCTTGAAAAGTAATTCTGGTTTAAAAGTGCAAATATCTACTAAACACATGTAAGTGATTTATTGTTACCAAATAATTAATGCATATGATTCAAATTAACGTTCTTACAAACTATCTTATCTTTCTATTCAAAATTAGTTATTTATGAATTGTGTTAAACGAAATATTTCCGGACGTAAGTGGAACGTTGAATACCACGTGATTACTTTTCGCAAAATTTTGCATAATTATAGCGTCTTATGCGAGATGAACGCATTTCATTAATTAATTGAGTAGGGTGTAAAATAACGCATGACTTAGATTTCGTTTTTTCTGATACCTTGTTTTCTCTATTGGTTCGGAAAATTAAGGTCGCGAAGAAATAATTTTGTATCTAGACTAGACTTTACTTAGATCATTCTTCGATATAAGTGAATCCTTTATTACATCTACATGATACTCCCGATCAATCAATAATATTATAACTGGGAGGCGCTTGTCATGAAAACTGTGTTAAAAAGTATTAAGTGCTCAGTTAAAAGATAAAAGTTTACAGATTAATGAGTGCAAGGTTAAGATTAAAAACATATAGGGAGTTAGAAAGGAGCTGTCTCCAGCCTTTCCTTGAAGATATTTAGTAGGTATAGGACTGACTTTTAGAAATATACTGCTGATCAACATGAATTTAAGTTTCCTGGAGGCTACCATCTCTTTGGATGAAAATAAAACAAACCCCATCAAATTTGATTGAAATTGAACAAAGTTATGCTAATTTAAAGTTGGTAGGTATGACAAAATTGAAAAACGTTTTTTCCCATTTTCTTAAAAAAGTGGTTCCATGGCATTAAATAATATATAACAAGCCAGAAACACTTTTTTGCACCTTAGAATTGTACAATGTACTTGTATACATTGTTTAGCTCAGATTTATGTGTACAAACATAGATTTTTCTGGTGTAATGAAGCATAGAAGTGTCATTTTCCATTACCCCACCCGCCCCATTTCAATGGTAGAAAAGACATAACATAATTTTCTTACACAGATTTATTTTCTTTGTCAACAAATTGTTTGATAACATGTAGCAGTCAAATAGTCATTTCACTTTCAGTATTTATTGAAGGTAAGTATAGTAACACATACACAAATGGGGCTTCTCAGTGGACATCAAGGTGAACTGAAAATATAAAGACATAGCATTTTACGTAGAAATATGATTAAAATAAAAAATATGTTATAATAAGTGCAACTATCTAATAATATACAAAAGCTACTGACTATTCAGGGGTAGTATTGAATGGATTTGCAATAAAGGCTGAGACCATGGTCCAGTAATTAGTGATCCAGGAATCCGGGTTCCAATCCCAGTCACAGCAGCTTTATGAAAATTTGACAAAAAAATCCTCCATAAGTGGAGTAGTTGCCAGCTCCTTGTAAGTAAGTACTGGTTAGTATACTGTCCATATTAATCCATGATACAAAATCAATAATAACGATCACAGTTTTAGTTCTCTAATTTATGTCTCATTATGCTGATAATGACTGGAAATATTTTCCCATATATGATATAATAGATTACAAATGGTTAATCAAATTCTGAAAATAAGACTTTAAAGAAAAATGGTGATGATGAATATTGAAACTTACATTTCTAAAGTCAGGTACCTCAAAAGAGCTGGTCCTCAAAATCAATCTGAAAGAAGCAACCACATTAAATTTTAAAATTCACAATTATCCAATACTTGCATTGTCTCGTCTCTATTCTTCTAATACATTTTTATGATACAAAGCTGCAGTCTGGTAGGAGTGTTCCATTCATGAAAGTATGATAATTGATAAAATGTAAAATGGAAAAAACAATCCAATCAAAAGCATGTCAGAACTTACATGTGTGCAACATACGTTGCCTCAAAGTTCAGCACAAAGACAGTGTCAGAATACACCTCAAACTTTCAACGTCAAATAGCCAATGCAGGTTACCAATTAATCTGAAATGGTCAAATATTTTTTTAAGTAATCCTGACAGCTCAAGTAAGACTTTATCAGTAGTAAATTATGAATAATATTAATAATACAAAAATGACTCTATTCCTTTGTTACCATCGCAAGAACCAATGTTTCATTTACTTAAAGTAAAGAGGAAAACATTACATTCTGAGCTGTTTGGGTGATAAAATTATTAGCTCTACTACTTGCTCTTCATATATGACATACTTTTCAATTCAAACAAATGATAGTATAAAGACCATTTACTTTGCAATTGATAAATAAGTATTACACTATAACAACACGACAGACCTTACTTTTTTGTGCACAACAACCAAAGTTTCTTCACAACAGGATTAGATGTTATTAGAAGGAATCTCTGATGACTGACTATGAGTATGATACACTGCAACAAAAGAATACTGCTGGTCACTAATTAGTCTGAGGTTGTGACGTCTGAAAAGTGAAATTTGAAAATTGACATTTTTTATCATTCATTGTCATCTAATTTCTGGAATTTTGGACTCAGTTTTCTTTTTCAATTAAAATGACCAATAATTTAACAGGATGTTAAAGATGCTGAGAATATATTTCAATAGAATCCAACATTAGCGACAGCATACCATACACTAGTCCACAAGCGAGTCAAGATTCGTTAAAGTGAAATGATCTATCGGCGGGGGTGAAAAGTACCCTGACACCGGTAAATTTTTCGGGAAAATTAGTGACTCTACAAATAATGACCTTACGTTATGAAGACAATTAGGAATCTATAAAGAGTTGTGAATATATGTTCTTAACACGTCGATGTGTCGTAATATGAGCGTTTTTTGTAGTTAACTTACCGAAATCCTAAAGGAATTCACTTCCGAAAAATACGCTTTTGTTTGATCGTTGATTATACCATGTTCTCCGTGGAATTCCGCAAAGAAACCCGGAAAAACGCAAAGTGCGGTCTTTTATCAGGCTGGTTCAATGATTCTTTCATAAAAAATCGCTGCGTAACGACCGAATAAGACCGTAATCCAGACCACCCATTTTGGACCACTCTTCCTGCTTATCGTGATATGTGAAAACGAGTTACTTCCCTTGTCAGTCCTATCCCTATATTTAGGCTGGGACTGGATTTGACCTGGTATGGGAGACTGTCCCAGTGCCTTATAGTTCTAGGGAAATAGGAGCTAAGGTGATACTGGGTACGTGACTGGGGGATCAGGAAGTTCAAATTTCTAGTTGGGATGAGGTGTTATGATCAACATGAACAAGGTTGTTCAGGATTTTGTAGAGAAGTATAAGAGAGGAATGGAGTCTGCGGCTTTCTAGGGAGGGCCAGCCAAGATTATGTAACATTTGTGTGACACTACTTTGGAAATCAAAATTATTGCAAACATATCTAGCCGCAGCTCTTTGTACACTTTCAACTTTAGGTTAGATGTTTCTGCCAAGGGTGCCATATTATTGAGCAGTATTCTAGTTGCGGTCTAACATAAATTACATATGCCAAAGTTTTGGCTTGCCTATTTTGGGTTTTGATGTTTCTTATATTAATGGACTTTTCTGCACGTATACTAATTGGACATTAAGGTTTTAATTAAACAATACTATCCACTGTTGTATTTTTATCAACTTCAATTGCCAGTACAGTTTGCAATACAGTTCAAGTATTGATAGGGACTGTATTTCATATATTTGTGTAATTCTCATGTTCTAACTTCTAGCATTGACCTTAAACAATATTAGTTGAATATATTGCATATTTGATTTCTCTTATCTGTATTCTATTAAACTTTTGTTAATTTAAAGAATGCATTAGCAAACACATGAAATAAATTCCAGTTCAATTAATTATAAATGTGTTAACCATTTGAAAATGTTGTTGTTTTAATTGCACTGTTTAGAGTAATCGAAAGATGTTATATAGGAGTCTCCGTGGTCAAGTTGTTATGGTTTCTGACTTGTAAACACAAGCCCGTCACTGTTGCTTGTTTGAACCCCACTCAGGACCAAATTTCATGTGAGGAAGCTAGCTGTCCAGCTAGTTTATGGAAGCTTAATTTTTCTTCTCAGATGTAAGCCGGGGTCTTCCTTCTCCTTTGAAGTTGGAAATTCACCAAATAAAGCTGGTTGTTGTTGTAAGGTTAAAATCCAATTAAGGAATGTTGTACTATGTCAACTGGGTCAAATTAAAATAAAACACTTCTGCTTATTAACTTCGTTTAAAATATTTATTTCATGAGTATTACATCATACAGAACATCAATCAAGATGTTTATTTTGTAAACTACAAATGTACTACCAGCTGATATGACATACAGTATGAAGATAAAAGATATATTGTCATAATCATGTGCATAGATTTGTATGGTTTGATGTAAGAAATCTGACTTTGGGTGTCAGTAAATGGTCATTGCAACTTTTTGTCTGGTGGAGTAATTAGCAAATAATAATTAGTATTGTTACTGATTTGATGTTATCTTTTCAGTTAAAATGGGAAGGTCTCGTTCACGTTCAAGGTCACGATCGAGGAGTCGGGGAAGACGCCGTAGTCGTAGCTACAGCAGAAGTAGAAGCCGTAGCCGAAGTTCATCACCAGACCAATACAGGTTGAATTATAAGTCTGCTTCTTTGAAAATTTTCTGTATGGTGTCCCAACATTTTCAGTTGATATTGACAATTTATGCGTTATCATTTAATAAGGAACACATATTTGACTGAATTGCTTATGATTTTTCTTCTTCTGTATCACATATTGTATTTGGAACTTTCCACTGATGAACAGATATTTACTTTTTATAATTTATATACTCTGGAGCTCTTATTGTTTTATATAACTGAAAGACTTAAGGTAAAGGGTGTGAAACTAAAGTTCAGCTCTTACAAGCAGAATAAATTATTTCATAATGTAGTATGTTTTTTATGTTACATTTACCCAACCTTCAATATCAACCTTTACATCACTATAGGCAGAGTCTTGTCTATAATAGGGTCCACGTTGCGGATTTGGGTCTCGATCCTAGTAAGCGTGAGATTGAAAAGGCATTTGAGAAGTTTGGTCCACTCATAGAAGTCTGGGTAGCAAGGAATCCACCATGTTTTGCTTTTGTTGTGTACAAATATAAAGAAGATGCTGATAATGCTATCAGACAAATGGATGGAGAGTAAGTAGTCTGTTCACCTCCTTGAATCAGTCTGGTTGTGGTTGTAAGTTAATTTGTGGCCGAATTATTCAAATCAAGAAATCGTCTACTTAAACTGGATTGTTGACAAAACATATGACCTTGGTGATGGGTTTATGCATTTATTAATCATACTGAATTATATGAATTCTTTACTTCACTTAACATGACACAAAAGTTATATAACAGATGAATATTTGATTAAATGAATATACCTGTGTATTTATTCAAAGGTTATTGTTTGTGAAGTAACAAGTATAAAATAAGAAAATGAAGTTGCATGAATGTTAGTGCTCATTAAGTATTCTTTATTTGTAGAGTGTTGTCTGGTGGGAGAATTCGGTGCTCCTATGCTCGTCCACGTGTTCGAGGTGGTGGTGCTAGGCGACGTGGTGGATTTGATGCCAGTTTAAGATGCTATCAGTGCGGTGAGAGAGGACACTTTTCACGAGATTGTGATGAAATTTGGCGACAGAGACGTCGAAACCGTGAAAGAAGGAGAAGGTAAGCAGAGGTGTCTGATTGTTGCCACTGAAACTTAAACTTCAATTTTTGTTGCAGGAGAGATTATTCAAGCCACCTTATTGTGACATATTCAAATACTCCCTTGAGTAATGATTTAAATCCAGACAAAGTCATCCATTAAACTTAAAAAAGGTTTTAAAAGCTAGCTTGATGGACGAGTTTGATCTTCTTTTGAGCATTCCCTCCTCTGAGTATCCTGTAATGTTTCACCAAGTTGTACATGAAAATCTGAACCAAAACTTAATCACACATACTGTTTTTAATTAAAGGCATTTGACAATTTTTTGTTAACAGGGACAAATACTGCTTGAAAACATTCTAAGAAACACTACCTTCAACTTCGTTGTTTGTTTATTTTCTTATAATTTTTAAAAATTATGTTACAAAACGATTTAGAGAAGGGAAGGGGTTTTATAGAAGTTTACTGTTTTAACTGTTTACAGTTAACACACTTGGCTCCTATATCATCCCAACATGTGACCTGACTTTACAGATGTTTAACATTGTTTATCTTTCCATCTTATCCATGTATATATCACATATTGTAATGTTTCAGGATTTCTTGAATTCTTAATCAGCTTTTGAATGTATTTTGGGCTACTTTTTTTTATTATGGACACTATGTTGTGCTATATTTTCATGTCAGATTCTACCTTCAATCTGATGACCAGAATGTATCATTCTGGGTGATATTTTCCTATCATTATGTTATCAATACTGATGGTTGTGGTCTTATGATTATTGCACATATTTTATATTTGTATAAATCAGTTGACTGGTGTTAATAACAGTTCGTTGTGCGCATTATTTCTTGTTCTGTATTGTGCATGATTCAACTATTTAAACAGTGATGAATAAAATAGACAACTCTCATTATAATGAATAGGGATATTGTTACACTCAGTAATGGGGAAGTTAATTCAATCCTATTTTAGGAGAGTTCATTTTACCCAAAATGAGATCCTCGGGTAGATCAAACATAGTTAGACAATGATTTATTCAGTGTGAAGACACAAGGTGGGAAGTATTTATGTTTTAAAGGAAATAGGAGACAACCGTCAGACAAAAGAAGTAATATTTTGTATGGATGTATGTTATATACATACCAGGGCTTTTTTCCCGAGTAGTCTAAGGGGCCTTTCTTAAATTTGGGGAAAAATCACATTGTATTTTTTAAGAAGAGGAAGAAAAAATTTGACGCAAACCGAATTTTATAGGAAATCTGCATGAATTTAAGGATTTTTCTGAGGGGAGACGCCTATAAATGGCCCTTTTAATAGAAGGAAAAAAGCCCTGCATACAAATCTATAGTTATATAGAGGGAAGAAATAATAAGTCATTTTCAACTTACCTGTTTACATATGTACCAGTAAGTGGTTAATTAAAGTTAATTTTAGTGAGAGTTGTCAAACTATAATTTTGGAAAAAGCATGACAAAATTAATAAAAGGTTGCTTTGTGCAGCCTTCAGATGATCAAAAAAAGTTAACACATGTGTATTGGTATAATTTATATAAAAAGAAGTTGGTTATTAACGAGTTTAGTTTTTTATCATCAGTGAGTCCCTCCATATAGGAAAACCCTCTGATAGGTGAGACCTATTTTATTGGGTCAAGATTTAATATGAAAGCGAATAAGACAAAAAAAACTTTGTCTTGTGAATCACTATTTAATCATGTACAATTATTATGTTTTTTCCTAAATTTTTATTCCAATAGGAGGAAATTATTATTATTGCCAAGTTGGAGAATGGGGCTGAAACTTGACCCCCTAAAATTATCTTAAAATCTACTGAAATATGTCTCAATGAATGCATTATTATATAATCCTGTTAATTGTTGTATTTTCAGACATTGGGTAATACTAAGTGATAGGGGTTCATTCTGTAACTAATAGTGTAATTACGAAAGCTTTTTTTATTGATTATTGAAAAATGATGTAAATTAGATCAGATATTATTTGAGACCTTTTCATGATCATAGATGTGTAGTTGTCCTTGATATATACTTCAATGTTGTATTTTAGTCAGATTGAAACACACACTTAGTTCCTCATTTGTGATTTTTTACTTTGATGATAATATGTTATCATCAAGTTCTTTAAATACAAACGTTAGTGAATGATAACATAAGTGTTCAGTATTGTTTGTTGTGCTATATATTATATATTGCTGGGAGAAGGGTGTAAAAATGTAAATGTTTAAATGTTAGTTCCTGAACTCTTTTAACTTAAAAGGATTTTTTAATTGAAATTGCTTTTTGGAGGTTGTGTGGTCATCACAACTGAAAGAATCATTGTTATCAGAGTAAAATAATGTTGGAAAACTGAACTCCTTATTACACAGAATTGGTCGCAATTTAAAAAATCTTTTAAGTTCTGATATTTGTCCATTTTTTCTTGCCAGCACATCTGCATGTAACAGTTTTCTATTTTCACATTTTTTTCTGGAAGCAGAGTTTGTATACTTATAGAATCAAGGGTCAAATTTATTTGTTTTGAGAAATTTCACCTAAGATTTTAGCATTCAGAAATGCACTGTAGTGATATTAATTTAGAATGAAAAAGACTGCAATTTTCTTAAGAGATACTATAGTACTATGGGCTTTTTTAAATTTATTGCCACACAAGTTTTCTGAGTATAAAAAGTTAAATAACTGTCTAAAGATAGGAGTGTAAAAACTTCCCTTGCGGAAACAGGTATTTTTTCAAAAGATTTTTTCTGTTCACTTTTCAAATTATGATATTTTTCATCAGGCTTGTGGTTTATGGTTAAAAATGAAAAGATTGGTATGGTGTGTGGTGAATGTTAGTATTACCATCCCTGATTGGTTGGTTGTCTGTCTGTGATGGAAATGTGAGCCAATGAAATGAGGGCTTATATCAGTGGAATGGCATTGTGGGAGAATTTGTCAGCCAGATGTTTTTATTGGCTGTAAGTGATATTGTTTGATATTCAAAATCGTGATATCAGCACAGGTATGTATTTAAAACAAATGAGTTTTAAAAAATGCCACACAGAGAGTACTGATTGTATATGTTTGATATTGTTGTATTTAAACCATGACATCACAGTTTTGTATTATATATGAATGGTGAGTAATGTGATTTTATGTCATTTTATTTATTTGTATACAGGATAGTGTAAGTAGAATATATAAATGTTATGCATTATTCCTCTATTGCTTCTTAAATGTATATTATATGGATCATAATTAATGTGCTGTGAAAAAGTGTAAGTAATAAAACACTGAAATGTCCGACCCAGTAATCCATATATTTAAGTTTATTGATGACTGATGATAAATTCATTCATTTTTTTGGCTGACATATATATTTGGAAATGAAAACAGATATTTGTCACTTTGATGAATTTATCACTTGTAATGAAAATAATTAGGATCGTACATATTCAGGGTTTGGGAGATTTCAGAAGTTGTTTAATGCTCTTTCATTAGTTTCTTAAGTTTGCCTGTCTGACTTCCAATTCATAAGGTGAACATGATAAAAACTGCTTTTTTGCTCAGTTTAATAAAATGATCTCCAATAGTCTGCTGTTAAGCTTACCTAACATTTCTGTAGCTTTTTCTGTCCAGGCAAAAATCTGCTCTTAACCGAGTTCCCATTTCTCAAAGAAATAATTTTCTTATCAAATTTTGAAACTAACTCTTTTGATTTTTATTTTGGTTACTTTCTTTGTTTCATATTGAAATATGCTGTGACCATTGTCTAGTGGTTAGTATGCTGGATTTTTTAATCCGGCAATCCAGATTCAAATCCCAGTTGTGGCAGTTCATACCCTTTTATGAAAATTTGACAAAAAAGTTGATTTTCCTCCATATGTGGAGAAGTTGCTAGCTCCTTGTAGAAGGGTAAGTTAGTACTGGTTAGTATAAAGTCCAGGAAAACTGGTTAGGTGAACTGGCTGCTGTATATGACTGAAAACATTTTGAAAAAGGGCATTAAATCCAGTGAAAAAGTGACTTATTTAAGTTGAAAGCCAACGTCCTTAAAAATATCTTCATAAGGTGTATTTTAACTTTTACTGTTTGAATCATGTCATATATATTCTGCTAGTCTTGTTTTGTCTTTTCTGTTCAACTTGTTAAGTAAATTGTATTTTATTTTTTGACATTTTCTCTGAAACATTTTGATTTTAATCAGTCAATGTATTGTAAATGCTTGCATGATCTTATGATGCTGACTTTCATACTAAGATGAATTTATAATATTTTTTGTTCTTATTTATTTGGACAAACAGTTTATGTTAGGTTCCTCCCTGCTTTTGTGTAAATTTTTTGTTATTATTTGCAGTTTGACAAATTGTTGTTTTTTATTTGTTTTGTGTGAGTACACCTGACAAAATTGGCCTGTTATAGCTTTTAATGATTTCTTAATTGATGAATTAATGGACTGATGTGTGAACTCACTTTTTTGTGAGATTTAAAACTGTATCTATCTTGTACACTAACAGTATCAAACATACTGGTAGCCCGGTAGTTCGTTAGATAAGTTCAACCAATATCTGCATCACAAATAGTAATTTAATGCCAGATTCAGTAATAATCTACTTTTATTGCATTGTAATAGCAAGAAATTCAATATTTAGTTCAATAAAACTGGTTTGTTGTCTGCATATCTGTCTTAGTTACAAAGTGAAATCTCAGTTTTTGGCTTCTGAAACTCACTTATTTTAGTTTAAAAGTTACCTGCTGTGGTAGATACTCTAAAGCACATGCATCAGTTAAAAAATTTAATACTTTTTACCCCTTTTTTAGCTTCAAACATTTAATTATTGATTGATTGGCTTATTTTGTTATATTTATATGATTCCTTGCTCCCCACCCACTTTCCTGCCTTTTTATTCTTGGTGTCTGAAGCATGTTGCCATTCTATAACCAAATTATCCAGCTTACTGCTGTCAGCACAATTTGTTACAGGTAACAGCAGTTTCTTCAAAAGCTCAAAAGTTGAACAGTAGTAAAATTCTCTTCAGTTGAATTCTAACTAAATAAGCATAATTGATTTGTTTAAAACTGGTTACTTTCATTATTGTTTTGATTTACACTCTAAATTATAAGAATGTGTGTATAAAATGTTAAAAGCAGCTTGACATGAGTATTTTAGGAAACCTGCTCTGAAATATCAATCGACTCACGACAGAAGTCAAGCAACCTTGTGTCACATGTTAAAGCAAGTCCATCCTCTCAGGTGTCCATATAATTGTCCACCAAATTTCTTTGGACATTATGTTGAGAATCTCATGTCTGTATTTTGTAAATTAGCTCTGTAAAAAATCTGGTGCCTCCCTAAGTTTTAGTTTTTAACTCTGGACACCTTTGACTTGTATGCCATCAGCCTCTTTGTTTCAGAAAAAGATTATGTGGCCTGTTACCTAGGTATAAATTGTGTTGACTTTGAATAATGCTTTATTGCTGCTGGCCGTTTATTCTGTTGATAGCCCCATGTTTATTACATAATTGTTACAGGATGAGAATGTCATTAATTTCTTCCTTGTCTGTTAAGCATACATCAAAGTTTGTCAATTGATGACTTAAACACCCATGTAACATTTATCAATTTTTGTGGCACATTTTTATGTGTTAAAATGATTGATTCAAATAATGGTTTTTAGGTTTTAAACATACAAAATATAGTCCATAAAATTTTCTTATTTTACTTGGCTGTCACTTGGGCAAGCTTTGATCTTCATGCATACAGTCATATGTTGGAATTAGAATTGACCTTACATGCTTTTCAGGCTTGGATCCCTTACAGGGATTTAGTTAAGAAAAAATGTAGCATGTTAAATTAAATGGTGTTAATTTTTGTTGTCTTCTACTTTAGTTCAAGAAGAAGTGTGTCAAGGTCAAGATCCAGAGGCCGTAGGTCGAGGTCACGATCAAGGGGTAGAAAGTCAAGGTCAAGATCCAGAAGTCGTGACAGGAGAAGAAGAAGACGTGGAGACAGTCGGAGCCGGTAATCATTAACATTAAATATATTTGTTAGTGATCCCCTATCTGAAAAAAAGAATTAGCCATAATTAAATTTGTTTGTCAATATTCTGTACTGGCATATAATATTCTGCTTCGTAATTCTATAAATTTGAGGCAAGTTTTCCATATCAAGTTTTGATTCGAAAATTGAAAAAGTGTACCTAACTGTCCTCTGTATTGTTCAGATGCTTGTTTGCTGTGAACTTTTTTTATATTTGACATCTTGTTTTACAGAAGCAGGTCTAGAAGTCCTTCAAAATCACGACGTGAACGTTCATCATCAAAGTCACCTAGACAAGAACGTGAAGAAAGATCCAAATCAAGGTCTGCTGAACAAAATGGTGCAAATTCACCAGAGAGACCATCAAAGAGGGAGATGGGCTCAGTTTCTCCTGACCGTCCCTCAAAGAGGGAACCCAGTGCTGAGCCCCTTGTCACCGAATCAGATTAGTGAATGTCTTATTTTCTGAAGCGATGTTCCTATAATAAAGTTCAAGAAATTCAGACTTGAACACTTTGTTCACTCTGCATTTGGGTGGATTGAAAGAAATATGAATACACAATATCTGCCATCAGGTCGAAAAAAGGATTAAAAATTGCAGAATCATCAACTCTGCACAAAGAAGTGAATGTGTTACTTTGTTTCATTATTGATACATATATTGAAAGTACTAAGATACTTGACCAATATTTTCAAGATAACAGCCTGATATTTTTACAATGTTTTGATATGTATGTCATGTACATTTTTAACAATCATCCGTCATAATATTATCTCAGTGGATTCATATAATTATATCATGATAATATTGTTACATTATCAGGGCCATCACAACAACTTGCATCTAACGTGTCCACTAAATCTATCACCTTTTAAACATGTGACATTAGGAAACATTACATATGGCTTATTTTTTCACTATTTGATAGCAGGGTGCTGTTAATGAATGAATATCAAGATTAAATGAAAATTCATGCATTCATTTCATTAACTCTTACGATGAATTATTACCATTAGTTCAGAGCCCATAAACATGTTATTGCCATATTAATGCAATGAAATTTGATATCACTGTTTTAGATGTATTGTCTCATTGTGTATCATTTATTGAATAGAAACAATTTTGCAATACATATACTTCAACATAAACAGTTTTTTTTTTCAAAATATTGTTTCACTTTTTATTACTGTATGTTTTGTTTTGTATTGAAAAAGGAATTCTGAAATTGTTGTAATTTATTAAAATAACAAAATGTACTGAAAGTTTTGGATAGATTGTACTATGAGATACCAAGAATTTAGTGTTAGTGTCCACATAAATTCAAATCCTTAGACAGTGAAAAGCATCTTTTTTCTAATTTTTGTATCTATGTGTGTTTGATAGAGATTGCACCGTAAATCAAAATTATCTTGAGGACATAAAACATACATAATGTTACTAGGAGTGTATCATCGTTGTGGATGATTTTTGGTGGTAACAAAACACTGTTGGCTAAGAAGAAATTTGTGGATATATTTCAGTATGTACCAAAACCATCAAGTTTCATTGTAGCAAAATAATTCTGTTTGATGTATTGCGTTCATCTAGCCTTATCTGATTCAAATCATGTATACATTAACAACCTCATTGTCATTATTTCATTGCCCTTATTAGCTCACCAGAACCTAAGGTTCAGGGTTAGCTGTTAGAATGGGTAGGTGGATGCTCTCCTGTCTGGCGTCAACAATGGCCTTCTCCTCAGAAACTACCAGTTGGATTGACTTCAGATTTGCTGTGTAGAAGCCTTTTGATGCTCTAACTGCCATTTGCTCATATTATACCAGTTGGACCCTTTTAGGGGTCACTAGAGCTAAAAATAGGAAAAACTTTAATCATCTTCCCATGAACCAATGGATGGATCATCACCAAACTTGGTCTGTGGCATCCTTCAGTCATCATGAATATTCCTTTGTAGTATCCTTTGATGGTCCTTTATCAAGTTTATTATTGTTCCCCATTATTTTCCCTCAAGTATACCTTATTTACCTTTTTAGTGGCAAGTTGATTAACATTTATTCTGGTGAGCGATGCAGGGCCATCATTGTTATATTATTGATTTACTGGTATGCAGAAACTTACACATTTACATTTTTTTCATCATCTTTAGATCATTGTTCATTGTATGATAGGTGAGTGCAGGAATGGATGTGTGTTGTATCTGCTGATAGAAATAAGAATTACATTTTTATGTTGATATTTTTCATTAGTAGTGAGTGCATGGTACAAGTCGGACCTATTTTTTCTCAATGTTTTATTATTTGTGTATATTTTCTGATTTTCATGTTATCGTAGTAACAGCTGAGTTATGTGCCTCAACTGAAATAGAACCTGTGTATGCTTCATTCCAGAGTTAATGTGTCATTAACTCAGTCTTTTGTGTCATAAATGAAAACTGAGCCTCAGAATTCGTCATTGGTTAAATTGAGAGGTATCTCAGAGCTAGCCAATATCTGAGGTATTATATCTAATACAGGTTTCTGAACTCAGATTCTTAATGTAGGTGCATGTCAATTATTTTGTTTTATTCACAAAGCTTCAAGATGTAACACTTGCATTATTTATTATGCACATCATTCTTAGCATCTCAGTAATAGATTACTTTAAAGATTGCCGATTAAGAACAAGGGTTCAACAAACTGAAGAATCATCTCTTTTTCTTACAATTTTTTTTTTTCAGTAGAGATACTACTTTACCAGATAATCTTAAATGACTGACTGAATATTATTTCTTAGCCATTGTTTAATGACGCTTGATGCAACTTCAAAATGTTAAATGATATTAAAATAAATCTTCTTAATCAACTTTTTTGTCTTGTTTTCTTTGCTGTGATTTCATGTTTAATAATTTGTTTCATTTTTCTATCATCTTGATTCATGTGACAACATTAAGTTGCAATTTGTTGAAGGAAGCCTTGCCCTTGTGTTACTAGACTTCTAAAATTAGATTTTGATTGTTGACATGGACATTGTGTACAAGATCAAGTTCTTTTTGATCATTTACTTCAAGACGATGCCAAAATAGCCTACGATATCATAACTTCATGTTTAAATCACAGACTTCACAGATTAATGTGTCAGTACTGTAACAGTCAGTGATTGTACATACTTAAATGGAACATTAATGCAGACAAAAAGGTGATCTTAAAAGAAAAATGATATTAGTGCTACATTAAATGTTGGTCATTCAATCAGGCGAATGTAATTACAATCCCAGTTAACAGTTATACCTCAAAACACATGAGTACATGTTTTAACATGAATAAAAAAATATAGAATATACAAACATATACAGATATAATGTGAACACACATATACGATACAAACATATACAGATATAATACAAACATATACAAATATAATACAAACATACAGATATAATACAAACATATAAAGATATTATACAAACATACAGATATAATACAAACATATAAAGATATAATACAAACATATACAGATGATTCTCATTATGTCAAACTTGCTTACATCAAAATTTTGGTCATTGTTAACTGTTTCTAGTGGTCCAGATATTTTTGTTCTTATCTTAGTGATATTTATATGCTTGCCTCAAATTTGCTTATCTCAAAATTTTGTTCATGTCAAACCATAATTTTGTCCCATTACTCATAATTAGTACGTGGTTTAGTTAGTTTATGTAAAAGTTTGAGCTGATCAGTGAGCAATGAATGCTTTTACACCTAGTACGACATTTTGCTAATTGAACTCAAGGTTCCATGAGAATTACAATCATAACAAACCATAAGAATATCATGATAATCATAGCAGATATTTGACTGCTGGACTTCTATTATGAGGAAATGATGTTAGCATTAAAAAATTTCATCAAGAAAGAGTGATTGATGTTGCAACACAGCAATATCTATATGCTGCAATATTTATATATGTGATGCAATATTTCGTCTTCCATTGTGTACAGAAAGTTTACCCATCCGCAAATATATAAATCTAGAAGCATCATGTTTTCAAACTCACAAATATGCTTGAAAAATATATTGTTATTACAGTCTCACATATGACCTTATTTGATTTAATGGTAAGACACACACACTTTAAAAATGTCAAACAAGATACTGGATCTATTTATCTAAAATTCTGGTTATCTCAAACTAATTTCCTCAGTCCCTAAGAATTTGAGAAAACGAGAATCAACTGTACATACATATCGCCAGCTAACTTAGTGCTGTATGTATGATCTACAAATAATAACTGCCATCTAACTGAAAATAATTTTTCTGAAAATCAATAGTTGCCATAGTGAAATAAGATGTAAAAAAGCAGTTCAATTACATTTATTATAGATTTATTTCCGTGCATCTTGTTTGTCAGTAAATGAGCATCAATCAACAGAGATGTATAACAATATGAGTGAACATTAACAATAGACTGTCATGGATTACATACAAACACACAATGCTGACGTCTAAAAAAATAATTTGGTAAAACCCTATCCTGCAAATAATTAAGTAGGTAGGTACTAGAGTTCGTGATTTTGGAGACATTTATGTAGCTAAACACTTCAACCTTAGTTATGTAAAAACAACTTTGTACAGTATGAAGATTATGCTCGTTAGTTATGGCTGGAACAAGTAAAAAATAAGTTACAGAAAAATTGCTCAAATAATTTCATTCTTTGACTAGGAATCCTGTAATGTTCGAATTGACCAATTCGACAAAAGTGAAAAATCCAGTAAATTGTAGACAATTTTCTGAGTTGGATATATTTTAATCCAATCAAATACATACAAAACAGAAGAAATGAATCTTTACCCATAAAAATATTTAATTTCATTATAAAACCATCAAATTAGCATTTCAATCATTCTTCACTAAAAATGAACTTGACAACCGTGAGAATGGAAGTTTTAACTAAGATATGAGTAAAATTAACACTGCTTATAATTCTGACTTTTGATCGTCTGGTTTTGAACTAATTACTTCATCTATTTTATCATATTGTCCTGTGTATCTATAATAAGCGAGTAAAGCAATATTTTTAGCACCTATTGCACTCATTTCCATTGCTGAACCTGCCATCTCAATAGCGTTTACATGGTACATCTGTTCGTGTAACGTAAATGAAGGAAAATGAACACTAGAGGAGTATTCAGGGTAAGCCATCCAGTTAACCACTCGTAAATCTTTCCACACTGGTACAATTGGCTTAAGTTCTTCAACATTTGGTACTTTGTTTGAAAACATTCGATACACGGGTATGTCAGTTGACTCTCCTGAAACTGCTTTCACTTTGTTGAAAGAAGTGAAAAATACATTTTCATTTGATGTGAAAAGATCCTGTGGTAAATCATCGACTGAATCAATCTTGAAATATGAACTGTTAGGGCTGCCTTCTATAAATGTAGCCACTGTTAAATGGAAATCATTATCTACTGGTGATATTGTATTTTGAAAATCTTCAAACTGAATATCAGTCAATCCTTTGTATAATGGTGTAGCTATAATGACTATATCATATTCCTTTGACTTCGTGTTCTCTACATCTGTTGATGTACCAGGTAGATAATCTAACTGATAGACTGGTGGTGAATCATCACTAGATAAGGATATTGTTGTCACCTGGAACATAAATGGCAACATCAACACTTGTAGTACTTAATAAAAGACATCCAAGTGTTACCTTAAGGTTGAAGTAGGTTCCTATGTCCTGAGCAGGAATATACTTCTAGTGTAACTCTAAAATTTCTTTTATAGAAATACAAACAGGAATGTACAGACTATATTCTTTCATAATGATTCACAAGTTTCTGTAGTATATAACTAAAGCATAACCTACAATTAAGTAACCAGAACCACATAAACAAAACATTTTTAAACAAAACAAAACTGATTGTCCAGGCTCCATTCTACAATGAAGAAAGGACAACTGAGCACTTCCCATAAAAGTCTCTATATTTACCTTTCCTTTGATTAAGTTGGCCCCAGCTTTCTTCAACAACCCCTGAGGTACCTGATAATTCCCTCCTACAACATTCCACAGTCCAGGTTCCACGCCAGCTAACGATATAGCACCTGTAATTAACAATAGACCGGAAAAAAAGACATCACACATGAAAAATAATTTATCAGTCCTATCAGTGCAAAAAGGTTGTACCAATTTCTTATCATGTATAAAAAAGTAATGATAACAATATATTGTGCATTCTTACCTTCATTTCGTGTAGACACACAAGATCAAGTTCATACTGCATTGGTGATATCAAGCCATGTCAAACTGTGTTTCACAGGTGAAACTATCAAAATAACCCAGACATTACACAACAAGTCAGTGCCATCTCTTATGAACAGGTTGAATACATTTTCTGTCTTGACAATAGCACTATTTCATCCATACAAAGAAAAACGCCATACCTACAAGTCCCTGAATGCTAGTTGTCTGTCCATAGTTTGCACGCATCGCTCCCATCACAAACTCATCAATAAACCTGTCAGAAAATCCCTCCTCCTGCATTAAGGTTTTAATTGATTTCTTAGAGAAGTCAACTAAACTAGAATCCATGGCATTCATTAAATCTTCTACAGTAGAAAATGCATGTCCTTCATTCTGAAAATCATACAATCTGAAAGGGACAAAAGGTCAAACTGGTGATAGTATTACTGAGTTTTAGTAGCATCTGTTAAGAATCATCTAACTCAATTTCTGAAAATATATTTCCTATTGTAATCAAAGAAATTAATTACTGAATTTGATTTTCATTCAATTTAAATTTGGACAATCATTTACTTTCATTTGCAGAAAATTGTTCCTGATGTAGGGCTTGAACCTGCCACCTTCTGCTTGCAAGTCAACTGAGCTGATCGGACTGATGGGCATACAAATAACTATAAACAGATATATTATATATATATATCCCTATTACATACATGCCAAGCATCATTTCCCGGAAATCATAAAATATCTACTTTATCTGTGTATGGTCTAATTATTGGCCAGCTGCCAGCCTATTCCTTTAATACACATACACAAAAGCTGATATAGGCAGGCCATCGATAAAAGGTCAACTGAGGTCACACACTGTTGATTTCTACTGCTTTGGAATACCTCAGGCAATTTTCGGATTAGCACTAATTGATCTCGGTCAGACATGAGTGTATTTATGGGATGTTTACAGATTAATTGTTGGCGTAACAATGAAGTGAGGTATGTGTTACATCTGTTTTCCAGTGGAATAAAGATCATGATAAAACTGTAGTGATCAGACAGTAATACAGTAGTTCAGATCAAAAGAACGATTTCACTGACCTGTACATCAGAGAAAATGATACCGGAAATAAAAATTCACTGTAAAAGTTGATGAACAAAGAACAAAATAAAATTCTGTTGTCATAGAAATGATCCAAGTTGTGATGCAGTAGGTCTACCTAGTATCTATGGTAAAAACATCCCATAAACTCTATTAATTATAGTCATAGATGTGAATACTTGAAATCTCCTGGAATTGTGTGAAATCTCCTGGAATTCCATTACCAATCTACGGGAAAGGGGTGTGCGAAACTTGGCATGTATGCTACTACAATTTTTAAAAAAATTAATCATTCATATTTAATGCACCTAAATATTAAATTATCATCATCATGAATATCATTATAGTTTATACAAAGATAACAGATAGATACACCAAATACCTAGATAGAGGCTTAAGTATCTTGTCCTTGATCCAGTTTTTAATATTATATATGTCCATTCCATATCTCCAAAACAATTTGGCAACAGTGACTGCAGAATAATCGCTTGTAGAGAATAAAAGATCTTCACCATCATATATTCCTAACCTTCCTGACTCTGGTTCAAAATCCCTCTTCAGGTCTGAAATATCATATTAAATCGATTAACATGAGTTCTAAGCAACTAACATTTTATTTCCAGCTGAATATACACCCTTCAATGGATTAATCTTCTGAGTATTCAGGCTAACCATATAGCTGGATAAATTACATACTAGTTACTATAATCACTAGTCATGATATCAATTATAAGTGATTAAAAGCAGGATCTTTGGCATTCTGGTTCAACTTGCTAGTCTCTACTGATCCCTCCATCAAGAATCTACAAACAATATTTGTAAATAGAATCTGTATTCAGCTTAACACCAGTATGTAATGAAGTAGAAGGAAATATCATTTGGTGACACAAATCTTGATTTACTGTGGCTCAGTCCAGACACTACTTACCTAGAAGCTGAGTAAAGTTCACCATGTACATGTTAGCTGGGTGTATTATGGTTCCTCCAGCATTATACTTCTGTCCACCAATAAGTATAGGAGCCAATCTACCACCAACACTCTGCTTCTCAAAGATATCAATATCAACATTGTCACCAAACAGTTCGCGTAGAAAGTATGCTGCTGATGTACCGCCTATACCTGCACCAACAATGCCTGAATATACAAATCATAGATACACATGTCTGGATATACAAATTATAGATACACATGTCTGAATATACAAATCATAGATACACATGTCTGGATATACAAATTATAGATACACATGCCTGAATACACAAATCATAGATACACATGTCTGGATATACAAATTATAGATACACATGTCTGAATATACAAATCAAAGATACACATGTCTTAATATACAAATCAAAGATACACATGTCTGAATATACAAATCAAAGATACATAGTGACTAAAGAAAAATCTAAAGATCTCTGAAATGTTCGAGTTAATTTTTGACTATGTTTTGGGTAAAAATAAAAAAAATCTATTGAGCCAGAATCTTTCAAATTCCTATTAGAACGACCCAACTAAATCGATAATCAAAAATTTGAAAATTCTTAAGACTAGAGCAGTGATGAAAACAGTACATCAGAAGAAGTGTATCGTGTATCCGAAGTAAGACTTATCCGAAATCAGGCAAGTATTCATTCATTGTCAAATTATTAAAAGACACGTAAAAGTAAGTCAACCAAATCATTACCGACTCGAGGCTTTTCGTCATATCCATAAAGAGGTAATATCATGCTAAAACAAAGCATAAAACAAAAGATAAACGTCTTCATACTGCCTTTCAAACACTGATTAGCCCACCGGTGAAGCGTGAGAATAATTATATGCGTGTCAATGATATACAGTCAGTCAGGCAGTAGCGGATTGCTAACGAAACTTTCACTGCGTACGTCGTCGATAGAGCGCGTGAATTATTGAAATATATACCGATTAAAAGCAAATTTTGTGACCTTTCTGATGATGTAAATTAAATTTTTCTACTCCTTCATCTTCATGGTTTAAATGCCGAATTTCGTAAGTCACTCATTACGGCAGTAGCGGATTGATTCAGGCAGTATCGGATTACAAACTTTGACACGGTGTGTCAGAGGTCAAACGTCAAATGGGGGCATCTCAAAGCAGGTTAAGTTACCACTAAGTCTTAGACAAGCCACTAACACCATGTTAGTATCATTGAACGCCATTCTTTTGGAAGGCGATGTATCATCGCGTTCCTAGGTCATCGTTTCTATCTGCATGGGCCCAAGAACAACAAATACATGTTATACGCATATCAATATAGTTTAATGAGGCTCAAGTCAGAGACGTAGATACGTCCCTGCTCAAGTAGAGCAGACTAAAATATTCTAGTTTGTATAAGAAAATAAATTGAAACAAAAATCTGCAAAACGTTGATCAGAATAATCAATATTTCGAAAAATATCATTGTTTTGACTTTTCATTTCACTTGTGTTACCACTCATGTGAACCTGTTTTCAGGGGCGATATTCTCTAAAATATCTAAAAGATAATATATATTCCTAATTTAATCAATATGTCTATCCTTCCGGCTCACTGCCTTTTCATGTGTAATGGACATGAGTGGACCAATTTAGGAAATTTTTAACTCAAGGATGTTTCATGAATACCACCCGTGATCTTCAGAACTGCTGATCTGGTCGGCTACTTGGCAGATAAATTTGATAGTGTGATTGTGTATATACAGATTGCAATTTTATTTGACATTTTGTTTTAGTCTATTGCCTGTTCTGTATGGCTTAAACAGTCCATCTTCCTGCTTTGCTTCAGGTCCCTGTCACAATTTGCAACAAATATTGTAATCTAATCAGACCAAGACATATCATCCCGCCCCTGATTGAAATATTAACTACATTGCATCGGATTGTCAGAAGTCATAATGTTCAGTTGATGACATAATAAATTCATCACTGATACAGTTTTTACGATTTCAAAATATACTGAAATAGAATAGAAAAGAATAGTTCGATGGTGAGAAAATGAGCATGCTATCATCTCAATGTGATATGGCATTATAACCAATTTTCCGACAGGTTAGGACATGATCATATGCAGTCAGGCATGAAAATTTAACATTTTTATTACACAGAAATGCGTTTTCCATTCGTCAGCACCAAAACTCGCCCTTTTCTAGAGTGATATTTGATTTTGACACAGTCCCCCAAATCGTCAATCCGCTACTACCCGAATCACCGACCTCGCATTTTTCACTAATATCGGACAGATTAATGAATGACATGCAAAATAATTGTGTTGGACGATGGAATGGGATATTTATACGCAACATAATACCAAATTGATGGTAATTTAAATGTTAAGTTTGATGATATTCGGATTTCAGTTTTAACGACACGTTATTGCACGCATAAAATGCGTAAACATCCGGTGACCTCATTCTGGACTACACGGATTGTAGACTTACCCAGGATCACAACATTTTCAAATATACATGGATTTGTGTGGAATGGAACCAGGTTGATGACTGAATATTTCTTTTATTAATACATCATTAGCAGACCAGCAAGGTTTTAAAAGACCAAACGCGTAATCCGTTACTGCCCGAAATCCGCTACTGCCTGACTGACTGTAAAACGTACATGTATTAGCATTTCCAAAAATGCTTGGAATCGCCGTTCAGCCAAGTATAAGAACAGAACATAGAATAAAGATTTCCTGGAGAATTCATTTCTGGTTTCATTTCTTATTGAGAGTTTGCAACACATTCTATATTTACGACATTAATTAAACTGGTTCCCGTTGACACTGGTTGTCTTATGACAGCAAAATATCAATCAGATTATGCTTGAACAACATACGCGGCGCGTATATGCATGTGAGTTTCACATCTGAATCTGTAGTACATGTTTTATACTGAGATCAACATCATAGTTATACATGTATTTTTAAGTTATTGCAATTTAAAAACCTTCCATAATAAAGTTTTATGTTCATTTTCACAAGTAATTAAGATCTGATATTGTGCTGAGTATATTTTAATGCTGCCATCCAAAAAATGAAATCTTCCTAAATTGTGTTGTCTTATATGATGGTCAGTGGACATGTATTTTCAGCTATTCCTACTTTTTATGGAAATAGGTTGTTGTTGTAGTTGTATTTGGTTGTTTAAAACATGTTTATACACTGTTGGTACATATGTTCAACTTGTAATATTTCTGTGATTTTTTTCTTCTCAGATCTATTTTTATTGATAAGAAAAGATATTTGAAAAGAATATATTACAAGTATATATATATATATATATATATATATATATATATATAACATACTATAAAATGTTAATTAACGTCATTTATTTAAAGAAACATAACATGAATATGTGTACAGAATTGACAATACAATGATTATACAAAACAAATAATTACAATACAGTACTGTATATTATACAACTATGAGCAGCTACAGATAAGATCTTTCACAAATCTTGTAATAAATAATTAATTAATCAGTCAATAATGTAGCAATGAAAATGCACTAAAACTTCTAAAATAATATTGTACAATACTTCCATCATTATAAAACAGTCAACCAACTTTATGTCTGTAATCAACAAACACCTCTATTGTACAGCCAAATAAAAACTACTCATTTCATGACATACTAATTATCAAAGTCAGATTTTATATTAGCCACAAATCTCTGTATAAATTTATACAGAGATTTTTGGCCTCATTTTAGCTGTCAAAATGAAACTTCTATTAAAAAATAACAATTGATTTATAAATAAATGCATAAATATTCAGCATCCACTACTTCAAAACTTGTTCTTGAGGTCCTTTGGTCCGCCATGTTTTGATCATGTGGTAATAAATTCTCCTGTCTGATTGGCTCAGAGTAAGGGAAGAAATGGTCAAATCTGGTTACATGTAATTGTATATGTCGCCTTTCATGGACGGTATAAGGGAGTTAACTAATACAAGTCCTATATCTATTTGTCGCAGTTAGTTCCCTTATTCACAAAAATCATTAAGACACAATTCAAACTTACGTTACATAATTTCTGCATCAAAGTTCTCCTTTCAAATTTTTCATCATGCTGATATAATGTCATGTTTTAAATTTTGAAATGTATGATGGTATATGTTGCAAATGCTTTGTTTTGTGAATATATATGGAGGAAACAATATAAAGTTCTTCTGTTGTTAAATTTTATTTACAAGTGCTAAATTTATCAATACCTGAGATAGAAGTGAACAGTGTACATATCCCAGTTCTCTGTTGGAGAGTTTACTCATGTCCATGCTTTGTCTATCTTGATGAACTCGTGTATTTATTTCACAGAAAATCAATTGAACTTATGCAAATAACGTTGTTCACCAATAGTATATACATCGCACATGTGCATCAATCTATTTTAGATGCTTTGGTAGAATAAACATGCAAAAATTGTAAATATTTAAAATAGTGGTATTTATGTCACAGGGTTTGTTTACTTATTTCTTGGAAATATTGTGTTCAAAACACAGTAAATTATCAATATATCAGAATGATGTGAATAATGTACACATCGCATTGCATTGCACTGTAACCATATATAATAAGTGGTTTATTAAGTGTTTCAAAATATTTACCATAGTAGAAAATAATATATGTACATACATGTATCAATACTGTTTGAAGGTTATAGTATTTGAATAGTAATCACTTGCCCCTCTTTAAGTTCGAATTCCATCCGGGCTCAAATTTCACATGTGAGGAGACAGTCCAGCTAACTTACAGAAGGCCAGTGTTTCTATCCAGTGGCAGGCCTGGGGCATTCATCCACTTTCAAAGCTGGAAAAGACGCCAAATGACCCTTTTGGTATGACCATTAACTCCTGTGAATGATGGTTTAAAAGTAACTAGTACAGACCATAAGGATGGTACACAATTGTTTCAGCTTTATACTTGAGTGATGCACCATAGGCATCCATCGAGTTACAGCCAATTAAAAAGGATTTGGCTAAAACTTATGTATTGTGTGGATGGTTTGTTCCAAGAATAGCAAATGATAACAATATTCAACTGTAATGTTCTTTATTTCACAACTGAGTTACAAAATATAAATATGAGTAAAAATATATTTCTTCCATTTTAACATAAAACATTAACAGTGGAATGAAGAAATGCATATTCACATTCGTTGTACAACAAAAAACAGGCACACATCTATTATCACAAAATACTAATATGACTTATATATGCTTTTTTATTTTTTTTATTACAATCTTCATGCGAAAATCAGGACAAAAAAGCAAGGAACAATTACATGTAGATTCCCTAATGACATGCAGTCTCATGCCATAGTTAAAGATCATGATTTTTCAAAGTTATTAATGCACAATTAATTTGACTGAATATCTGAATGTAGCAATATAATCTAGTATTCTTGTTTTATTCTATACATTATAATTGTTGGAATACAAGAATACTAATAAAATAAAGTCACGAGCTTTGGGTTGCATTATTTATAGCCAACTTGCTTCATTTTCGTTTATGGTTACCAAACCAACCTATTTTTTAGCATTGACCCTTAACCCTTTGCTTCATAATACTGCATTTCCCCGCATCTGAAGCAGATGACTTTTGAAAACATTGCAGCAAAAGAAACCATTGCTTGTAATGAGTAATGGCTTCCTTTGCCACAATGTTTTCCACTTTGCCAGAGAGAAATAACCCAATTTTTTTATATGCATTGATGTTTTGTATATTTGCTTTGAATTTGGAAGGCCAAATATGCTTATGAAGCAAAGGGTTAAGTCTCTTACAACAAAATCCAAAGTATGCAAATATATGGGAAGTGTTGTATATGTCCAAAAAACAGTTATGCGACCAATTTCTTAGTCAAACAACTATAAACATGATCATTTTTTCTAGCCATACCAAGCAAATATTCATTACAACCAAATTCAATGTAAAAACATACAATGACACCGAAACCTATGTAAACTTTATCCTGAGAGGGTAAAATCAATGTAAAGGAGAAGATAGACAGTTGATTTAGGCAGTAAAGGAAACTAAATTATTATGAATGAAATGAATGACGACAGCATTAATCAACTAAATACAGAAGTCGTATCTTAACAATCCTTTACTTGATAAAAGTCTAACAAACATAAATTACACACAGTATTGCAACCACTGCATGAAAGACATGGAAGAGAATTAACATGATATGACATTCAGATCTGTTTTCTATCAAAGCATGGTCTTCGTTACAAAAGATCATTTATACAATCATACAACCTCAACAGAACATTTCACACATACATTATAACATAACAAGAAAGCCAATAAGACTATCAGGTGTCATATCAGCTCATCATATAAACTTAAATACATGACAACATAAACACAGATCTTATTCCTACTGTACAAACAAATGAACAAGCAAGAAAAAGCAGCCATTGTGTACAAGGCATTATTTATCATCAGCTGTACACATAAAAACGACATATCACACTATATTGTATTATATACAACATTAGTTCTCCAATTACATTTTGTATTTGAAATGTTACAAGGATCTAAGACATACATGAATTCTTCTACATCATTCAAACATTACAAAAATATCTTGATATATGAATGTATTCACAAAATATTAATACAAAATAACAATAAATTGCATAACATGAATGAAATAAACAATAACCATCATATAGATACAACATCTGAAAAATCTTAATTATCAAAATGAGGAACTAACAGCAATTCATGTAAGAAATGATCACAAACAGGATAAAGTGTCGACAGTACAGATCGTACTTACAGCTAAAAAGTTGAATAAATTAACAGAATTTTACAATGCAGAGAAAACAGATTATTGATCTAAGTATATGACTTTTATTCAACCCTCATTTAATCTGACAAGCAAAATCTACAGAATACCAAATATTTTGCAAACTTGAGAGCATCAAGCATAAGTGTTGTTAAAATCTAGTTTATCAATAACTAATAAACAAATAACAAGCTATATAGCATAACACAAAACAAAAATATAGAATGTATAAAGATATAAGAGTTTCCATTTGTTAACACAGATCCATGATATTGTAATATATTGCAATTAAAACTTGCTGAAGAGCTTCTTGTGTCCACAAAAACTCAAAGATACATTATATCTTGATTGCATAAATCACCATCTCATCTCATAGCATCGCTCTGATTTAAAATAATTTCCATTAAGAACTATTTCAAGTCAGTTAAATAGATTTCACAGAACTAATGTTTCCTTCTACCAGGCTGGGAATGTAAAAACAAGAATTTAATAGAAACAAGCACTTAGACAAACAATACCTGTAATCATGAGCATAATTCATAAACAATTTTATTTAACACACACAAGGACAATCATTGCTCCAACACGGAACAGATACACAAGATTTTATGAATACATTTCTTTTTTGAATACTACACAAAGTTTTGTTTTTTGAAAACCATGAAAATATTCTATAATAATTGCAACAAATATTCTGAAATATTTTTTTTACAAGTTTTGCACAGTAAAAAGGCAATGAAATGAATCCAAATGCCAGCTGAAATTGTTTAATTTTAACACATGGCAGGCTATTTCATATGACACTAATTACTTCTTTTTTGGTGAAGAAAAATCAAACAACTTTACACACTCAAATATATACATCAAACATGCTGGTAAAATAAAACACAGATGCCATATGTCAGCGTGCAACTATCTTAAGTAACAATTCATCATTTTGAAAATTCTTACAAAAACAAATGTCAGATACAACAGTTTTGCACTGAGTAAAATGAATAATGCCTTATATCATAGGCAGATCAGTCATATAGGTTTATGATGGTCCAATGAGACATAAGGCACTTTTTAAAGAAAAAATGTGAGATGTTTATCTTTGAATACCAAAGTTCAGAAAGACTTCCAACTATCAAATATTTATTTTTTCATTTCATGAAGATGAAATACTAGATGTACTTTGTACAGCACATCTGGTAAGAGATAAAACAACTTATCAGAGTCCCTATCACAAGACTGGAGATGGTGGGGCATTAGCATTAACAAATAAACTGTCTGACAAATCTTGATTTTTGTAAACAAAAACTTATTTTACCAGCAAATAATGACCTGTTATCACGTCAGCTAACAGACAAAATTCTCATTGTTAGCAATCATAAACAACATGTAACAATAGGCTCAATATCAACATAAACAATAGAAAATAAAGGTCATGGTTAGACTGATTGTGAATTTTTCAACACAGAAAAACTGACACAGGTAAAGTGATCAAACTTGATTTAAACTAGACTGACCCTGTGCTGGCCACATTCTACATCATACTTCATTAACTTTACGTTAACTAATCAACATGGCTTTCTAACTGCATAGTTATCATTTGAACTCAATTGATTTAGCACAAGAATATTATAAATTCAAATGACATTACACAATAATATGGGAAAAAATAATGGTATATCATTTCACAAGCAGAAAATTAGATTATTTGAATGTATGTTCCTGAATAAAAATTTGAACCAGCCAAAACACGCAGAATATAAAATTCATTGTGGCTTCTTAAACCATTTTAATATGGAATTGTTCTCTGACACTAACTTAGCTATGACTATAATTTACATGAGAAAACCAAGAAATTGCACAGAAATACTTACATTCAAACAAATGAAAACTTAGAAAACTGTTAACTATAAGTTAAGCCAGCTTAACATTTAACACAGAATCTGATATACATAATGAACATTTGATGCAAGAAACAAATATATACTTGAGTCCAGTGCAATTAGATACTTAAGTATTTTTATCAAAAAAATATTTTTTTTATAAATTTTGCTTATAACTATAATTGGATAAGAACTGTACTTTAAGATGAAAAAGCTTTAAGATAACATGCTTCATTAACAAACTTATTGCATCATAGAATATAATGTTATAGCACGATGTAAAATATTTCAATTTATTTGAACAACGTCACAAACTTTGTAGAATTCTCGGGGAACTCTCCATTACCCTAACTAATAAATTGTCAATATAATTCTCTAATTCTCGAATATACTGGTCTTTCCTAATCAATTGCGCTTTATGTGTCACAACTATTCGTACCAATTCCTGAAAAACACAATATATAAGTTATACATCTATGTGTTGAGAATGCATGATAATATCTATCCTGAACAAGAATAAACAAAGAAAGATTTGTAACTGTCTAAACATAAGCACTTAATCCAGTCATATGTCCTAAATTGAGAAGAATGGTAAGTAAGAGCTATCAATCAAACACCTTCATGTAGTTGTTACATCAAACACCTTCATGTAATTGTTACATCAAACACCTTCATGTAATTGTTACATCAAACACCTTCATGTAATTGTTACATTAAGTCACATACATGTACAGCAGACATAATGCCAACCTAAGACCTGCCAACATTGAAGAGATTTAAAGAGTATGAAACTCCCAAAGATAGATGATTTTTAAATGTGATCTTACAGTTTAAATAAATTATAAAATCAACTGACAGATAGCTATCAAGCCAGAGAGAATGAAAATAATAAAAAGTAATAAAAAATAATAATAAAAAAGGTTTTAACAGTAAAGTACACCTCTTTAAAATCAAGGGATAAAGCTTAGTTTGGAATCATTGACTGCTTAAGTCCCTGTACACATTCATACACCAGACAAACAGCTCCTTTACGTAGTGATGCAATATGTAAAACTGACATAAGACAACCAGTGATGATGGACATGCAGGTGGATTTTTATCTCTTCTCCATTTAAAACCTACTATAAGAGGAGGTGAAAATGGAACAATATTAAAACATATATAAGTGGTTACAATACCTCTCTATTCATGTTTCTGTATACAGCCATTAAATCTTCAGGTACAGAGTCCTCTTTGTTATATACAGGACGTTTGTCTCGGATATCTGGTGCTGAACGATATTTATGTATCCCTTCTAATCCTTGAATTGTGTATCGCCGACCACCTTAAACAGTTACATAAAACATTTATTTTAGATAAGACACTATAAAGTAACATTTTAAATTCAATTCAAAATTCAATAAATAAAAAGTGTTTCCGAAAAAAAACCTCCAAGGTATTCATATCTCCATTGCATACATCATAAAATATTCAAAATAAAAATTCTTTAACAATACAATAGTGGAGGCTACTGGTAATTTGAAACTAAAGAGGTTTTCAGACATGAAGAAATTATTTAAATAAATAAAATCCTCCTTTGACAGGCCAAATAATTACCTTTAGTATACTGTTTGGAGCGTCGTCTTTGTGGTCTAGAATCATCATTAGATGTCAGTGAAGCATTTGTAAAACTAAACTCAGCCTTAGGTGAAACTTTCCTCCGTGAACCTGACATAGAATCTGTTGATCCACGTTCAAATGCTCTCTCAGCAGCTGACTTCCCCTGGTAACTAATGCTACTTGAAGATGTATGTGTTGATGTATGTCCATCACTTGTACCTTGGGAATTCAATGTGTTTGATTTCATTCTGCTCTGTTCTCTAGCAATGACGCGATCCAGTTCTGATGTGTATTCAGCCGGACTGGTAGATTCACCAAACACATCAAACTCTTCCTCATCTTCATCTTCTACATCTCCATCACTTGGTCCAACATTATCAGCACTGTTATGTTTATCACTACCGGCATCATCATTCTGATCATTATCTTTATTTTTTAATCTAACTTTAGGTAATGTAATTTTATCATCATCAGAGTCTGAGCTTGTTGTGGTTTCACTTGCACTCCCTAAAGATTCATTATACATTTGTGCAGAACGTCTACGAGTCTCGTATTCATTTTCAGATTCTTCCTCAATATTGTCATTATATACATCATTCATTCTATCATCTACCTCGCATTCTTTACGGAACATGTTTTCCAAGTATCCCTCTTGTGAAGTAACTGAACTACGAGAACTCCTAGAGCTCTGTAATCGACTGAGAGCACTGTCATCCAACGACGGTCGATGTCGACTATGTCCCCTTGATGGAAGAGTCGCTGATTGCTCTCCAGGTAAATTCATCAATGAACGACTCTTAAAATCTGTAAAACACAAATGCATATATTGAGTACAATCATATTATCAGATGATATTACAATCTGTTGAAGTTTTAATGTACATACATTTATGTACAAGTCAACCATGATGTAGAATTAATTAATACCGAAAGATGTAAGATCATTTTAGCACCTCATTAAGATATAGCAGTACTATGCAAAGATCTGTATCAAACACTGTAAGAGTACAAAGCAGTGAAACTTCAGCAAAGTCAAATTTCTTTAAGATTATGCTTCATTGCAACAAAGTTACCACAAGTTATATCCACAGACTTGTACAAATTAGCAGCAGAAAACTGAATGTACCTTTATTGTTTCTTCTTTTATCACTAGTCAAACTGTAACTTCTAGAAAAGTTTCCATCACCCTGCAAGAAAGAGAGTCACATGATCGGAACTTCAAACATACACATTCCATTGCACAAGAAATAACAATATACATACAAGAAAGACCAGAACAATCTTACTGATAGTATATTCAGCTTAAATTGCTCCAATACTGTACCAATCAATGTAGAAATAAAGATAAAGTTGAATCATAAAAGTTTGACATCTGAAAATGTTTAACTTTCACACTTTTTGAACTTACACAAGTAAAATTGATGAGTAGAGTAAATATAGTGTAAATATGGACCTAAGGGACTTCAATTTCATCATGAAGTTTTGCATTTTTAGGAATTTTGCTTTTCTAACTCTAGCATCAAATCTGTTTTGAAAATATCAATGGAATATTGCCGAGACTGACATGATTTCAAACTCTCATATCATTTTGAATATTCACATTTTGAACTTATGAAGATCAAATGTATTTCTCAATGGTTTAGCATCAATCTAGTCTTGAAACATAATTATTTCAACAATCAATATACCTAGGGGTTTTGGCACTGAATAGATATTGTCTTTAATACAATGACAAACTAAAGTCAACAATATTATAAACAGGCATCCATATCATGGACACAGGGTCAGCAGGAATGGTCCTGAATACTAGCGGGAACCAAAATTGAGTCTTTTATCAAATGTAGGCAAGTACTGAACAAATTAACCAGAGATAAACTTCCTGATGCTTTTGAATGTCTTTATAAAAATCCTATTTCACCCCATATGCTATCAGACAACAGTAATATTGATACATTAACAAAGAGATTAATTCATTTAACACATATAACCTAAATTCCAGACAGAATATGCACATGTATTTTAGATCAATAAAAGTGAGGTTCAAGATCTTTGACCAAAATAAATTGATTCATAGATTATCATCCATTCTAGCCTAAAAGTGAAAACTGGGAGGTAGAAACAGTATAACAGTTTCTGTGCCTCTGATGCAATACCTCTGGAACTCCTCAATTAATATTATTACAGGAAAACATAAAATGTGGAAGAAGCCATGTAGAAAAGACAACGGCAGAATTATAATCAGGCAATTAATTTGTCATGATGACATCAGAATACTTGTTGTTACGATGTTAATACAAATAATCATAAAGCTATATATATATAATATACTAGAAGCGTAATAACCTGCAAGCACACCATTTTGATTAATGAAAAATTAAATTATCTAAAAGCATGATTGTACAAATAAAATAAAGCAATTTATCCAGCACCCTACATTAATATCTTACACATGTGACATATTGTTTAACTATAGGAACTACAAACTAACTGACAATTATTGTGAGGAGGAAGATACACAAATATTTACAACCAGTTTGGTGCTAATACATCATGAAACACAACTTATCATATGTACAACATTAAGATTCCTGTGAAACAATAGAAATTAACACCACTGGTTGCACATGACACACAATCACTGTTGATCAACAATCAGTGCAATCATCAGGTGCATTAAAACAATGTTTGTGATCCAGTGCAAAAACAACAAACAGCATGGCCAGTGGTATACAGAACCATGGGTGAATTATAACAACAGACAAAGAATAATGGGTGAATTATAACAACAGACAAAGAATCATGGGTGAATTATAACAACAGACAAAGAATCATGGGTGAATTATAACAACAGACAAAGAATCATGGGTGAATTATAACAACAGACAAGTAACACAACAAGAAATGTGACAACTTGAAGAAGTCACTTATTAAATAAATATTTAAGTATTTAATATTCCATATATAAATAAGAAAATCCAAAGAGGACAGTACAAGTATTCGTAGGATGAATCTATAACTGGATATAGCAAACAATTAAGAGGAATGTGAGCATATGGCCTACTCACACTAAACACGAATGGACACACGGTTCCAATTCGGTTTTCTCGATTTATACACGGGTTGCCTGATACGAGTATTGAGCTCCAACCGTGTCTCGGGATGAGTTGGTACGATTTAGATTCGAATGTAGCACGAGTATATACGAACAAAGCACGGATATACTCGATCAAACAAGGTTTTCACGAATTGTACACGATTTACAAACGATTTTCATACGATTGTTGCACGGTCAATGTAGGGTCTAGTACGGTTTGTTACGGCCTAATACGATTGAACACGACTTTTACTCGATTTACTGGAGATTTACAGGGTTTATATACGGTCCAACCGACTGTTGATCGTGTTATGTTCGAATTATCACACAGTCGTGTATGGTTTGATATAAATTGACTCGTTTTGATGGCTTGACTTCATAAAATTTCGAACTTTCAACAATGGAAGACGACAGAATACGGGAATTGGAAATCCTGATAAGGTTAATAGACATTGAGATTAATTTGGCCAAAAGGTGTGAGGGAAGACAGGAACGAGTCAACAAAAGGAGAAGGAGACAAACATGGACAAGAGAATGGCTGGACAGAAGAGTAATGTTTGGCCAATACGACACGCTATTACATGAACTGAACAGGGAAGACCCGAGGTGCTATAAGAATTTCCTTCGTGTCGACGCAGATATGTTTCAAGAGTTCTCTTTTTGGGGGTCTTCTTCCTCTTTGGGGCATTATGTAGCTAGTACAGTACTCTGTTGTTTCAATTTGACAGTAGCTAGTTGTGTTGTGCTGTGTTTGAGTGCTGAATATATATACTAGTACTAGATCTTTGTACAGACGTAGAGGCCGTGTCTGGTCGTACTTGACCACGTATAATTCGTGCTTGAACCGTATCGATCGTATGACGATCGTATGAAACTGTATAGACCGTATGGCGATCGTATAAAACCGTGTGTACACTCCTGTGAATCGTACGATGTTCGTGTGACATTGGAGTGTCAATCCGAGTGTAAGACGTAGGACTTTGGTACGGTTTCACACGATTCCATAGGATTTATATACGATATTGACTCGATTTATCTCACTCGAGCATGGATTTTATGTACGATTGTATATACGATCTCGTACGGGTCTCACACGGTCTCTCACGGTCTTGTACGATCGCTAATACGATCATACACGGACATGGCACTCGTGTCAGTTTTTTAAAAGTTTTAAAAATCATACACGACTTTCACGGATACACTCGAATGCCCCGAGTGTAACTCGAATAAGGACACGGTTAGTTCGGTTGTATATACGGTTTACACGAATGGCCATTCGTGTAAGTCGTATGGCCAGTGTGAGTAGGCCAATAAAATTGGAATCATACTTAGTAACCAACCAGACATAAATAATATAAAAAATCAGCAGTAAATAACTTTACCACTATGCTAGGAATGACCTCTGATTAAAGGACAAACTATGGAAAATATATTTTTCCTGATGTATACTTTACAGACAAAAGCCTCTTGTCATCAACTGATCATCTTTAAAAAACCAAAACCAGGACATTGGTGTAAAATTTTAAGCCAACACAGTAACATTAAAAACCTATACAAAACACAGCACACCACATATATGTATCCCTTATATATACGTACAAGGTCATTCGTTGCATCATACTATATGTGAAAACAATACAAGCATTAGATTGTAACTAGGAAAAGGATATTAAAGAAAAAAAAACATATAAATAAAAAGAGAAAAAATAGCATATAACATATGCGACCTGCAGGCTATATAACTGAACATTTTGTGACTTCCACAATCAATCAATCAATCAATCAATCAATCAATCAATCAATCAATCAATCAATCAATCAATCAATCAATCAATCAATCAATCAATCAATCAATCAATCAATCAATCAAAATGCAGTGGGCACTTATGTAATGAACTGGTGACACAATATGCCATAACACATTCATAGCAGTTCCCATAATGACAGTAAATAAATTACAGCAATCTGTCAAAGCATCAGATGAATTCTATCCATGCATTACAACCCGGATGAAATTTTCTAAAGGACATCTAATCTGTCCCATCCTAGACACTGCCATTTTAATCCATTAATCAAGTCCCATACTAAATTTATCAACAGATCAATTTCTTGCTTAGAAAGTCCATATAATCCCTCATTTGGAAGAATTGAAATTCCCACATGGACAGATGTCAAGTAATGGAAAATTTATGTGAACAAGCAAGTCACAATGCCAAAACCAAAATGAAGCTATCAGTGTAACTTACTATTTTATGAATAAAGTGTTGAGAATTTGTACATAGTTTCAGTTTCAAGCATTAGGTCATTAATTAATCATTATATTCATTCACATATGGTGAGAAATAAAAAATAAGCACTAGCTAAGAAACATCGTGAATATTGGTAGCAATGAAAAGTTTGCCTGGCTGTTGCAAGACAAATAAAATCTACTGGCTCAAAGCATGTTTTGCATGCTGGTTAACGAGAGCATGAATACATAATATATGTATAGAGAAATCAGAAAAGAAATTATATCTAAATACAAACACTACTTGTAGTTAAAAAAGTAAAAGTGAAAAATAGTTCAATACAGATTCTACTACAGAAGTCCAGCTAGCTACATAGAAAATGGATGTATTTGATCTAGTACAATAATTAACAGCTATCATCTAATAGCATAGCAACTAATGTATCAGGTATAATGTGTTTATAGTTTTTGCATCTAATTAGAATGTTAAATAAAGAATTGCAATTTTCACATTGAGCAAAAATGTGAAATAATTTTAAAGCAGTTCCATTTCATTGTTGAGGTGCAAGTTCAATTAAAGTCACTGTAATTATACACATAGCACAAATCTGAACATCAATACCAATAAATTGAGTTTGGATAAAATTTCTACAAAAACCAAACCTGTAAATTTCCAGTAGAAGTCTTTTCAACTTCTTCAACTATGTGTAATAATTAATCACAAGCAAGAATTTAAACATTAACTTTATATAGCTTAATCTTTGTTCTAAATTTATAGAGAACCAGCATGATTGTATTTGTCCTTAAAGGTTCATATAATATGTAAATCTTCTCTGAAAGGAAATGTTTTAGTCTAGTCACCAGCCTAGCTTAAAATATACAACTAAAAAAATAAGCATGTTTATGTTCAGATCTTTGAACAGTCCAAGATAACTCAGTACAGCAGCAACATTACCAGGACTATAACTAGAGAATTGTTCTGTGTAAAAGCTGGTGCTGATAAGCCATTTACCTCAAATGCAGCTAGTAATAAAAAAGTGCTAGGTGACTCAAATTCAATAACGTAAAGTAGCAATAAATATAATAGATATACAGTGGTAATAATAGACAAATGCAAAACAAATTAATGAAAATTGATATATAATCAACAACATCAAAAATAACACAGGTAATACACACCAGATCATTCTCAAACTCGTTCTCTCTCCAGCACTGTTCTGGTACGTATAGGTCAACCGCATCAAACTTAACGGGGCTATTCGAAGGGCTTATACCTCCCGAATAGGGGATGGTTTTAGTAGATGATTTCTGATAACATGGTAATATAATGATTAGATATAAATATCACATACACAAAGATTGCCATCACATGTCAGAAAGTAAAATAGCTTTAAAAAGTCTATATGTAAACTATAGACAAAAAATATTGTAGATGTTGAGGAAATCGAGAAATTACAGAACTACTTTAAACAAAAAAACATTAATGTATCCATAACAGTAATACAAATCATTCAATACCAAATTTATGGGGCCTCCGTGGTCCAGTGGCTAAGGCTTTGGACTATTAATCACTAGCCCTTCACCACTAAGAGTTCTTATCCCACTAGGGACCAGACAAAATTGTAAATGTGAGGAAGCTGTCCAGCTAGCTTAAGGAAGGTCAGTGGTTCAATCCAAGTGCACACTTGGGGTCTTCCTCCACTGTTGAAGCAAGAAAAATTGCAATGGCTATTGGTGTGATGTTAATAAGATAAATACAAATTGTATCTTATGATTTACAGCACTGAATAGGCCATTGTAAAGTTCATTAATAATGCAGACTTGACAAATTTTCTTGAAATAATAATACAAAATCTTTTAAAAATTTCCAAAACCAGAAATAAATTTCTTTAATAAAAAGTCTAGATTTCCCTCACTCACATCATTCATTTATTTCTTTATCTAACCAGACTCAATTTAACAGATTATTGCATTCAAACATGTGATGACAGTCTTCCACAGATAAATATATCATCTATCTGAAGTCAAACGTCTGGAGTAAACAGTAGAAACACATTACATAGACATGATAGCTAACAATAATTATTACATCATTATTGCATGCTGATGCCATCATTAACTATAAAGTTTGATTTAAAATTCATCTTCAAAATGAACATACATGGACAAAGATTAACTGACTGATCATTGACGGCACAGGACTTTGTGTTATAAAAGATAGGTTGTGTTGACTTCAGAATGATGATATACAAAGTCTATAATATTACTTTTCTTGAAATCTATGACAATATATAATTAAGTATTCACACTAATTTGATGCAAAGGATATCTTATTTATCCATTACTTTTAGGTAATTTTTTTATTATCTCATATTACGGTGACATTAAAAACAATAAACTAATCACGGACTGCATACTTCATCTCATACAATCAGGGAACAAAACTATCTCTGGCAGCATTGACTAAGAACACTTAATCAAATAAAAAGAAAAACTACTGTAAATAAAGATGAATTGTTATTATTCTCAGCAGAGATGAAAATGAATATTTTTTATTTGTTTATCGAAACATTTAATTTTCCTCATAATTCATTCAGTCTGTATTACATAAGTTACATTACTTCTATTTCAAGATGGTTTTTATTTTAGTAATTTCATAAGAACAATCAATTACCCTACATACTATAATGATATGAAATTCTATACCCCCATACAAAAGCATTATAACTATGTACTCCAAAGAGGATCAAACCCGGACTAGTTAGGTGACAAGTGCTTGTTGACAAGACTAAAGTGTGCTTGTTCACCATACTAATTAAAAAACATGCAATGGATAAATAAAAAATCCACTTCCATCATACTCGTCATATCTACACTATAACAATGTACATGTGAATTATGTTTGTGAAAAAATCATGCAGTTAGAATTGATCCTACATATAAATATTGGTTATGTAGCTAAATTATGTGCTCTACAACCTCATTCTATACAATCTAGAGATGTATCCTTCATCTTTTCAAATATATCTTAGTGTGAAATTTTAAAACATCCTATCAATATCATACTGTGTACAATCAGAACTGGTGAGAATAACACAGATGGATTAATGATGTACCAAAACAATATCAAACAAAATAACCTCAATTGGTTAGAAATATATCACTGTAAGATAAAAGGCTTTCAACAGTAAAAATGATTTCAGAAAATACTGCTTTTTATACAAGAATATAATAATATTACCATGTATATATTTATCACCATTATCACATTACTGCATATCATAATATGATAGATGATGATAGAAATCCATGTGATATTATCTATCTATATCTATAAATTATGATCTGACAAATATACATGTATATTAGTATACATGTGTATTAGTGCTAATTGTTCAACTACAGAATGCTCAAGAATCACCTAAGTAGAATAATTATTCAAATTGTACACTACACTTTCAGTTAAGTGAATATATATAAGAGTACATAATATTTCTTAAAAATGAGTTTGTAAGTAAGATATGCGTAGAGTAGTAAACAGATTAGGAAGTGTGAGTTCCGCGATTTTTAGCTTGACAAAAAAACTTTTTGTTGCAATGAAAATGGATTGATACCTGGCGTAATATGTAATAAATGGTTTAATACAGCTGTTAGTTAGAGAGCCAGCATTACACCAATATTATACAGGTACAGTTATACATGCATGTGTTAGTGATGTTAATTTTCTTGATGAAATTGCAACAAAATACTAAAACATTCACCATTAGTTGACCATAAGAAAGACTATTTACCATGTCTCAAAGGTATGTAATATTGTAACACTATAGACAATATTGTGTAAATTATGATAGAGTTAGCTAGGATTCAGTATAAACATCACTATAATCATAAAATATCAAATTTATATATATCAATTTGACCTATCTGGCCTGGGCTTTAAGTAATACTAGTTTAACAGAACTTACTGACATGAGGTAAGCAGCAAATCCTTACATGGGAAGTAACCTAGTTCAAGTTCAAAATATATTATTCAGAGTTCAGTCCCTTGCATAGATACAAGTTCATTTTAAAATTTTTGCTTTAATATACCTGTTATATGGAATTGAAGAGCCTGTGAATAATAGATAAGGGGTATAAATCAAACTCATTTATAGAGGACTTAATAGTGTATGAAGGTGAGAGATGTGATGTCAAGAGACAAACAAGAGGGTAAGAGAGAGACACACACAGGGAGGGAGGAAGGGACACAAGTGTGAAGAAGAGAGGGACAGATAGAGATATAAAATGAAGGTGGAAGATAAGGAGAGACACACAGGGAGTGGGGAAGGAAGGGCGAGGAAGGGGACAAACACAAAGGAAGAAAGACAGCAAACGAACATAGGGAGGAGAGTGGGAGAAAGACACACAGGGACGAAGAAGGAAGACAAGGAGAGACACACAGGAAGGAAGGAAGATAGCCAGAGAAACAGATAGACAGACAGACAGAAAGAAAGACAGACAGATATAAAGGACAATGACTACCTGTTTATGGTCAACTTGAATATATGATATATGAAGAACCTGAAATAAAACTCAAGATGCACCAATAAAGTTTCTACAGTAACATGCAGCATGCTGTATGATGCTGAATACATACCTTGAATGTTTTGTGAGGCTGTGGAGTAGAGAATATTTGACTGCCATCACCACGCAGTGACCTTGTTCTAGTAAACTTCAATTTATCACCTGGAATATAAGTTTATAGTAAGATATTACCTAGGGGTGTATTTATCTAATGAAAATTCTATGACTGGTGATGACAAAATTAAAGTAAGAATAGCAAATATTGAATGCTAATTACTTGAGTGCATTCACCTTGTTCTGATACATAATTTTGCCTTATATTTAAAATTGCCAACAGTCATGGGTTCAAGCATACAAAGAATTCCTATCACAAGGTAAGTTTTGAGATCAACAAGACTAATTTCATGAACAGTAATACAGTGTTGTTATAATAATGAACTGATAAGTAAAACATGTAACACCCAGACTTCTTACCAACAGCTGTAACAAGAGATTTTATAGAGCCTGCTCTTTTCCCCTTCAAACTACTAGTTGATGAAGAGTCATCATTTCTACTCTTCACATGGAAGGTTAAGCGAACTTCAAGTTCACCACGGCAACGACCATCTGGAAGTTTGCTTGGCTTCTGTCCAAGTTGAACCCAACTGAAAAATCACAGAAATACAATTAAAGTGGTAAAAGAATGCATGTAATGATTTAACACCAATATTGGTACAGCTTTATACCAAGATAGAAACATCTCATATGAATTAGAAAAATGTTTTGAAGACATTGAATCTAAGAATTCAAATCAACATAGTATTTCATTTATCAGTGTTGAAAGTACCTGTGAACTTTCTGGTAATAAATTTATTTCTTTTCCTTATTTCAGAGAAGCATGCAGTTCATAAATCACTTACTGGCTTCTTGGTCTTTCATAGAAATCATAGTCTTTAAGTGATACAGATGTGTAGCCGATAAACTCATCTGACAATAATCCTCGGTTCATTACATGAACATCCACCTCTGTGTCCATACTTGGTATGGGTCTGAAGATAAGAATATCATTATGATATCATGCAGCTGTAAGTATCAATTTCATTATAACATTATACAATAAAACCTCATATAGTGACCACTCCATTATTACGACCATCTTGTTATAAAACCACTAATTTTTGGATTTCAATAACTTCCCCTGTAAATCAACTTGATAAGGAGACCACCTCATTATTACAACCTATTTTTGTGTCCCGAAGGTGGTTTTATTACTGAGGTTTTACTGTAACTGTTTCTTATCATCTATGAACAGTTTTATCCCATTTTGCAAATGAGGTTATTTGAAAAGTGTTTAATACATTTTACATCAGATAGACAGCATGCTCACCTGTGTACAATATTTAGTGTGACAATTTATCTTACCATTACTGTTTCTTATCAACAAAGAAAGTAGAAATTCTTTTCTTGAAATTTACAACTTTATATTCCCAATATAATTTTAATTTTATTCTCAGATATATTTATGTTAATTGTAAAGCAAGCAATCATATGTTATAAGTATTTGACACAAATGCTGAATGGTGTCAAGGAAAGTATAATCAAAGTCAACTTAAGGGACTTTCAGGATCCATGAACCCTGTGTAAATCAGGTTGCACAAGTTACATTTTATATGCCTATTCATTCATAACCGCATAAAGGACTCAATGAAAAATGTCCAAGGATCATGATAATTTATTTTAGAACGAAAAGAGACTTTTTACCACAAAATTTCAACAGAAACTTTTAGTGGCTTAGTTTTGACAGTTAAAATGTTCACAGACAATTTGGTAGTTAAATGTTACAAAATTTTCAGGGCAAATAAAAAGTGAAGAGAGCATGGATTCAGGTTTCACGTGCAGGACACCTACAAAAATTTTAAAAAATAGCTATATTTCTGACAGTGGAATCCAATTAAAATTCAGAAGACTTTCAGTTGGGTGGATTATGAAATAAGCTATCTTGATAACTGATAAAATATGTTGCCTTTCAGTTATTCTGATCCCACGCTGTCTTTTATCCACAACATTTTTTTTCTCATCTGAAATCTTTAAACAGTTTGAAACTCCTTGAATTTTGTAATTTTTCACTTTTCTCAATATGTATGTGTAATGGAAGCTGGAAAACTTAAATTGAAAACCAGAATAACTGGCATGATTATCTTATGATTTGATAGAACTGTTCTACAGTGACTTTCTATGAGTGTCCATATAGAGTACCAGTAAAATCTGATATATCAGATATTAAAATCTGTTAACTTCCGGAGAGGTATATTATCAGTGGGGGTTGAGTAATGACAAATCTGATCATACAATTTAACATAAAAAAATACCTTGCTAGAGCCAAGTTCAATAACAGAACTTGAGTTTCATTTAGGTCCATTTAAGATCATTATTATTAAGAATTAGTATCTTGCATAATGATATATTATGTATTTTAGATGTGTAACAATGCCACAGGTGGAGAGCATTCTAAACAACTATTTAAGAAGATCGGAATTCAGACATTCTAGGAAAAATATAGACAAACTGTAACGGAAGAAAGCAACCTTGAAATCCTCAACCTTGAAAGAATGAAAAAAATGCCTTTGACACAGTGGAAGAAGGATTGACACAATTATTCACAGATGAATAAATCAACATGCATAGTGCCACAGGAAAAAGGCAAACAACGATTCGTCAGCAAAACCAAGATTGACATTGCTAAAAAAAAAAACTAGTGAAAAAATATTTTGATGTTTTAGTCAGGAACATGTTTTGATAATTTTTTTGCTTTGGAAAAGGGCCATCATGGCCTTCTTGTTTTTCAGTAGGTGGCTAGAAAGGTTGCTTGTCCGGATTTTTTTTTAAAATGAGAATATTGTTTCTTGTGTAACTATGGCTGATCATGTTAATGCATGGTTTGTTTGAGTATGCATTGTTTCTTTATTTTTACTTAATCATGTTTAACCATGACTGACCATTTTAAACTGTCATTTTTGTAGTAGACCATGATTAGAGAAACATAGTCATAACATGGTTAGAGACCATGAGAAACCACGGTTAGAGACCATGTTAGCGGCCATTTAACAAAATATGGTCAACCATGGTTAACCATGATCTGTGGGGCATGGTAGTTCATGGTATTTCATGAAAAACAATGATCCATTTCACCCAGGTATCACCTCCTTACATTAGACATAAGATTAATACACTGAAACAATTATTTGGAACATATATATCTAGATTTTTAAACAATGCATCTATGCATAATAGTTATACTGGAAAATTAAAGCTACATCCTTGTACAGTTCATCAGTCAAGTCCAATTTAAAGTTACAAAAATAACTCCCATTATAAACATTTATGTAACTACAGATTAACAGTAAGATCAGTATTTCTCTTCCGCCCTATTTTGTATGTTTTAAAATTTTTGTGAGATTTTTGTTATGGACAAGGAAGATAAATATCATAAAGACAGAAAAATAATACAATGTTTTATTGTCTTCCTTCTCCAAGAATTCACCATTTTGAATAAAAACATTGTTAAAGCCATACTGAATTGACATCACATTAAATTGTATCAACTGTATTTCTGAAGGCAGATAATAAATATCTCCCCAACAATTAACACTTGAAAAGTCAAAGGAATGGAGTAACATACAACAACTTTTTTATAAATCAGATCATTCTTTTCTCTGAGGTTTACTGCTGTACCAACAGCCAGGGTCATTGGCAACTTTTACAGCTTTTACAGTGGAGGAAGACCCCAGCCATACACCTGGGTAGGACCATTGGCCCTCCATAAGCCAGGTGGACAGCTTCTTCAAAACATTTTAGGTCCAGGATGGGATTTGAACTTGCAGCATTGAGAGGCTAGTGATTACTATACCATAACCACTCAACCAGAGGACCCAACAAGATCAGTAGGAGAACTGTGTCAGAATGAAGCCTAATCATTGGTCAATGTTAAGACTGAGTCCAGAAACAGATGCTTGAATACTGAGACTGGTGCTCAAGTTTGTTTTTATCATACTACATACAGATCTTAATTCATTACACTTAAAGGTAACCATGATCATAAAAAAAGTTTGTGCATACAATTAAAGGTTAAACTGATGTCTTTCTGACAGAATCGTGCCTTTTTGTATACTTGTATAAATAAATTCATTATGGTGCAACTTAATTCACAAATTTATGAGTAACATAATTATTCAATTAATTAATAAATACTTTTTAGCATTAATATCAATTGTAGATGTCAAGCTTATATGAATCATATGTTGTACTCAATCAAATATTTGACATTTAAATACTTAGGTATAAACACATTCTTCACTAAACAATGGTTAAATCTATGCTCATTAATCATAATGTACATGAAAATGTGACAGAAAACAATGTTTACAGAACTTTAAAGACTGACTCGACTATCATCAACATAATATTACTTCAGGGTACTACTTTGAATCATAGGTACTCACAGAACTTACTCGTTCTGACAATATCAAGGCTGCAGCCATGGTCCAGTGGTTAGTGCACTGGACTTGTAACCAGGAAATCTGGGTTTGAATCCCTGCCACAGCAGGTCATACCCTTCAATGAAAATTTGACAAAAATGTCGATCTCCCTCCACATGTGGAGAAGTTACCAGCTCCTTGTGTAAGGGTAAGTTAGTACTGGTTATTACCAGGATATAGTCCAGGAAAACTGGTAAGGTGAACCAGTCGCCATATATAACTGAAAAATTGATGCAAAACGGCGTAAAATCCTGGTGACAATAAGTCACATAAAAACAAAAAACATTCTGACAATATCAAATATATACCAAAGCATGTACAGTGGAACCCCGCTAAACCGGACCCTCGCTAAACCAGACTCCTCACTAAACCAGACGATTTTCAAAGTCCCGACTTTTTCTTTATACAAAATACCTCGCTAAACCAGACCCTCACTATTCCGGATACCGGACGCCTTTTTTCAGAAAATTTGAAGCTGACTGGTACAATTTCATCTCACTAAACCGGATGGTAATTTTGGAAGATGTCATAAATTACTTGTTTATTGGAGATTTAGTGTCACATGTGTTTTGATAGGAGACTGCTTCAGGGTCTGTGTACTAGGTGTCAGACGGATTATTGATGTTTATTGCTGCAAGGGTGGGCCCTGCATGATTGAACAAATTTATGAAAAATATATTAATTTTGTTTAAAGAATTATCATTATTATTACTATTTTGCGAGTTTTTAACATGAATTTGATTATCATGATAAGAGATGCTTATTTAGACAATGTACTTTTAATATAAAACATTACATTAATCTACAAATTAGAATAATTATTTACTGCCATCCTTATAGCCTGATCAAAGGCCCAGTTAATGGTGATAATCTTGTTTGTTACTCAATCATTTACTCATCATGGTCAATGATTGCTAATTGATTTTAATACTGTAACAGATAATTGATTTTAATAACAGATATGATGGGTGATTTATCAAAAGGATTAAGTGTAGGTGTCTTGTTTTGGGTGTACATGGCTAATCAAAGACAAAGTTGTTTAATAACCATCTCATGGAGTTTAACCTGTCCAAACACAAAACCCCCCTAAACCGGACACCTCACTAAACTGGACGTTTCGCCCAGTCCCAAGCCCGTCCGGTTTAGTGGTTTAGTTGTATCAGCAAATGCTTGAAATATTGTGCTTGGTTTTACAAGCCCATTTTACAAGCATATTCCAAGCCACAAGGGTTAGTGGTGATAAAATCTGTGTTTGCTTTATATTTGTGAAAGGTGCCTAATATGATAATATGAATTTCTGGCTTTTAAAACCCTGTACTCAAACTGACTGAAAGTATAAAAGTATGATGTAAGGATGTCATGTTTCTATCTCTATGAAAAACCTCAACTAATCTCACATAACAAGATAACTAGTGGTATGGTAGTGGATTTACTTCACATAGATAAGAAACCTGGACAATATCATCCCACACTGCTTCCTGAACATGTCCTCATAACTGATCAGTAACATTCCAAGCATTTTATGTTGATTAACAATCTGTTTAATGAACACTACCACAACAAGATGTACACAACCCAGGTATCCTCCAGGTATAAAATTAATATAGGTAAATATATCATCACATCTCATGACCTCACACAAGATAACTTTGTATGCAACATGTTGGGAGCTAACTTAACCACAGCATAAAATATTTTATTTTGATATCAAATTTCATTCTCTAAAAGTATAGTTTATGTTACAAAGTAAAATGTGCATGTATGTCAATCATGACATAAAATGATACATACACAGTATATGTTCAAATTATGTACTATGATTTAATACAATTCAATATGGTGCTTTAGTTAAAATATAAAAAAAACTGTTAAATGTACAAATGTCTGCACAATAAATCATGGGATGGCTGCATATTATAAGACAAGTGATCTATAAATTTATTCAATTTGTTTAGGTATCAACACACTTTCAGCATTACAGATAATGGAATAATGTCAATAATGGTCCCAAAACAAACAACCCTCACAAACTTTGCAGTATCCTGCTAGTCAAACTAGTTAATTGAATTGGTCACTAATATATAAACTAGAGATTCATTTGGGGCCTCCGGGGTTGACAGGATTATGGTCACTGACTTTACATTAGCCCCTTACCATGTGAGTTCAAATCCCATAAATTCTGTGTGTGAGGAAACTGTCCAGATAGCTTATGGATGATAGGTGGTTCTACCAAGGATACACCTGAACTCTTCTTCCACTGTGTTAATGTTGGAAAAGTTGCCAAAACACCCTGGCTGTTGGTGTGACATTATCATCTCTCGATCCCCTCCAAAAAAAGGGCTCATCCAATACTGGATAAATTCACTACTTAACAACTTGATTTTAACCATTTTTACAGGTTCCCCTGCATACTAATTGTTTTTTTGTCTGTAGAACCAATTCTTCATAACAGACGTCAGACGCCATATTATAAAATACCTTTTTATACTAAAAGATTTGTGAAAACAGTTTATACTTCAAAATAACATTTCAAACATTTATGTTTACTCTGTTTTCGAAATTCTGATAAAATCTTTAACCTGTAACTTGGGTTTAAAATTGTAAAATAAATCTTCCACATGATTCATTTTATTTAACTATTTACATTTTTGTTCAATGGATTATTCTGGTCAGTTGAACATCAAAGGTCAATTACATAACTAGAAACACAGGCTTTTATAATGTTAAGGGACCTTGAGTAGGTATTTTAGCTTCAGTAAAGGTGAGCAAAAATGCAAACACTTTCTACTAGCTTTTAGAGAATAAAATCAATTAACTGAAAAGTAAACAATAGTTTACCAGTGTACTCAATTTTTTCAAAACATTCATATCATGAAACAGGGTCAAAATTCAGTCCAGACAGCTCATGCATTACCCTTAGTTGATTTCTTAAACAGAGTGTTTTATATGACTCTTAACCTGAGAGCAAACATAAATCTCATCCTGACAATACACATAGATCAAACCATGAGGGCAAATATAAATCTCAACCTGAGAGCACACATAAATCTCAACATGACAGCACACACAAATCTCAACCTGAGAGCACACATAAATCTCAACCTGAGAGCACACATAAATCTCAACCTGAGAGCACACAAAAATCTTAACCTGAGAGCACACATAAATCTCAACCTGAGAGCACACACATAAATCTCAACCTGAGAGCACACATAAATCTCAACCTGAGAAGCACACATAAATCTCAACCTGAGAGCACACACATAATCTCAACCTGAGAGCACACATAAATCTCAACATAACAGCACACACAAATCTCAACCTGAGAGCACACATAAATCTCAACCTGAGAGCACACATAAATCTCAACCTGAGAGCACACACAAATCTCAACCTGAGAGCACACATAAATCTTGCCCTAAGAGCACACATTAATTTTACCTAAATCTTTACACAAGAGTTACAATCTCAACTTTAGACATCATATCCCAATTTTAACTTATATCTCAATGGTAAAATGAATTATTCAGAAGGTTCATACCATTGACCATGTGACTAAAAATTCAGTATTACAGCATATACAAAACATAAATGCTACAGTCTCAACCTCAGTTTGTACCTTACAGTCTAATCCATAAAGGAGTTTTAGGTACATTTAATGATTATAATTATTCACAGAAGAAGTTGATTGCATAAAAAATGACTAAATTAGGTGTAAATCAAAATGTGGTGGCGTGTTGGGTTACTGAGAACAGAGATGTATTGTTGGTAAGAATATGTTGTAGTGATAAAATGACGCAATGCAAATCAGACATGTGTTTCAGATGAACCAAATTTTAAATTCAAAGACATAAATTAACCACACATCACCTAGGTAGCTATAAATAAACAATGATTAATTCTTTCATAGGTTTAATGATGAATGCACCTTTCACTTTTCTTTTTTTGTGTATCAATGATATTTCAATGATATTGATAAACTGGGAGATCAGGATAATTGACAATATATTCATACTTATAAAAATAAACAGCGAATTTAATTTACTTTTCAATAGAACTTTTTACCAGAACTTTGAGAAAAGACAGCCTGATTTTAATTGCCCCAAAACAAAGTTTATTTCCAACATAGAAATGCAGACATTTACTTTCCACCAATTAACTTTCTACCAAAATATTGACACATTTTGAAATGTGTATAGAAAATCTATTGCCCAAAAAATCACTGATATATCTATATATCATTTGAATCGATGACAGTCCTATAGCCAGGTGTATATAAAAGACATAAGCAGAGGCTAAAACAAAACAGGAACAGTTAAAGCATGCTTTCTTTTGGTCGGGCATAATGATGTCAATAAATTCAGATGAAAATTCAGTTTTTAAATATGAAGAATAGAGGGAGCACTCAAAGTACAGTGATTTATCACACATATACTTTCAAGAAACAATTGATATGATGTAATAAAACTAACACTATTTTGTACATTACCGCAAGCAGCATGAACAAAAAACTCGATTGTAAGACCACAGACTGCTTCAATATAAATGTTAATGAGAATTTAATTTAGTTAATGAATTTAACATAGACAATGAATGCAAATTCATGCAAATATACTCATGAATTTTAATCGATGTAATTATTTGATTCATGCTATTTATACAATTGCTTGCCACATTATTGTGATAAATTCAGCAGAAACCATTGTGCAATAACTTTTATGTTCATATAAATTACATGCACTTATTTTGATAACTAGAAAATAACATATTCTACTAATGAAAATATGAGACACACAAGTTGGAACCCACTAAAATTCCCGGCTGAAAATTCCATATATGTTATCATCAGACACGTAGAAGCCAAATTTCAATAACAACCAAGGACATTGTACCGTAGTACAACTATATGCTGATGTTTTTTTTAAAACATTTTTTAAGTACCGGAACACTTCATGCTTAGGAAATACGAACAACAGAAGTAGGTGGATTTATTGACAAGTCAGTACCGTAATGTTGTATAATTCTGTGCTAAACATGGACAAAGATTCACATCTGTTATTTCATGATGAGTGTTTTGTTGATCCTTAAACGAGATTACGAAATAACTGTATGTATCATATCTACATACTATGCTAATTAAGACTTCATGAGTTAATAAGTACACCTGTGTACACTGAACAAACCACAAGTTGTAATTCAATCATGAAAATGTATAGCACGATTCAAACCCAATGATTAACAAAACAATATGTCTCATACAACGATCACCGTTATATTTATAGAACATTATTGTCTACATGTTTGTATATGTATAAAGTCAGCCGAATATGAAACATTTCCCACTAATATGTAATAAATTTGTATGATGTAATTCACCATAATTTTAAGGGCTAAACATATAGTGTAAGAACTAAAGTATAAATAATTATGACTAATTTACAAGCAATATTTCACACGCCTACCATGTATGTCCAGCATGTCAGTTACCATACAAAACCATGATACATGAAGTATTTATATAAATAGCCTAAAGATAAATTGAAATAAATTCTCATAATGACAAACTTGACAACAATCTGATACAATCTATACAGCCATCTCAATGACTTGGCCCAATCATTATGAGTGTCAAGTCTAGTTCAAGTATATCTAGACAGAATCCAGGTGTAGCTGTTCCAAAGGGACACTTAATTATGCTGGGCACCAGTATATGTAGATTATATGCCTTCTATTAAACAGTTTAGTTAGAGGGGGGTCGGTGGTTGAGTGGTTATGGTCTTTGACTCACCACTGTGAGTTTGAATCCCACCTGGGACCAGACTAATTTCACAGGTGAGGAAGCTGTTCAGTCAGTGGTTCTACCAAGGTGCATGCTACCAGTCTTCTTTCACAGTTTAAGCTAAACCCTATCAAAAAAAGCTAAAAAAAACTGCTTATCTCATTAAATATCAACCTCTTAGCCCGAATCTCTTGGATTTAATTTTGTTCACATTATTTTATCAACTTTTTATTGAGATTTAAGATTAATATTGCATCGATCCAGAAATTAAATGTACTGTACATATCTTAATCATGCTTACTGAAGTACTGCTCCCATGTTATATTTGTGAAAATCTGAAATAAATCTATAGCTTTCAAAATTTATAATATATGAAGTTTCTCCCTGGAGCATTAGTTACATGACTTTTTATACATGCAAAGGTTACAAGATGTAATTGACTTGTTTTACTAAAACAAACAGCTCGAGGCAAAGTTAACATTCAGGATTATAACGTTATGAGATCACAAGTTATTGTATGACATAATTGTAACACATTACAACAACAGTTGACAGTTCAGATTATCATGAATTATTACTAGAGTCTTATAAGCAACATTAAGATCAAACAAAAACCCCAGCTCAGTGTTCAAGTAGATGAGTATGGAGTTACACTGACTATATACCATTATCATCAGGCAGTACATGACAAGATTACAAAGATGAAAGGTTTGTTAATTATACACATGATGTATATTGAATGACTTAAACCATTTAACCTGATTTTTATCAAAATATTTTGATGTATATTTTTAAAGTGGAGACTGAGTATCTTGTTACTTGTGCCAAATCTGCAAACACTAAAAACTACATAATAATAATGTAATAATTAATGAATTTTTACCAAGAATAGGGGGAAAAAAGTATATTCCAGAGGTGGGGGAATTAGGGAGATCGAGAGTCCTGCCAGTGTAGGGCCATCCTTAAAAAAGTTAAGTTAGCTGTAATGTAACAGATTCATAAAAATCACTGCAACTCAACTTTTTTTAACCCTCCTGGTGAATTTTTTTACCCTTTCGTTATTTAGTAATTTCTTTCCAGTATTTTTCAATAGAAAAAAATCCCTACCGCCCTACTTATAAAAAATATTGGGTTGCATTACAGCAAACAAACAATTTTTAAGGATGGCCTAGTCATAGAAGTCACACATAGATTAAACAGCTAACAAATACATGTAATACATCAAAATGTATCATAATTCACGTAATGAGTTCATCTAATTAGCACAACATAAATAATAACAAACATTCAGATCTCATGAGATAAGGACCATTTGCAAAAACAAAAAAAAGATGGCAATATGTCATGTTCAGAACGTTTCTTTTTTCTACTTTTTGTGTACGGATATTAATGACTTAGGGTTAGTCACCTGACAGCAACAGTGAAGTAAGACCAGCAATGGTGAAGTAAAAGCCTCTTATAGCCTATCATTGTCCTTGTAAACATTGAAAACAGTGTAATTATATATCTGCAGTGTTGCCAAACAGTCGATGTGACATTAAACATTCACAATATAACCTGACAGTTGTCTGACAGTTTAACAACAAGCACATGATTAGAGAATCCAGGTCTATTTAGATGTATTGTAAATTTATGGACTTGAACTGCAAATCCCCTACACACAGACATTAAATCTGTACTAAAACAAATTCTTATTACCGGTACACATATGTTATTCAATTGCTATGTAAGTGTCAATTGTAACCTAGTCCAAAGATATTTAAAGGAACATAAGTATAAAATTGAGCAAAACTGATGTAGTAGTATATTTTTTTGCTCAGTGTAAATTTATACAATAAGTTGCAGTTGGGGCTTATCACACATTGAATCTGTTGCTGCAAAAAGTTCAAAGTGGCTTCCAACTAAGTCTATAGCCAACAACAAATACAGACTTGTTATTTATACCCAAGTTTTTAAATAAATCTGATAATACCCGCACTGCTTCAAGTACTAAACATCAAATAAATCTTGTTTGCATATATCTGACCAAATAGGAAAACATTATGCTTCACAAACTTGTGTCCATAAACATGATGAAAATAATTTACAGACAGTAAATTTACTTCATACACAAATACAGTACAACCTCACTAAGCAACTACTAAAATAAGGTAATACAGCCTCACTATATGTGCACACATTTTGGATCATTTTCCATTTTTCCTCTATACTTCAACCATTATGAGGCCATCTCATTTTTATGACCCTTTTTATAGGGAAGGGGGAGAGAGGCTCGTCTCATAGGTGGTCTTAACATCAAAGTTTTTCTGCACAGCTTTCTTTAAGTGAAACAGCACTCCCTTACAAGCAATGCATGCATTCAGACCAAATCAGGATTCAAAGATAATACCTAGAATACAGGTAAAGGTAAGTATACCATTTATCATGATAGTAAAAAAAAAACACTGTTCTGACAGGCTGTGACATTTCTCTAACACAAAGGAAACTTGATAAGAATGCAAAAGCTAGTAAATACTGGCTTTTATTTTTTATTTCCAACCTTATTCATAGATTAAACTTCAGACCAAATTGATCAATTAGATAAAAGTTTTAAAATAGCTTGAAACATGTCTATACATTCCTGTAAGTAAAGGATAAGTTAAAAGTTAAGGAAGGAAGCTATGGACTGACAAGTTGTCCTGATTAGTTGGGTATGGTGGCAATCTGGAATAAATACTTTTAATATTGGGCGAGTAAAATTTACAACAAGAAACCCTAAACTCAGGCATAAACAACTTAGTTGTGAAGACTGTCCTCAAACAGTTTTGAACACTTTTATCAATATTTTGTAAACAGGGAATTCCTAAGGAAATTGTTAAAATTGCAAACATTGACATTTTATTATGGTATTTCACTACAAACAGACAATTTAAATAAACAATAAGCATAAACATATAAAATGAATTTCTTTATTTTATATATATCAATTGTTTATTTATAAAATGCGAGTTTGTGAATATCATATACATGTTAACAAAAACAGACACTACTTATGAAATGTGACCAAACTTTGGATACAAAACAGTAAAAACAACCTTAATTACACACAAACAATTCTGGTTGGTATAAATGATATAACATTTATAAGCAGTATGTCCCCTAAGGCAAGACAGCACACCTAACCATGCACCTATTTATCTTCTACTGATGACCGTATAATGTGATAACAGGAAGTAATCATCATCAACGATGTTGAGATATTGTGTACTATGCTATACTCAGCAGATTTTGTGAAAGTGGTGTTTTTTATAGCTACAGTATCATCCAATTTCACCCATGGAGTCATATAAATGTATATATGGTATAGAATAATTTTATGCTTCATAGAACATTGAATACACACTAAATAAGGTACAAGGACAAAGTAAAGAAGGTTTATTACAGTAATAGTTCAATAGCACATTGTAAATAGGTAAGAGATGGAGTCATCAAGGTTATCTGTAAACCAGGACAAATCAAAGTAAATGTACAACAGTATATCCTGACAACAAAACTGAAATACTTACAGATCACACTCCTCAAACCATTCTACGCTGTTGTTCACTTTACCGCTGTATTTGATGGTTGACGTCTGAAACTTTTCCTTCCCAAGATTGATTGTAACAAATACATCAGTAACTTTGGCACCTGTAAAAATAACAACATTCTTTAAATAAGAACTCAAAACATAGCAAAATAAGTGTTTAATTTTATAACTGAAGACATTCTGTCTTGCCACATCAAATTAAAATCTTCATTGGTGAAATAAATATCATCTTTTATCGATTTTTATTTAACTTCATCTCATACAGAGAAAACTAATATAAATTTTTCATTTATAATTTATTACATTATGTAGAACAGACACATGATATGTGTCCCAGGGTAAGTAATTAACTCAGATGAAAATATCACATCAACATTGTCTGGAATATATCAATACATTAAATAATTAAATTCAATAAAACATACTTCAGAATATGACTTACTGATAAACTATACATAAATAATACATTACATGGCTGCATTAGAACTAATTTAGTCTCATTTTATTCTCCAGGAATTTATTTCCCAACCAAAGGTTTAATAAAACAAGTTCTTGATATTTTATGAAAGTAATATCATACAGTGTTCATAGTCACAATTAAAATAACTGGCCAGCACTTTATCTTAGCAAAGATTTTATTCCATACATTTATAGCTTTGTAATATATGAGGAAATAAGTGAATTCAATAATCAATATTTGATCGTTCTCCGTTTGTTGTTAATAGTTGTTAATTATTATTAGGTTGTTAATTATAAGGACTGATCAACCTGCTAAGGATAGAATTAATCACAAGATACCATCCTTCAATCAAGTTTGAGAGATCAATAACACAACAGAGTGTTCAGTAAATGAACTGTGACCTTCTTGTTGGGATACTTGAAATTCCAACACACATCTACAGTATGATGGATGGAAGAAACTAATCACACACCGGGGAATAGAATAACATTGATCAGTTCAAACCAGACAATCAACTGATGAATTCCATGTAAAATTACTCTGACTGCCTTTCTATTTCAATACAACAACAACAACCATACTGTATGTGATCTCTCTTAGGGCATCAAATATATTAATACCTATTGATGTTTGTTATATGCAATATCTTTAGGTTGATGGGACTGTAATGCAACAGAATAAGCACAATGTTAGCATGCATGAAATCAATGGTGTCATTTAGAATAAGTTAAGAATAATGACTTGAACATGGTACTAATGGCAGATGCTGTGGTTCAACATCTTAAAAAATCCTACAAACCTGTTTTCTTATAAAACCCTTCAAACTATATTTTGACTCTTGAAATCAGTAAAATAAAGCTTTTGATTCTTGAGAATTTGTACCAAAGGGTCAAACTTGCAATAAAATCAGAAAGAAACAGTGTTCACTCTTCGAATTATCATCAGTTTAGGGCCTTTTTGGACCCTCAACTTTTGACATCAAGTGAAACCCCGTAAGACTATCCAGAGTGAGTGTGAATATACTGAAACTTATCACAAACAGATACTTACTGGTCTTTCCTTTCAGTTTCCCAACAAGGTTTCTAGCCCTCAGAACTGAAATATTAAACATTGAATTTACATGTAAATGTAACAGTTCAAATACAGCATGTCAGCTTAGAAGTATAGACACAAAATCAGTCACCTACATAAAATTAAATACATGTTAAACATGATCAAAGATGAAATCATAGATTAAATGCAAGCTACTGTAGATAATTAAGTATTTGATGAATAGAATTATAAAATAAACCCTGGTAATTGAAATTACAATTCAAGATGTATAAGGTGATAAATGACACAAGGTAATAGCTGGCCCATATAATGATGTTATGACCTAAGTTTGTAATGTGGCTAGACATTAAGCGGCAATTACACCATAAATCTAATATCTTGTCTTTATACCAGCTTTCAATGTGTGTAGATCATTTATATGACACAGGTTTCATGCCTTAATATAACGTTTACAATGTCTTACTTCATTTACAACAGTTTTATGTCAGTGCCCATTATACAATCAGTACATAGCCATTAATTATTATAATATCTAGCTCTAAGAAATTCAATCAATGATTATGGTTTTTATCATATGATTCTAGCAACTGCATTCATATCAAATTATTGAACAAACAGATAAATTTCTAAAACAACTAAAGAGTAATAACTATACTTTAATTAGATTAAAAATGATAGAAATTTGCTACTTTTTCATTGCACAGTAAGATAGAAGATTATGAAAGGCATGAAAGATATTGGTTAATCCTTATTAATTACTACATGCAAGAGCATTAGTTTTCATAAAAATATGTATCATATTCAATAATATACTGAACAACAACAAGAATACAAGAAAACTAATCGAAACACAAGTCTATCTTTAAGTTATGGAACCTGAGGTCATGTAATCAAGCTGGATATTTGTGTAAAGATTAAAAGCATATCTTGAATGCAAAGCAATGATTGGTATATGTATATTAAATATCAAAAAAGAATATGAAAACAACTTTGCCCAATGCCATCATTAAGACAGCAAACCCAACCAAATGCTGACAGACAAATATATGAGACTAGAAGAAGAAAAACATTGACAATAAAATCAGAAATGAGGAAGCAAACTCAAGACAGCAGAAATAAAAAAAGCAGAAAATCAGGGTGTATTATATACTGTAATTCATATGCATTAGAGAGAACAGAATTTGTTTAATTAATGTTTTAATATGCAGTTTTCTTTCAAGGTTTGATTGATTGTTTTAATACCAAATATGTAAAAAATGTTCATATGTTCTGAAAGTTGAAGTAAAAAGTAAACATTGAGTCATTAATTATACGACATTGCACGTACTTCAGTTTGCCAGTTTAGTGTAGACCATTCTTATACATAAGACTGGATTTTATACAAAAATAGTTGACATGAAATATAGGGAAACGTTCTAAGATAAAAGAACTAACTAACTAAATAAAACTAATTTAAAAATGACACCGTGAAAATTAATATGACACACCTGTCAAAACTTACCTGTAAATTGAACATGCGTAGGCTCCCAAGTCATCCTGATCAATCGTTCTTAATTCATAGAGCGTTAAATGACCAGGATCAACTAAATTGTCGATTTCACGTAATTTAATCCACTAACGCATTCTTCCAAAGCACTGATATGACAAAAATAATCCAAAAATATTCAGCATGTATTCAAGACAACTTGAAACATTTTATGATAACTGTCAACTTCGCTTTCTCATGTACTTGCACCTGCGTCCGCTGTCAGAATTCCTCAACGTTAACCAATTGTTTTCCTTCAGTGCGCATGCGTGAATGATTCACTTCCCGTCGAACGGAATTTACAAGGGTGGATATGATGACGTTTTCGTAGGGGTGCACAGAAAAAATACTACGCATTGCTGATTACAAGTACCAAAATACATATAGTTATATCCACAGTTAATAAAACAATGGTGACATTGTACTACGCTTCCTGCGTACTGAAAAATGTGTGTTTTGTCTATTTCTTTTTCATAGTGGATTGTTTGACAACAGTTTTCTGTTCGTTTCACTCTTCTGTTTTGTCTCTTGTAGCTTGAAGATGATGGAACCGAAGAGAAAGCTTACAGTGAGCTGTATGTAATTCTATTTATATCACAATATCCATTGATCTCTGTTACTCTATGACAATACACTATAATCATAATTAAGTACGACTCATTTAATGTCTTGAATGCATTACAATCTGTTGTTAGTTTATACTTGCGTATGAAGAGGATTCTGATGGAAATGTTTAAGAGGCAAGCAAAATTAAACACTGACATTACTTTTATATACCGATTACTGTAACTTTACATGTCATGTATCAATGGATTAACGAACAGTGTCTGTACATGATATGGTTGCTGTGAACAGATTAGATTTAACTGTTCTGCGTTAAATACTGTCCACAAAAGAGCAACTCATTGCAATACAGATCATGACATGTACATGAAGCATAAAAAACAGCAAGATATGAAATAAAAAGAAGTGAATTCATGAACAATATTCTTTATTTTTTGTCCAGTAGCGATAACTACACTATTTAAAGGTTTGTATGAAAAATATAAAATACAATTACACATAATGCTGACTATAGAAACATTTTCCAATAGTTTGTAATTATTAATTATACACTAAACAAGCGACACATAGATGAGTGAATAATAACGAGTACATTAACTGACAAGGTCATTATACGGGTATATGGGTATATAACTGTACATGATAAAATGTGGTGATGTAGTTCAATAATTGTACATAATATGTATTTTTTTATGAGTAAAAGTAAAACAATCTCTACTCTTGTACCAGGCAAGGAACGTGCATCAGACAAGACAATGTTATTGAAACTACGTTTCCCGTGCGCTCGTGATATTTGAAGTTTCCGGTTTGTTTCGAGAGCGTACGCCGCAGTCCAACATTTGCCACTGACCGTCGGGATCGCTGCGTAAGTCTGATACAGACACATCTTTCAATGGAGTTATGTTTAAATCATGAACTGTCTGGTGTTCGTTTTTGTCAAGAATCCCACTTTCTTTCAGACAATCAGCAGATTCTTTCTGCGAACACGTTTCTTTGCCATCATCACTAATCACTGATTTGTTAATTGTGTTATTTATTTCCGTACATGCTGGTGCTTTAGGTTGTTTCATTTTGTACAGAAAACATGAAGTCCCCATTAACAACATTCCCATGACAACATACATTGTACCAATCATCGTCAGTGGGTCACTGGGAAGGATAGGCACGTCATCAAGAAACATCGCTACAACCAAGAAGCATAAAGCTTGACCTAGCGTCGCCCAGGCAACGACGTACAACACACTGCTGCTCTCACACTGTGATAACGTACACACAGACTTTCCGCGGTCTCGATCATTATGTGACATAACATTCACTCGGTCCCGATCAGTACAAGACGGTGTAACATCCGTCGCATTCATCTTAAATCTAAAATCAAATAAGACATAACCTTGACAATATACAAGTATACATACTTACACATGGGTTTCGGCGGTTTTATAGATTAATACCGAATTTTACATTGAAAATCAAATGAATTGCTCGGAAAAAAGTTTTGTAGAAAACTGGAGGAAGTATCTTTAAGTAAACAAATTACAAGACTTAGTGATGCTGTTTCGCGCGTAAATCGATACAAATGAAGCACAGTAAAAACCACTCAGGGGAGATACGCACTACAGAAAAATGTACACAATTTGTCTTGAGTAGACTCCCTTTTCCATTAAAACGTATTTTCGTTTGAAACTAACTTTCAATTTTCATTTTACAAAAACATCATACCTTGAATGTAATGAACTTTAACTCAGATCGTTTTTACTCCCTTCAGCAACTTTAACAGGCTTGTGGTTTTCCGGACGTTCAAATATTTATGATGATATTTCTCAAAATTGATGTAGAATGAACAGTAACTAATGTAAATATGATGAACAGTGTATTAGGTATACGTCAGGGATGATGGTTTTATAACGATATTCAGCTCCAAAAGATGTCTGATAGAATACGTGGATTATCGTACAATCGACACGTAATTAAACTAGACGTGGCTTTCTGGTATATAGCACTTAGCTGTACGTCATGCCTATTTTTAGAATTAAATTCAGGCGAATACAGGTAGGTATTTTATCTTTGCGTCATACTTTCTGATGAAAGCGGCACCTAATTACACGTGTATTTGCTAGTATCGCTATTTTAGTAAAAAGTTAACATATGCAATGTCATGTACTAGTTAGGTAATTTACTTTCGAATTAGACGCAAGAATCTTAAAATGCTCATTCATTCAATCACCCACCGATCCATCCATCGATCAGTCGATCAGTCAGTCAGTCAATCAAAATGTCTAATAAAATGATATAAATACAAACACATTTACCTTGTTGTTCAGCATTTAATGTAATTTATATATAATAATGTACCCAATTCATCTACTACATATTTAATTCTATTTTCATATACAATTGTAGATACCGAAGACTTTGTAGATACGTAATTAGTGTGACTCCTCTGTTTGTCTGATCGTGTTATGTCCCCTGGTTAACCATGTTTCTCACGTTATAGATACATACAAATAGTGTAATATGAGGTTGAATTTCTGTCTATTCATATATAGCGTTTAACAATGTTTGGTTATTTTTTTCTTTTAGCAAATGTCAGTTTATTTGAAGATCACTTCACTGACTTGCGTTAATAGTATATAAACTCGCCGCTTATTGTGAACCTCATAAATAAATACACAATCATTTGTTAGCATTAATAAGTTTATTCAGATAATCAATAGACACAATTCAGATACAAACATACAAATAAGGCACCAATTTATTAAGATGTAATCACACCTTGTTGATTCTGTTCTGGACCTAACCACTATCTGTGAATTACAAAGAAGATACAAACCTGTTGTAATTGAACGTAAATTGAACAATTTATGGACAAATGTAGGATAGAACGTCATAAATGGCGCATACGTTAATACCTGTCAAGTAACATACATCCATATGAAAAAGCCACGTTACGGACGTACCAAATGCATTACTATACTAACTGTTGCCAAGCTTTTAAACGAAACTTTGCACCTTTTCTATTAATTGAAGTGATTCGGGCTTAGTAACAGTGTCTAATTGATCAAAACATTCACCTGATAAAAAAGATCGCTTCATTTCTAAATAAATTCACTTTAATGCTGAAGATTGTAAAAACGGAATACAGTTTTTATACACTGTATCTCCTTCTATGACTCGGTAGAGATGTCGCGTATGAAAATAAATTTACACTATTGTATATGAGGAAATTGCAATACATCGAAAGTTGTCAGTATAATATTATAAATGTACTTATGATCAACGAACAGCTTGACACACGTTTTTTTTCAAAATGAATAAGATACACACGGGCTAAACTTACCTAGTTGTCACCTGTCAAATCTTTCACATCTTTGTACGAAAGTTTAGTTCTGTGTGCTCCACACAAAGATCGAAGTTCAAGTGGTTGTTCTCTGTCTTTCTCCGTATCAAGTATTCCTTTCTGAGTCTTCATTTCATTTGGTCTTATGAGAGGTGATTTCAGTCTTACTTCCTTAACTTTGTTTGGTGATTTTGTAAAGGATTTATTTTTAGATGCAGCTGGAGTAAGAGTTGCCCTATTAGACTTAGCCTGACAACTTGAGGATTTATCTTTGAAAGATTTCGGAGACATAACTGGAATAGTATAATGAACAACAGAATTGTGTCTTTGAGCAGCCTGACTTTGTACACAAGGCATGTTCCTCACTTTGTCTGTCGTGGATTTAGTTGTCTTCGTTTGATTAGGGCATGTTTTAGCTGGCTTCTGAGACTGTCTAATAACAGGACGTGCCTCGCTAGGTCTCTTCATAAGTTTCTTTCCAGTACTAGGAGATATCTGGCATTTTTGGTTACATTTTGTAGGACGCTGGTTTCCGTTTGCTAGCTTCTCCTTAGCTGGTGCCGATGGTTTAACAGTTATCTTTTCTCCTGTTAGTATTTCATTAGAAGAAGCGATACTTTGTACGGATGTATGACTACTTACTGTTGATATAGATATGCGCCTATTGTAATTTACATCATTTTTAGCACCACTGTTCATACTTGCCATCTGGGACACATGTTTACTATCACTTTCATCAGAATGTGATAGTTTAACATGTGGATTATTTAGCGCTTTGTCAGACAGTTCATTATTCAGTTGCGCTGAAATACGTGTGATTACGTCCCGAACAAGCTCACTTACAAAGGAAGATGGTATGGATAATTCACTCGTGGTATGATCTGATGCAGTTTTGTCAGGTGGAGTGGAATCCATACCTAACGTTGCCAGTTGAGTAGAAATATTAAGAAACGTATTATTGTCAAGGTCAAGTGCTTCGATTTTAACTTTAACCTGATCCATAAGCTCCATAATCATCTTTGGTGTAACTGTGTCCACGTTTTCTACAACATACTCAGGATCGACCTCTTCAAAGAAACGCTTACATGCTTTGTACATAGTATCCATGTCATGATTAGAAAATTTGTCATCGCGAATATTTGCTATGGTAGCTGTTACACTCTCCAGCAATATCTTCCTGACATCATCTTGATGATAAAGCTCAACGGCAACATTCAGAGAATCCGGAGCCAAAGTGTCAGACAGAGCTTTTTGTAGGCACTCTAATATCATTGTTTGGACATTGCATGATTCCATATCGGATCCTTTCTCAGACTCTTCTTCTTTGATAGCAACTTCTTCTTTCATCTCTCGCAGAACATTTTGTAATACTTCACTCACGTACGTCATAGCCTCTTTACTTTCTCCTGATACTAGTTCAATTGATGATCCGCCGTATTTACTCGTAGTTTTTTCCACACCAATTTCTATCTGAGATCGAATATCTTGTTGATCAATAATAATAGACTGCAAACTGCTAAGAACAAAATCTTCAATTTCTAAAGAAGTACTTGACGACGGTATGCTACTTTTTAGTGATTTCATTGACTGTTCCAATCTTAGGTTAGATACAATATTATGAAGTGTTTCTAAAACCAAATCCTCAACTTCCTTTGAAGTAGAACATACACTATGTTTACTATCTTGTTTCTTTGAGTCAGCAGGGGAGGCTTGCCTTGCAGCCACTCTTGGCGATTCATTCACTATTCTACTTGCAGCCCTTTCTATATCTTGTTTGCAAACAGTTCCATGGATCTTATGAATTGACTTATTCATATCTTGTCGAATACGACTTACAACCTCTTTGATAACATTTTCCGCTATAATAGATGAGGCAGACCTGAGTACATATGCAGAAGGTGTTTTTTCAGATATGGGAGTACTGTCTGAACGTATTTCCATTAAGATTGTTTGTAAAGTGGCTTTAACAAATTTGGTCAGTATTTCAGAGCTTACATTAACAAGTATAACTTCAATAGCCTTAAGTGGGTCACTAAATACTTCATCAGATGATTTGTCAGGCATAAGATACGTCTCTATGATACGATGGACGAATTCTGAATGTTCCCGGAATCTCCTGATGTCATTGACAACAATAGATAGATTACCCGCTGCATTTGCTTCTAGTGATTTCATATCACTGCTGTCATCAGAAATAGCCTTGTAAAAATGAGCCATAGAAAGGTTTGATATTGTCCCGTCAACAAGTTCGGACTGTAATCGGGTTAGTATTTCCAGTATGAAATCAACTAAGTCATGTTTCGGTTGTTCAGGCATTGCCTTCTCTGCGGCAACACTCCTTTTGATATTTTCCAGACAAGTATCAATGAGATCAATAGCAATTATCGAAGAGTCTTCTGAGTGTGGAATGGATGGTATAGAAAACGCTTTATACTCCATTCGTCCTTTGGTAACGCTTCTCCTCACGTTGTCAAGTGTTTCTACTACAAGTGTGTTAATGAGTGATAAATCTTCACTTGATAGATCTTCTGCATCTTGTTCTTCGCCCTGGCTTTCTAACACACATGTTTTGTACTTTTCTAATATTAGACAGAACATACTTTCAGCGCATGATTCGCTAACTTTGTCTTCTTTTAAGCATTGAATTATATTAACAATTGTCGGTTTAAATCGCTGGAATTCTTCAGGTAAGGCTCTAATCAGTGGATTTTCTCCTGACAGATCAGCAATAATTGTTGATGCAAGCGATGATATCATTGTTGGTGGGATTCCTTTCAACAAAATATCTTTGCAAATCGAATCAATTGTTTGCATGACGATATGAGATGCTACTGTCGATGCAGATGGCGAGTGATTCAGTGAGGGTACTGAAGAAATATTTGCAGGCTGGTAGCCTCTATTGATATCCCTCTGAATACCATTAAATGTGTTGGCGACAACTTCGTTTGCTATCTCTGACGTTGATGTTGAATCAATGATAACTTTTGTGACATCCTTGAGCGTCTCTGTTGATAATATTCCACTTTCTATTTCCAGTTGTAAGTTCTTAATAACTTCCTCAACGATATTGTCAGCAACAGTATCCGTACACGGTGTAACTGGGACAGATGCATTGTCTCGGAATGACTTTACCAATTTCTGTCCACATTTAATTAATTTCTTACCTATGTCATGTGCTTCTTCTGCATTTAATTCATCAAGTTGAGTATTATCGACAAAATGTTGTATATAGTGCAGAATATTTGTTATATCTTGTGTATCTGTATTTGCTTCTCCTTGCACCACTTGTGTTTTGTTTTCGATGACTTGTTCCTTTTCAGACGCTTCGTCTTTGTGGCTTATCTTGCTTTTAAACATCTGTGACAATTCAGCTATATCGTCTTCGGTCAGTTCTCCTGTTTGGACTTTAAACGTCAACTGGTCAAGTACGTTCTTCAGAAAAGATGAAAGAGAGTTAATAAATGATGGCGTTTTCCGACCTCTTGATTCTGCTGCAGTCAGACACACTTTAAGGGATCCAATCATTTCTTGAATAAAAGAATTATCCAATGTGCCATTCCTAAAATCATCTAATACGGTATTTAAGGAACATTTAACTGCTAAACCTGCTGCGAATGAGGATTCCGATTTCACCGGGGATCTTATAACTCGTACAACAGAAGAGGCTATTTCTAAAAGAACATCTTGACTAATAGAATTTGATGCGATTTGGTCAATTAAATCTTGTAAATCAGCTGCAGACATATCATGACTACCTTCTATATTTTCTACAACTCGTTTCAATTCCTGTAAGATATTCGTGAACACATCAACAAATGTTGGGGATGTGCAAGGATCATGTACAACATTGATTACAGCTTCGGCAACATTCTCCATACCTTGCTGTAATGTGGTAGCATTATTACCATTTTCAAACATAAGTTTAGCATTCGATATGACTAGCGATGCTTTTTCCAGTTTAGTACCGTCATCATCCGACATTGACACGTGACAATCAGATACTGCTTGGTTATCAACTAAGCATGAGGATATCTCTTCAATTTGCTTTGAGTCGAGCTTTGTCTGTGACAATCTTGTCGTGGCTTCGTGCACAATGTTAATATTGATTTCTCCTAATTCCCCACTGGCTGTTTTCTGTTCAACTGTAAGCAACAGATCATTTAGAAGTTCTGTGAAGTGTTTTTCAACGTCAGGTTTAGATGGGGATTTCATGGTGTTGTACGCACACACAATAGCAAACACAACTTGATACATCGTCTGAATACCGAAATCTCCGGATTGCAATTGTAACAGTAATTCACGAAGAACGGTTTGTACATCTTCTTGTTTTTCTACATTGTCAATAGGACGTGGAATGATACATTTCGTTTCTTCTGTGACTGATGCAGCTAAGTGCTGAATTTGCTCTTGTGTCAAAACCTCTTCTTCTAAGTCGTGGATAAGTTTTTTTAATGTCGATACCATGAAATCATCTAACATAGCATCACACACAGGCGAATCTTCTCTCTTATCTTTCGCGGTCGATGATGCTCTCTGCAGAGTGGAATCGATATATGCTTCCAGTGCTGAATCACTGTCTGATACGGCTTCCCCACTATCACATCCAGCGACATTGTCCATTAGTGACACAGTTAAAGAGGCTATATCCTCTGGATGTACACTGCCGGTCTGTACATCACTTAAAATCTTACTGAGAGTGAAATCTACCATCTTTTTTGCAATAACAGATGAAGAACTTGCAGCTAAATACGGGCCCTCTGTTTCAGCTTCTTCAGGAACCTCTACAATAACGTCATCCTGGTTGTTGTCAGTTTCAGCAGATTGGATTATATCCATGGAGTACGACGCAAGCTTCATAATTTCATCTTTACTAAGTTTACCACTATTTAGGTCGTCTAAAAGTCTTAGTAACAATGTTTCAACAAATGTGACGGAACTTGTTTTATCTGAAAGTTCTGGTGACCCTAGAATTGCTTCAGCTTCCAATTTAGCAATTTCCAATTGAGATGCAACAGGTGTTAGCACATGCTCTGTCACTGGCTTTAGATAACATATGGCTTCACTTGATGATGAATGGTCGGTTTTGATTTCTGCCTCATCGGAACTGAACCGAACAGATTTACTTTTCATTGCTGAATATAAACAAATCGTTACCATAAGATCGGTGATATGCTTCTTAGTAGATCAAATGCTCAATAAATTGAGCCAAAATATTCAACGAATATTTATCATACAGATTTGCTGCATTACCTAATCATTTTACTATTTGAAATGAACATATAGTGAGTATGTAGTGACATGACAAACTTAAAAATACATTTATAAATACGTGTAAGGGTTCATTTTAAATTACACAAGTATATTCATAGTCTATAATATATTGTACTCCATATACAGAACTTGTTCATTGATTGAATGCAGCAAACCTACCCGGAACACAAACATATTATGTTTTTAACAGTTACATGTTATACTGTGTTTTCATGTAATTACACTTATATTGTACACCTGTACTTTGTCCTTGCATGAACGTTTAAATATCATACGTACTGTTAAATTTTTTTAAATACACCATACATAGTATACATACAGTTTACCGTGTATCTTGCATAAACATGTATGTAACTATAAATTGTATGTCAGGTTATTATATATGTTGATTCATGGGCCAAAGGCCTTTTATCTTGAAATAAACTATATATACCGTCGTTTTCTCCTTCGTTATTGTCGACATCAAGTAATTGTAGTAACTGTGGGTAGAGATCCTAGAAAAATGGATATATACAGAGCCATAATAAGTGTAAAGATACAACACACAATAGGTGTACAGTGTTGTTTGTTTAAACACGAATCATACCATTCCATGGTTAGATTTAAAACTTACACATAATTATGTATAACTAGTAAGACGTGTGCTTATCATCGACCTGTGGACTTAATGCACATGTGCTACACTTAAGAGACAACTCAGTATCATACAGCTGTTTCGAACTAGACACCAACAGTAAAGTGCTGGTAGATAAACTCAGTATTCAAGGTAGGGCACTAATTTATTAATTTCATAATTGTTTGGTCGAAGATTACTAACATCAATCCAATTACACTTTCTCAGATTATTTAATTTGTAGTTCAGTCATGTGGCGTAAATCACATCTCTTAATACAGTGTTTGAGACAATTTTTTAAAACTAGCTCAAACTATAAGTGCGCCATTAAAAATAAATCGCTTGTACGAATAGAAATTTACTAGAACTGGGCTTTGAACTTGTTTGTAAGCGCGAAAACTGTTAATATAGACCATTCTTTCCATCAATGTTCTAGCGCTTAGTGTAAGGCAATAAAGATTGTTTATGTAGAGAAACCACTTACATTTTTAACTTTAGCAATGACGTCATCAACTATGCTTCTGGCTTGTACTTCATATTCCAAATCATTCTTAAACGAGTAACAGATCTTTGTTACTTGAACAATTATCAGAATAAAACTTTTAATCGATTTTAAACTGTATAAGAACGACTTTGAAGATAGAATTATTACTGAAATAAGACTAAAACTGAATATTGATTAGCTGGTAACGAACAAGTATAATATCAAATCGTCCAGTCTTCATGAAAATTTTACTGTTTTTGAAGCCATATGTTCAAAGTTAACAAAAAAGCAATACAATATCTGTCGAGTTATTATCAAACACTGAACATTAGTGAAGTAAAAATGTTAAATATTTGTTGCAAGTGTCTCGGTGTAGAACATGACAAAGATGACTTACAGACTGATCAACGACTATGTGTACAGCGGTATCTATGGCATCATTCAGCATCTGCATTATTGCTGGATCAGCTTGGTCTGTAAATTAAATTGCAAAATCCTAATGTGTGATATTTAAGAATCAAACAGACTCGCATACCATTGTAAATCTAGCAATGGCAAAATCCATTCCATTAGATTAAGTCTTTCGTGATTTTAACGACCATTACAATGACAAGGCTGCAATCGACTTCGTAAAATAGAACAGTTAACCATTTGAATTCTATTGAATTTATTATAATAACAAGGTTGCAATTGGCTTCGTAAAATGAAACAGTCAACCATATTTTTATTGGCGTCATTGCAGATAGTATATTCATCATTCAATTGAATAATAATAAACCTGTTTATTGTTTTAACTTTGTTATCACGGCAGAAAGCCTGATAGAATCTTAAAGGTATGACTGATCTGTACCGTGTTTCCGTTTGTCTCAGATACGCGTTCGTTTTCTGCAAGCAGCCAACCATTCCGCCTTACTCAAATTAGGAAGTATTACCATGCTCGACAAAGACACTATCAACTTGGTCCAACACTTACTAGACGTGTTCTTCATTATTGTGCCCGTTCTTTTTGTTGTTCATTACTAATACAATTGCATTACTATGCTAATTTCCATATCATTATCTTCCATTAAGAGGAAATTCGGGAAAACTCCAAAATCAAACTTTTTCTAATATCACTCCATATCAATAAATAGGCATGTTTATATTTATGTGAATCTATTTACAACTTACTAGTTTTCTTGTCTGGAACTTCAAATGTACGGAGCACATCCTGTAATTTCCATGTACTTAAAAACGTCTTCTTTGAAGATTTCTTTCTCTCTGTTAATGTTACGCACGTGATAATTTAAATCAGAGTTAATATTTGAGGAATTCATCTAAATTACATTGTAATTATGTAATTAACAGACTGTCAATGGTTATCAAAAATTGGACTTTTAACGAGTAACATAGAGATGAACGCTAAAATTATATATAGATGACTCTACGTTTGTTAGCTCTTACGATCGGTAATGAAATTAAAATGTTTTTGAAATGATTTTCCTACACTTTGATGTACAACTAACCTTTTCTTTTTGTCCATATTCTATAATCGCCGGAAGCCAATTTTTCTTCCAAACGCTTGAAGTAATGGTCATCTCTCTTCTGCTTTTCTTCACGTGACAACTGTTTCTGTCTTTCAATCTTTTCTAATTCACCAAAAGGAATGGTTAAGATTTTAATGATTGGTCTATTCTGATCTAGTGTTTGCCCTACTAATCAGGTAGCTTCATTTTTTTCAAATTTTCTTGTTTTTTACTCCACGATGAAGGATACTTATTTATGAAAAAAATCTTCACGATTAAGAGATGGTGCTTTTCAAACATCACGGTTATTCATTTGTAATCGTAATTGTCGTGAGCAGTGGGCGGGCCAACAGTAAGGTTCACTTAGGTTACTTAACTCCAAAGAATTTCTGTAAATAAACTCTTTTCTATACAATAACAATTTCCTACTGGTGCTTGGTTCATCTCAAAAATCAAAAGAGATAGCTTCATATAATTGGTTATTTAGGTTAGTATTTAGTCAACAGTGAGAGTTTAGCTTCGTGTCAGTCATCGAAGCTTGTTTCATTACCAATCACTTAACATTGCTACACAAAAATGTTATACTATTACAAAAATAGTACAGCTCAATTTTAGTCATTTCTTTGAGAGAGTTACCTTAGACACTTTAATTTATTTTACGACATATTTTGAAATTTTGTATGAGTTTTTGCCCTCGTTAAAAAAAGACAAACATTAATTTCTGTAGACATTGCACAGTCACCCACATCCATAACAATTTAGAATATTTCCAAAATCTATCTGCTCCACATTGAGATTATAATTTTGGACAGTGAGGATGTAATATCTTACATCAGAATCAGAGATATTTTGGAAAATAGGGCAGTTGTATAATAAACTATAAAATGCATTCTCAAGACAAAGATCTATAAAATTGTCTTCTCATACTTTCAAGTTTCTCCCTTTTCTTGTTTATTGTCTGCTCTCTGTTACCGATACTTTTCATTCTTTCTTCTTCTTCTTCCTTCAGCAGTTCGTTGGTTTTCTCCATCATAGAAGTTTGGGCTTCCTTCCGAGCTGTCCATTTCTCTATACACTTCAATATAGACATAAATATAAATAAAATTATTGAAGTAAAACGTGAATATTTTTCACGCAATAGTTCAATTTTGTTTCACTGGTGTTTAACGTTGCACCACCAGCCAGGGAGATTTGGCGACTTTTTCAGCTTTAACGGTAGTGGAAGACACCGGGCGTACACTTGGGTAGAACCAACAACCTTCTGTAAACTGCTCGTGGCTAGACAGCTTCATCATTTGTAAAATTTGTCTAGTTTCGGTTAGTATTTGAACTTACAGGCCCCTGGATAGTTCAATACATATGTATATTAAGTAAGTTATGCATGTATACTGAATAGAAAGTTGTATCATAATTATTTAAGTGATCTGACACTTAGCGACTACATGTGTGCTTGAAAATGGTTCGGATATTGAGGAAATAAAGGACATTATAAACGTGGTAAAACGTACATCGTACTTTCATGTATACCTATATTGGGTACAAACTAAATAATAACAATATTCAAATACAATGTACATGCATTAAAAAAATCACCTTTAATTCGGCTTGCATTTTCCTCTGTGTTTCTCGGTCATGTAGTAATTTTGTCCTCAGTCTGTCTCGATTTCTCCATCTCTTCAACATCATCAAGTTCCTGTGTTCATTCTACGAGATCAAATCAATAGTAAACAATGTATTGCATTAACAAACATTAACACCTTAACAAATGCGTACATAAATGCAAGTTTATTTGAATTGTTTGATTGGATTATTTGTTTTTATTATTCAAATAGTCATGAGTTGGAAATGAGTTCAGTAGTATTAACAATATTTATCATATAAAAGCTATCGGTTCAACTGACTTATGTGAATTAAGATGAGATAAGAACAGACTGTGTACACACTTCTTGTTGGTTTTTGAAGACTGCCATTTGACGTCTCTCGGCTTCCTCTCTTTGTTTTCGTTCACGTCTCGCCATCTCTTCGCGAATAGCTTTTAGACGACGTTCTAAAGTACATGCCTTATCACTGATGTTTCGTTTTAGTCTGTACAACAGAAGGGGCGTTTATATGTAAATATATTTTACTTTTTGGTACCAAAAACGTAATAACAAGGCTTTAGACTAGATGCTTGGTTTATCTGATGTCGCGAATTGAACAATTTATGAATCACTTCGCTTAGATTACAGAGTGCGTGCTAACTCGTATTAACCTAGAGCTCCGGAGGGGGGGGGGTAATAAATTTCTACTCGGGCTAGTGCACGTTCTCAAAATTGTGTATTCGGGGCAGTCGTAAATTGCTTGTATTCAATAAACAACTTATAGCTTGAACTAGTATAAATGTACTTTAAAAATAGTTCGAACACTGAAAAAAATCTTAAATTCTGTCATACGTACTGTTAACAATTTAGGAGAATTGGATGTCATGCAGTCAGGAATAATTGTACTAATGACAATTGACTTGGACATGTTTCATACGTAAGTTGCTACTAAAAATGACTCACTTATTTAAATCACGATCTCTCTGTTGTTGTAACCGTCTGCGCACGAGACTACCACGTGACATTTGTTTGTCGAGATTCGTTTCTCGTCTGTGTTCGGACGCTTGTGTTAGTCGCCCATCAAGCTAAACACAATGAAACGTTCTTATTTACAGTGCAATCAGTGCAATCTCTCCGAAGTAACGCCCTTTTGGAAAAACAAAATTCTGTTTTTGTTTTTGAGAATTTGTTTGTCTAGAAGTTAAATTAATAGTTAAATCGTACAGAGGGAAAACTCATGCTGTTGTTAAAGGGATTTTGTTGCTCCAGAGAGGGTTGCTCTGGAGAGGTTGCACTGTATTTATTACACTTGTATAATTGAAAAATAGCATTCCATACTTTCATATAACTGAATGAAATAACCATAGACAAAGCGCTAAATACGCAAGTCGTGCTAATTTACTTGCTCATATAATAATGATTTCTCGATTTTTTTTCATATTCAAAACAGAAATATCGACATAAATGAGACTAAATGAGATTACTTTATGTTATACGAGGTTCTTGGAATTCCTTAAAAGAGATATCTACTATGAATAAACTATTTTTCAGAAACAAACTGATTTATAATATACATGTATATAACGCACACCGCCAGCGTAAAGGGCATAACGGCAGAAAATGACGCACAAAACAAAATGATCTAAAATTCTGTATCTCGCGAATCAGCGCTAATCAGCGCTAACTACTGTATTCTATCAGTCTGTGAAGTAAGCCACTTGCCGGGACAAGCTAACGATTATTGCTGTTTTTTTTTTTTGCATTCTCTGTGTTCAAAGAAATAACACAATTTGAAAACTTTGAACAACCATTTTTAACGGTTTAAGTCTAATACTGTTCGAAGCTGCGGTATAACGGATGACTTTAATTTAAGCCTGAATTGTAATCAATAATTGATCGATATAAGATGAATTTAAGATTAAGATGGGCGGTGTTTTATTCTCTAATGTTTGAATATCGTTCCTTTCATGCGTATTATCCATACTGACATTAGCTTGAAAATATTTGGAGAATTTAATAAATTACCTCTTCCTTTCTCTCCTTGGCAATTTCCAAGAAATAAATGTGTCTCAGATACTGCCTGTATTGATTAAACTCTTTCAGGGAACATAGAACTTTGCCGTCTTCTGATATAAAACCCTTCTTGATCAGGTGTCGGCGCATAACTTGGGTATTGAAGTGGGATCTCAGATGTGGGTCATGTAGGGGCTGGTACTCATTCGTTATGTACTGACCGTTTGGGTCCCGCAGATCAAAATCGTACTCTTGTTTGCATCGATGTTTCTGTAATAGATCGATTAAATAAGTTGAATTCAATGGAAATAAGGGCGTGCTCTTTTTGTGTTATCCTTGGTGTTAGTGCGCTTGGTCGTGGATTTCGGCATAAATTGTTTGTTATTGTTTTTTTCATGTACCATTATTTGCACAAACTGCCGAAATAAATCTATCTAGATCTATTAACTAGATCAATATTTCATTATTCACTGTTAGTTTAAATCCCGTATTTAAGGTGATAACAAGATAAATAAATGCAACAGAAATTTGTTTTTCTGGCTGTTTGGATGTGACATTACTTATATAAAACAGACTGTCTAAGTTATGGTAGTCTAATTGACAGAGATTGTAGAAACAGCAGACTAATCACATATGCCTGGATTTGAATTAACAATGGTAATGATTCGTCAATAGAGTGACCGTTAATCAAGAATGTTTATGTCCTTCGGAAACAATATGTATAAAATTATAAAATCAAATTGTGGGGATTTCTAATTCAAGCTGAATAGGCTTACATAATTGGCTTGTAATAGGGACATGATAAGGGCTATTTCACTTTCAATGATTACAGTTACAACACATTATTTAAGATGCGTAACAAATTTATATCTAATGTGGATTTATGTGAGTCTCAAATAACAAATAATAAATTTCATTTCTTAAAATCACATCCGCAAGGTAGGCATACATCACTACCTATATCTAATATCAATGGATTCTTTTTATTCATCCAATGAGCATAGATCTAACAATAGACGCACATCATTATTTAAATTCAATTTTATATTTAACTTTTATTTAATTTTACCTTAAATTAATTTATCTATTTAGTGGTAGATTTATTCAAGTACTTACGGGTTCTCCTAGTTTAGTGGTGTAAAGCACGACAGATCCTTTAGGATTTTGCATCATTGGCAATTTTGCGTCAAGGGGTATTGTGGTCCATATCGGTAACCCATCACCAGCTGGAATGCAGTCTATTTTGTCACCAGTTGTCTTTTGACGCCTGTTCAAAGTAAGTCGATCCATATTAGATACTTTTTATTTTTAATTTTACTACTTGCAGGGTAAATGAAAACGTTACATAGTAGAAAAAAACGTTATGTCCAGCGCTACGTTACAGCGCTGCTTCAATACTGACGTCATGATGTTATGACGTCGCGATTTGTAGGTCGCATTTTAGCGCCATTTTAACACTGACATCCGTCGACGTCAATCTAGTCCAAATAAAACGTTTGTGCTATTTAAAAACGTGTAAATCGGACCGAGTATCAGAGTACCAGAGAATACATCAAATGTCGTCACTTTTTGAATTGTCAAATTATGCGAATTATTAAGCATAATTAGGCAAACTGCCTGAACATGACCCTGACCTTTTTCTCGTGATGTCGTTTAGGGGCTCATTTTCAAATGGGGTATTCTTATGTAATAGGAGGCAGAAAATAAAGTTCCCGATGCGGGGCTCGAACCGGCGACCTGCTGCTGGCAAGTCAGCTGCTCTACCAAGTGAGATAATCGGGCAGACGGGCATACAAACTACTATAAACACATATATTATATATAGAACACTGCTACACTTAATGTTTTAAAAATATTTCTCTCAAAACAATCCGTTTCCATAGATTATAAAAAAATATTTCTAACAAAATAATCTGTTCCCACAGATATTTTTTTCAAAAACAATTTGTTCCCACGGACTAATAAAGTATTTCCACCATGTCCTCGCCATGCTTCCGTAGTTTACGAAAGCTTGACGTATCGTATAAGTGAAGTTTTTTCATCGCGGACGAAGTACATTTTTTTATCGAGATTTTTATTTTTATGTTTTGTCGCAACTGTCACTTTTTTTTTTCGCTAGCTGCATTGTGGTTATTAATAAGGAATTGCAGTTGTTCTTATCATGTACAACTCTGTGCCAAACATAATACGTGGTACTTGATAACTCAAAAAAAGTCAACTCCCATAGACCATTTGCGAGACAAAGCACCACCAGTCCATGTACTTGGGATGGTTCCTGTTCAGTAGCCTTCATGTTAGCTTGACAAACCACTCGCTAAGCAAGTCACTAGGTAATATTCTTGTACTACTGATAAAACTAGAACTTACATTATGGTATGATAGGCTTAATATAATTTCATCGTTTACAGACAAGTTTGATTATTGAACTTATAAATCCCTTCCTGTTTTAAAATTTGCGGAACAAGTAGTACTTTCGGTGATCCTTGAAAAAAAGTGTTCAAATGTGCATTAACATCCAGGATCAAACGACGTTCTCCGTCGGCGATGCTTTCTACGAGCCGGCCTTTAATGATCAAAAGAAACAGGTCATGGCACCTTGTGATAAAATGATAGATTATCATAACGCACGACATCCGAATATACAGTCAATTGACCAAGAGTCGAGCCATTCCCGTATGAGACTCCAAGTAACATTCTAATAAATATTTTACATATTAATACGCCGTTTCAGACATTCTTAGAATAGATTAAAGCTATTATGTAATAATAGTTCGACGGAAATAGATGCAAGTTATCCTTGAACAGACTGAATAAAATTCTAGTCTACTCATATCTAATTACCAATAAATTGTTTCATCCAAGTTTACCAAATTCCTTGTAGAAATTGTCTAATTAAGATGCAGTATTTAGAATTCCTGGAAATATCACAAGATGAGAAAATACTGATCACATAATTAGTGTCACACAATTTAGTCAATAGTTAATCCCGGCATTTAATAAGCAATTTAATGTTGGCATTTCATGAACAAATAACCATTAAGACTAATTTTCAGCGAATAATTTCTCTAATGTGGTAATTTTGATAATAATGTAATGATTTATAATCAGATCTAAATCTATAGCGCAATCGAAAACTATAAATACAGTACTCCTTCGAAGACATAAAATATTCGACATTGTTCTTTTAAATCATCAGACCTACAAACATTGTCGTATTCGGTAGAATTGTTACAATAAACAAGATGCTGGACACGAGTGTGGTTTGGATGTTATTGGTGTTGGCTTTGTTCAACTATCGTGAGTATTGTTCTATGACTGTCTTAGTAAATGTATTTAACTTCATTATCGAATTTTTATAATATTACTTGTTACTCTTAAAAATGAGGGACTTAAAATTCATAATCGATTGCACGTTTATTTCATAGATTTGTGTTCGCAAACAAAATTTTATACCTATAAAGAGTGGGATCTTACCAATTTCCTATCCGTCAAGTCGCTTACAAAATTTCACAGCTAAGTAAAAAGTAATATTAGAAGCTAGTACTATATTTTGTATCTGATTAAACCTATCGATTTCATACCGTGGACAGATTAAATGCGATACAATTACAATTGTAACAATCAAAGATAAATGCCGTCATATAATGACTCGTAATTATACTTTCTCATAAAAATATGTACCTTGTATTTAAATTGTTTAAAAATAAGTTAAAATGTTAATGATAAATATATCAACATCAACATTTTTAATCACATGTTTGACAGAAATATCAAATACAATGTAGTTAATTTGAAACAGCGAATAAATTTTACTAAAATAAAAAAGTAGTACATGACATAAAGATACAGTTTTGTATGTTTTTAAATTTCTTTTGTTCGTTTGGTATGAAAATGTAAATCAGAATGTATGAATATTGAAACCACTCTGTGAGCCACTATCTTCATGAAATACCTACTAGAGTACCAGTGGAGAAACATGGCCGTGGCCCTAATAAAGCTCGAACTCACAAACACTGGGTTGATGGACCTAAGCTATACCTACTATATCACCGCCCCTATGTGTCCAGAGTCCCATTCAACGACTTCATTTCTTATACGATACAGGTGTTGACGCTCAATGTCCCGACAAGTCAACTTTGTCCTGTAAGAATGAAGGAATACCATGTAGAGACAGGGATCGACCAAAGCCAAAGATGACGTTCTTCAAGTTGGAGGATGGTACTGAATGTTCAGCGTGTCAAGAATGTTTTGCCTCCGGTAAATAGTTTAGATTGCATTGTTTTTAATCATACTTGCTTGTGTCGATGCACTTTTTTGTGGCGTGCGGCTCTCATTGATTATGCGTGTGAATGCTCATTGTGCTAATAATCGGTACAATATTGATACAACAATTACGAAATACCACTTCCGGTGACTACATTTTGTTGTTATTGTCGTATTGTATGAAATAAATAGAGTCTTCGGTGTTGATTTAAAGTGATTCACCCGAAATAAACGTCCTTGCTTTTATTTTATAGTCACAGAGTGTCCACAGCGTACCTGTGTGTTACAATTTGTGACAGGCTGTAAGACATTGAACACTTACAAGACGTACGTGAAAACATTGGCTGGAGAATGTCCGCTGTGTGACGTCCAATCTTGTGTCAATTGAATTGTACAATGTTGACAATAAAGCTTTCCCATTAGTTCCATTTGCTTGTGTTTATCAATTAACAATACATTCATATAACAAGTTTTTAACAATTGAACACTTCATTGCTATTGTTTAAATAAGCAAAGCGAGTGATAAGGAAAGGACCAGAGCTAACGATACCACCAACAAATGTACAAGTTGACATCTAACTTGCGGGAACGATGTCAGATGGGAATTAACGTCGCACCAACAGCCAGCTTCCTCACATGTGAAATTTAGTCACGTGTGGGATTCGAACTCACACCTTTGAAGAGCTAGTGATTGCTAGTCTGATACCATAACCACTCGACCATGAAGGCCACTCGAAATCAGAGTTGGACATAGCCATTCACAATCAAAATGTGTTGATGAAATATACCAACAGATACACGTGCTTGTGGTTTTATTACCTTTGAAACTTTTGCCTTTGTTCAGCCTTTTAATATTTTTACTATCGTATTGTAAATAATTTGAATAAAATTAATCATAACAATGGTATACAAAGGATTGATGTTTGATGGAAATCAAACCATATGACCTTGAACGCCTGGTACAAAGGACAAGGTTTGAATTTTGGCGGACAGTTCTCTGTATGGTCAAATACTTATGTTCCAAATTTAGATAATCATTAAATTGCAAATATAGTTTTTAGATAAGACCTTAAAACCTCGGAGACAATGTTTGTGTTGAAAGGTCGGGGATGTAGACACCTCTGTGAATGGTCAATTACGTTTTATGATTTTGGCTATTTGATACCTAATTAACAATGTATATACAATCAAACCTGTGAACAAAAGGCCGCCCTTGGAAAGACGAAATTCGACCATAATTCTCAGATGACCTTTATTCGGAGGTCAGTTTATTCTAGATAAACAATGACGGTTTTCAAAAGATGGCATTTATTCACAGGGCAGGCTTCTTTCGGAAGTTGTGGCAAACACAGGCTTGACTGTAATTTCTCGATGAAGTGTAGTTTGAATGATTCTTGATACAGTAGTACTGTATTAAATGCCTTGATCCGAACATAATTCGACAAATGAACCACCCTGTTTCAGAGGAATATTTTATTGTCACTCGCGTAGTGCACGTGTACCCTGCAGAAACAGTGGAGGTTAATTAGTCAGGAAGTATTAGATTTATTCATTTCTAATGATCATGAGGAAAACAATATACTCAATTAACATTTATGAGCTATAAGCAAACAAGGCTACAAGTTTTAAATAGCGTTTTGTTCTAATAATCTATGTTTACATTCATTGCATTAGTAAATAAAATATGTATTTATAAACACGTCCCGGGATGTAACTAAGATACATTTGCATAATAACAGTTCGATGTGTTTATGAGTGTGCTGAAAATCCATCATTATAACACACAGGACATTTATTTGTTTTTACATATTGTTAGGGAATCTCCAGGTAAGTCAGTGCTTGTAGTGTAAATACGGTATCTTGATACAAGAACATACTGTATACCAGATGTCAGATCACATTTTCGTTGCAGGCATCGATGATATCAAGACAGACACTCGTTTGTTCAGTTACTTCCGCATTTCACGCGAAAATGTATTATTATACAATGTACATATATCCGCATTCATTTAAGTGTTCATAATATAAATTCGTTCTTCCGGAATAAAGCAACATTTGAAGCATATACAGACCTTTTTATGTTCCATATGAAGTGCAGCCTCTCCAGAGCGGCCTTCTCTAGAGCAACAACCTCCCTTCAATAATAGCACGATTTTCCCACTGAGCGATTAAACTATTAATTTAATCTCTCTAGAGCAACAACCTCCCTTCAACAACAGCATTTTCCCACTGAGCGATTAAACTATTGAATTAATCTCTCTAGAGCAACAACCTCCCTTCAACAAAAGCATGATTTTCCCACTGAGCGATTAAACTATTAATATAATCTCTCTAGAGCAACAGCCTCTCAACAACAGCATAATTTCGCACCTCCCAAAGGGTGTTGCTTCGGAGAAGTTGCACTGTAATAATGTCATTTCCTTCTATGATTTCTTGGTAACAGTGAATTCCGCAAGCCCTCTATCATCGTTATAACGCTGAAACGTCGATGTATATCCAAGTCGTCTTATTTGCATGTTTACGTGATATCTAAATACGTCTTCATTTAAATAATTAAAATTTATTAGTTTGATTTCATTATTATTCACTTTTGATTTCAACTCGTCAACGTAACTACGACAGAATACGGCTTGCTTATCATTTGTTAATTGTTCAAGATTGACATGAATTCTGTGAAGCGTCTGTGTGGCATAAACTTGGTGTGACTTCTGATTGGCCGTCATACACGATGGTGTGAAGGCAAATTGTTGAATTGTACTTGACATTAACCTGTTGTTCTTCTGAAATATGACAAGACAGATTTTAATAAATATTCATAAATTGTTGCAAAAATCCATTTTGTGTATTTAGTGTACAGTATTATCCCAGGAGCCTCCGTAGCCGAGTAGATATGGTTACTGACCAGTATTCATTATCCCCTCATCGCTTTGAATTCGAATCTCACCAGGGACCAGACGAATTTCTCATGTGAGGAAGCTCTCCAGCTAGCTTACGGTCGGTGAGTGGTTCTACCCAGATATTCATCTGAGGTCTTCCTCCACCGTTACAGTCGCAAACTGACAATATCTGATATTCACGGACAATATCTGACATACACGGACAATATCTGACATACACAGACAATATCTGACACGCTCAATATGTGCAGTAATAACAGTTACTTAAACATTGGTTTTACAAGAACACTTTGAGAAATATATCAGAAGTAAAAGTATTAGCGCACAAATTCACAATAATTATGTACAAGTTTTTCATGACCAGAATTTTATATTTCTATGACAATCTAAATAATAAATGGTGTATATTCTACTTACAGAGGTTCATATACTAAATGAAATAAATGTTCAAATAATACTAACCTCTTTTATTGATGGATCGTGTACGCTGTATTGATCCTTGTATATATTGAATATCTTGTCCCCTAAATATCTCATCATACGACCCCATTGTGTACTCTAAGCATACTTCCCTTTTTACGGTTGTGTATATCTCACAATTATGTTAGTTACTAATAAATAAATTCCTTTCACTGTCAATTTTAGAAACTACTTTAATGAAACAATTAAATGTATATATTAATATATCTTACACAGTCAAGTAGGTCACACTTACACCATGTAGTATAAATATGTTCCAAATATGAGCTAGTACATGTAATCTCTAAAATAGTATTAGTGTTAAAAATAGTAATTGCTCGCCCGTATGGGATTCTCCCGCAAACGAGGGTAACCAAACTAAATAAACTTGACAGGATTCCGCACTGGCATATTCAAATCTGGTCGGCAAACTGCAAAAGCGCTGTGCAGTGTATCGATTATCGTATACCAAGATTAATCTCTTCCGATACTTCTAACCCTGATGCTAGTACTGGCGTCTTTGAGAATTTTTTGTATTTTGTGAGGATCATGTCGATATTGCGATAGTTACATGTTATTTATCAACTTATTTAATAAGTGTATCGATTATTTTTTCACTAGGGCTTTACGTCGCATCAAAAGCCAGGGTCATTCAAGGCTTAACAGTTGAGAAAGGCCCCTAGGCATATACCTGAGTAAAACTACCGACCTTCCGTAAACTCACTCGACAGCTTCCCTACTTGTGAACTCGAACTCACAGTGATGAGAGGCTAGTGATAACTTGTCAGAGACCATAACCACTCGACAACGGAGGTCCCCTATAAATTGATTACTGAGTTTCCATGCAAGAATGTACAAAAGATCAGCAGTGTACCAATGGGTTAAAACGAGAATTAATTAATATCAAGATAACTTCAGTTTTGTACTTTTTTATTTTTAGATTTTAAAACACTTGCAAGTGTAGAAATCATACATCATAAACAGTATCGCCATTTTCACTATATTTGTCCCACTAAAAAATACCCGTGTTATACAGTCCTATAGAGGATTCGTATGGTCAGTTTAAAGGAAAACAGTGATTTTTGTTCATGTAGGGTGTTGCTTTAGCTTGGAAAAGATACATAACATGCCTATATACACTTATTTTTAAGTAATAACTGAATGAAGTGTTAAAAATGGGGCTTTTCAGTGTTATGTTGTTTCATTTAAAAATCACTAATTTTTAACAACCAAATGTAATACTTTGTTTGGACATTTCACTTCATAAACCTATGTACTTATAATGACAATTCATTTTAGTTGTATATGTTCTTTATTTCACCAATTTCCGACAAAAAAATGGTATGGGTTTAACTAAAGGTACTGACTTGTTATAGATTTCGCCAAATTCTGCCAATTGATGTTTAACAGCATTTAAAAATACTTGCAGTACTGAAAATAATCATGATCAACAGCTTATGTTGCAGATTTATTTGCTGCTGAAACAAAAAAAAGTCATACATTGAACTGCACTTTATTGGAAATTTGTATTATTGTGTCATTTCGGGTCACTAAAAGGGGTCATATTTTGTAGTGTTCGCGACACAGACTCTCTCACTCCACAAAGTATGAGATACAGAGCCAATTGTATTGTTATATAAAATGCCTTTGGCACATGTTCCCACATATGAAGTGCTTTATTCATATGTAAATTAGTTTTATGACAATTTGTGAAAAACTTTGTCCGCAACGGTGTAGTGTCCGCAACACAAATATTAAATAGGCCTCTTATTTTTAGATTCATCAAGATTTTTATGCTTATTTGTCTTAATATCTTTGTTTTGATTAGAGTCATGAAAATACATTAAAGAAATACCATAGTGTAATTTGTTTTTCTGACTAGAATGACATAACAATGAAATTAGTGCACTTTTTTGATCTAATAAGGACATTTGAAATGTCCTTACAATATTAATAAATATATAATTCAAAAGGAGAAGGATTGCTCAAGAATGTGAAAAGAAACAAAAACATATTTGACTTTTCTGAGAACAAACAAATGATTAACACAAATTTGTTTCTGTTTTTTTTTTGTGTTGCGGACACTGCAGGGTTTTATTTACGTTTAATGTGTTAATATTAATTTTAGCAATAACTATCACCTATCATCGTGATTAAATACCCCCCTCCAAATAAAATAATGCAATTTAGTGGACAAAGTGCAAGAGAGCATTTCTACAGGGCAGGCAAATAGTTGACTAGAACAATTGTGTAATGGCATATAAAGGCAATAGTACATACATTTTATTGCGTATTCTGTACTAGTTAAGACAAATTAAACAGAGTATACAAAACAATTGCTTCAGTTTTTTCTTTCAGTAATTCGAAAAAAATTGGCTTCTTAGAACAATTCTTAAGGAAACTATAATTACAATTTATTCAATTCCATAATATGCCAATACATAATTACTACTCATTTTCAAGACATAAATAAACATAACACAAGCAATCATATCAATTCAAATGCTATCCTTAACAATGCAATAAATAACCAAGGTCACACAGATATAATTCTGCAATGTATTGCAACTTTAGCAAGAATAATATGTTGTGCACATCTTCTCTTCAACTACAATACATGCTAAACATTTGAAAAAAATCGCTTAAAATAAATTCAAATGTTCCTCTTTTCTGACACAATAAATGACTGACATGAAGAGAACACAATTCTGCAAGGTATGGCAACCTCAACATTATTGATAGTCAATACATTATGCACATTTTCCATGCAAATGTAATACATATAAAAAAATGAAAGAAAGTTTTCCGCTAAAAAATGGAGATAAAAGACAGAAAAAATGTAAGAGAAATATTCACCACAAGCTTCTATACCATTTGGGGACAGACCAAGGGACCAACCAACTTTCAATGGGACATAATTTTACATTTGACAATGTATATAAAAAAATTGAAAAAGTTCTCACAAAAATGTAAGAGAAATATTCTCCACCATTTGGGACAGTCTGTGCAACCGACCAACTTTCAAGGGGGCATAATTCTACAACGTATGTGACCTTTGTCATGAATAATCATGCCATGCAAATCTATCCAATCACAATGTATATAAAAAACTTGAAAAAGTTCACACATAAAAGGTAAGAGAAATATTCATCCCATGCTCCTATTTCATTTGGAGACAGACCGCGTGACCAACCAACCGACCGACCCACTGACTGAGTGACCGATTGACCGACCGACCGACCGACCGACAAGCAAGCAAGCAAGCAAGCAAGCAAGCAAACAAACAAACAAACAAACAAACAAACAAACAAACAAACAAACAAACAAACAAACAAACAAACAAACAAACAGGTTGTTTCCAATACACCCCTGGAAACTTCGTTTGCGGGAGTATAAATAGTATGGGTGGAAAAATACCTTATGCATATGAAACAAACCTTTCAAGAGTTGGCTACTTATAAAAAGGAGTTACTAGTATTATTGATTAATATTATTATTAGTGTTATCTGTCATACACATGATGCATTATATTATGTGAATATAAATGATTGAAATGAACATTAACTATTACAAATTTAAAATTATTGACATTTTTGTATGTAGACCTTATAAGAGCAACTATGTTGTGTCCGCAACAAAATCATGCGTTGTTAAGCAGGCGTCATATAGTCTTTTACTTTCACCGACAGTCCTTACAGTTTTATATAATTGGATGCCTTTCTACTCAAGCCCAGGTGTAAAGCTGTGAAAGCTATGTAAAATGATGACAGTATTTTGTACATTTTTTGATAAAGTTTTGACTCATTAAAATTTGGTTAATAATTTCTTTGCATTTTTTTTGTGTGAGAAATATATCCTTTTGATTGTAGTTACTCAAAATCATACAAATTTATAATATTTAGATTATGTTTTGTGACCTATCTGCATAATTATAACAATTGTTATTTGTAGTGTCCGCAACGGATGTACATGGTGTTATATAACAGGTGATATTTTACTTAAGTCCACTAGTACAGGAAAACCCCTTCAGAATGTGGCCTGAGTATGTGTCTGTTCAACAAAACAGTTAATTTCATGATACACAATACTTCATTTTTTGTCAAAAATCAAACACTTTGGGGACAAATATAGTGAAAATGGCGTTTGGTAAAGTTACTTTGTGTATATACCAACATCTAACATCAAAATTTTCAAAATCACATCATTAATATTTATATACAATGTACTTTATTATTGATATATAAGAATGATTTTCACTTATATATAGTACATTTATAGGTGGGTATCCATGATCAAGTTACGTTTTACGGTCTCTGACAAGTAATCAGTAGCCCCTCACCATTGTGAATTCGGATACTACTCGGAACCAGACTTATTTCACATGCGAGGATAGCATACGGAACGTTGGTGTTTCACTCTCCCATACGTACTAGGCAAGGCCTTTTCCAACCATTTTGGGAAAACGCCCCTGTCTTAAATTAGGAAAATTTATGCGGCATTTCTACATTTAGGGAAATTTGAGAGATTTCAAAAAGTTAAAAAAACTAACTTGTTCTAGTATGTATTACTTCTATTCACGGTTATAATGTAACTAGTGTTACTTCTTTAAAAGACTTCAGCTCAAAAGTCTAAACAGTCTAAGTTTACAACAGTATCTTTCTCTGCTTTGCATCGCTAAGTGTGGCAAAATGATGTTATTGTTCAGTATGTGTTCGCAATTGTTTTTCTATTTTTCATAGAATAGTGCGTACTGCCGTGCAACATTATTCATGATTCACAAAGTCTGGTAGTAGAAGTAGATTCTTTATTCCTCAATATTTGGAGAGCAAAACATATTTACAGTTACAATGAATACAATTGACGCCTATATACATGCACAGTGAATACAAACATACATAACATCAACAAAGACATGTACAACAAACAATTGACATGTGTTTACATTTACAGTGAATACGAACAACTGACACAAATAAAATAGCAGCGCTCATTCGCGATTTGTATGCTTATATTGATGTACCAGATTATTAAAACACACACTTACTACATATAAGTATAATTTTCTAACAATTCGAAAAACTCAACTCTGCCTGCGCGTACGACCTTACCGAAAGGAAACATAAGGCAGTACCGGACAGCATTATCGACTATGATACACATACAAGTACTAGTACATGGGCTAGGTTAACATGACAACGAACACAGTGCTGCCGCAATAGGGAAGTTGGTCAGTGAGTGACCATTGTTCTCAACAGCGAGTCCCAACACCTTACGACACTGATGAATGGGCGGCATACCGTGTGTAACTAATACAGCTTATTAGTGCGTCCCACCGTTTCCGCTGGTCGACAGCAATGCAAAAATATATCCGTTAGGATATCTGTTCACCGTATAAGCTTGAAATGTTTCCATATGACCCCGGCTGTTGGTGCTTATGTCATGTTGTGTGATTTACAGCCGAGGAAAATACTTGAAAATCCGTGTATGTATGTAGTGTTTGTATTTTAATTTAACGCCAGAAAACGATGACTTTAAAACAAAGAAATAAGCGATCATCATATATCAATTATTTATGCATATAGATATGAAAAGGACACTGAGAAAAAGTACAGAAGTGCAATAAAAACATCCAATCTTCCCATAATAGTATCTAACCCAACCCAAACCCATCCAACAAAAATTACCATAGCATTTAATTCAAAATACATATAATATCATAACTGGGCAATTTACAGTTATCTATTTTTAGACAAGTGGTAAGTGGGTTAACGTGATACTTAACGCGTTGACCTGATAATTATCTGATAATTATCTAGTTACTTAACACGTTAATCTACTTATCTATAAATAGCCACGCGTCGTCATCCAAATGTCTAAAATAGATATGGCATGATAAATAACGTGAGAATTATCTGGTTAACGTGATACTTAACCTGATAACATCTTACCATTTAATATTTACTCATTGAAATGTTGCAGGTAGTAGCGGTTGTTGACACTATCATGCATTTTTTCAGTTAATATATTAATTTTGATCAAAATATTAATTAGTTACTTAATACGTTAACCACATAACTAACGTGATAATTAAATGACAATCTGTTGACAGAAGAATGCCATCATAATAAAAAATTCTTATATTAAGTTCATTGTATTGATGAGTATAACGTAAATCTCTATTACAACTACCCTGATTAGGGATGCCTACTCAACACCCTTACAGCCGGGTACTTTTTGTAAATTCTCCCAGATGTTCATTGTGAAAGGGTTGTTACAGCCACTCGGTCCCCCAGTATACATCCTTATATAACTTTCACAAGTAGGAGGACAATTGCCAGCGGTTACATATCTCTTCATGTAATTCTGAATACACATTGATGCACAATCAAAGTCCATAGCACAGTCATGAAAACCTAATAAGACAAATGACAATTAGAATGGATAGATTTAAATGTTAAGTGATGCGGCAAAATTATCTGAATTGTTGCTGGATTATATTAATGAAATCATTTTAATGTTTTACAAGTAGATTTAAGCTTATTTCTAGTTCAAATGCTAAGAAAAAACACATGATCTACACAACGTACGGTGTGCGCCTCTCATCAATTACGCTACGCTTTCATTTGACAATTGTGTACTTTGTCATCAGTTATTTAGTCGATCAGAAATGTACTAAGTAAACATCTTACCATCACCAAGCTTGCCACAGTCTATCCAAATTGCGTCGTTCAGCAGAAAATATCCACAGGATTCTCTACTACCACCCCTCAATGCACATCTTAATGGCAAACAGTTTGACGCAAACTGCAATTACATATGTATATACACATACACGTCATAACAGTATCAAACATCAATAGAGATTGTTTTTTGTTTTTTTTTGTTGGTTAGCTACGCAGAGTAAACATGGAGTTTGATAGAAAAAATAATTCGCGACTGTAAGGCATATCCAAGATATAAAACGTAATTTAGTTTTTCGGTGGTCCTATTCAACTATGCGACTGCATTCGCATGTATAACAAGTAGCCTCATCTACTCACCAAACACATACATCTCAGACAACCCTCTGAAACCCTGATATCCTTGTCATTTGTCTTTGGTGATCGCAATTTTGTACCTTGAAAATAGAATAGATCGCGTATAATAGTCCATTGTATATTACTGAACAAGTTTAGCACGATTACAGGCGAAAACATGTAAATGCCCGATACTTTGTCAGAGTATTAAAACTATATTGATAACACAGTCTTATTATGGACAATACATTAATATTTGACAGCAATAAAACCTGATAATGATCATGAAATTGAAAATAAAATATAACTATAAGTACGGATTTATGTTAAAAAGGAAATGTTTTTGTTTGCCAGACAGGAGTGCATCGAGCATACTTTTAATGGTACATGAATATCATTTAGTTGAATTTTGACCAATCACGCTACAGATAAAACGCATATATTGTGAGGTTACATATGAACAAATACTTGCACATTGTAAGATTCAAAGCCTAAAATCCTAGTTCAAGTACATTATACGGCTACAAGGCTTCAAATCCTCGAACATCCATGTTTTAAGGTTACCAGTCCACAAATCTTCGTACATGAATATAGTGAGATTGTAAGCCTACATGTTCGTCTGTATTTAATTAAAACGATCTTAAGACTGGAGCGATTTTAATGGATGTAACTCAATCCAAGTTTTAAAAGTATTTTAGCTGTAAATAAAATATTATTTTAAATTGTTTTAAAGGTCGCTTTAAATGTAATACAATGTTCTTTTTATTTAAAAAAATTCATTAATTCATGTTGAAACTGTGACCAGATAAATTTTGAAACATATCTGTAGGCGTTTCTGACACATTTTGTCTGTGTCAGTAAGTGATTGTATTAACTGCCAAGTAAGTGTTTATGAAAGATTTCCACATTACAGTATGTATTATACATGCATTTCATACGTCAATGAATTTGAAAATATCATTAAGAATGACTACAGAGTTCACACAAATCTCCTTTGGCATGACTGACAGACTAAAACAGGCGCAGAAGACAAAGACTGAACTGATACCAGGCTCATGTTTCAGAAAGTGAAAAGAAACACCAATCAATGATAATTACTCATTTTATTAACTCAGCTATACATGAATGTCAAGGTCTTTGGTTTCTACTTTGCTGTCTAGCCGATGGTACGTATATACTGCCTCGTCACCGTCATATATAATGTTGAACCATTAAGGGAAGGACGGTACCTAAATTCGAACAAACAAGGGGTTGTTAAACAAAGCATGCATAAAAATGATAAGCAAACACAACTTTTAGGTGCTTTTATAAATTGTAGAAGGCAAAACATTATACTTTAAGATTATCTAACTTTAATATTTTGGAATCGAACCATGTACATAGATGCAAAGTGGTTGCATTTCTTGTCATTTACTTTTAATACAGTATGATTTCAGCCATTCTTTTAAGTTTAACTGTATCTCGTTTTTGTATTTGTAAAATAAATATTAATATTCTGTATTACATTATCAATTCATTATGAAAATAGAATTTTTAATTTAAGGTAATATTACTTATATCCATGTAACAAACTCGTTGTGACCAATTTGAACTGTTCCTTATTTCCAAAGTCTGTTACATAAACGGTGGTAGTCTAGATGGCACTCAGATTTTACTTTCAAAAAAAGTTGCTTAAAGTCAATTATTCTTTAATGAAGTTTACTGTAGGTACATGTATATCAGTCGGCTTGATTCTACTTTCGTGGTAAAGTTAAACTGTCGTTAAATGTAAATAATTATTTTGTATTGTCTGTATTGCATTAATGTAAGTAGTTGGACGTTGTTCCTATGTAGTGTTGTCAGCCGTACATGAATGCGATTTTGTGTTTTGTTGTTTGTGTAGTAGAAGTGTAGAAATGAGACTAAGTATTTTTGACACCTTAAAGTATGAATAGGTTCACGAAATGTCAAAGAAACCGATTAAATATTTCCTGGAATGTTCTATTGGCTTGATAATTGTTTCTTACCTTCTCATTTGCAGCAGGCTTTCAACGAAGAATTTGTTGCATTCGACTGGTTTTCGCACCAAAAACTTCGGTACCACGATAAAAAAGTTATCTACTCTGCATAAGTATGACCTTTTGAACTCGCCGCGATAATTATAAAACCCGTTAAAAATTCATTGTCCTACACCACTTCTCACTTGATCAGCGAAAAAAGACGTCGCCCATGTTGCGCAGACGTCATGCATCAATTCTAAGCTAACTCCTTGAGCTAAATTAAACTTGCCTAAAAATCCACAAACTGATAAAAAATAATTGGTTGTTTGAAATAATCCACTCTTACTATTATATGACATTTCAGAAAAAAAATCTATTCATTATATAACCCTACTATTTACGTTGTATCGGAAGGTAAATTCAATATGGCGTTTTCAATCGATATCGCTGAAATGTTTACTTGCCTGATTCATGATCGTAATGTAAACTTCCATTACTTCTGGCTTGTCCTCTGGTTAATTTTGTGTCATACACCGTCATATCGTTACTATAAACCCAACATGTTTCTAATATCACCAACAAAACTATATCCACATATAACTTCATATCTAAATTTTCATTTATAAATCACGACGTGAAATTCTTGATCTAGAAAGTCATACAATCTGATCATGCTACATTAGGAATTTTTAATACATAAATCAATTTAATTTTAGAACAAGGAAGTTCATGTACACCAAAAATAACCCAATAACTGTATTTTTGATGCAACTGGTTTATTGATATCAGTTGTCAAGTACTAAATGATCGAGATTAAAGAATTAATATTCGGTAAAGGAGCTTATAGCGGGTGAAATCGTAGAAAATGATTTATTAATTACAAGTATTTTATATATATTTTTTAATTTAGGTTTACGCATATATAACAAACCACCCAATCAACAAACAAGGGAAGTAAGTGCGTAATGCAGTAATACTAAACTGGTTCCCGTTGACTCTGTCTGCTCGTAGACCTTCGGTACCTTTCAACATGAATATTTTAATAATCTATTCTCATTGAGGAATATACATATATAGTTTAGTTATTTGTTTTGTTACACATGTACATGACTGCACATCCCCTATTATAACGTCAGAATAAAGCTAGTGGTAGCTGAATTCGTCTGATATTTCCTGAATGTTGCGAAAAATGGTAACAATTACATGTACAATGCTTCATCAACAATAATATATAAATTAAAGCAATGGGACGTATTTCCCATATCCATGGTTAATTCATTGACAATCATATTCTGCTGGTTATAGAGTAGTTTTAACCATTAATAACATCTAGTGAAGTCATTATGACGGAAACAAGTTCTCCTTGACATTGAACAAACCAGAATCCACACAAAGTTATTTTAGGAACCCAAAGTGAATTAAGTTAATAACTATTCATTCATCTGAACTGGAAACAGTGCTAATTTTATTGAACTTTTGCCTTAAATTCATGCAATTCCACTTTTTGCGGATCGTTAGCGGTCCTACATTATTAATAGTGTACGTGAACTGTTTCCTTTTAGCGAAACTTTCTGATTGTACAATGGAATCCGCTCTCAATTATGACTGAACAGTGACGATTCCGGAGTTTAGTGGTGTTGAAATTTCAATTTGGAGTTAACATGCCAAAAGTCCAGATATACTGGGACAGACCTTCAGTTCGGCGGAGTAACACCTCTAAATCCCGCCCAATCCGTCTAACTTTAATGAGATTGTGTATAGTCAGATAGATCTAACATTTGACAGTGTTTTCTATATAATTCATATTTAAGTACATTTATACTGGATTGACACTAGTAGGTTTAGGGTGTTTATTAATTCTATAGTAATACTTGTTGAGAATAAATCTCGAGATTTAATCGTCTACAGTGAATTTGTTATCGATATATATTTGTTTCTACAAATACGATGATATACTTATAACCAGGAATTAACGTTTTCCAACAGTAGATGTACATACACACACACGCACACTGTTACATACAAACGTTGTTAAGAGTAGATAATCATAGAATTAATCTAACAGTATTTTCAACGAATTCAAGCTGTTCGTCTCTTATGTGGTTAAGAGCAATGATTTTCGTGTTGCATGTCATGCCAACAACATTGAAAGTCTGTATCTGCTTCATTAATGTAAGATATTTATTTCTAAATACATATAAATAGTTATATAAAATATTGAATATTCGACTAACAGATTATTTGGTGAAAACTGCAAATGACATCAAGGTTTTATATTAGCACAAAAACTAAGCTAACTTATTTAGTATAATGTATCACAAAATATCAAACAGAACATCGGCCCATATTTTCATGATTAACTAAAGCTATCAATGTCTGCATAGTTAGAAGACAAATGTCCATACGATGAGTGACCAAAGAAGTACAAGTAGACTGATTGTATAATCAGGGATTAGGGATGCCTACTCAACACCCTTACATCCGGGTAGTTTTTGTAAATTCTCCCAGATGATTGTAGTGAAAGGGTTGTTACAGCCACTCGGTCCCCCAGTATACATCCTTATATAACTTTCACAAGTCGGGGGACAATTGCCAGCGGTTACATATCTCTTCATGTAATTCTGAATACACATTGATGCACAATCAAAGTCCATAGCACAGTGATGAAAACCTAATAAGACAAATGACGATTAGGATGGATAGATTTAAATGTTAACGATACAGCTCGTAATCTAAATTATGCTTGATTATTTTAAAGAAATTATTTTAATGTTTTACAAGTAGATATTAGCTTATTTCTGGTTCAAATGCTGTTAGTAATTATATAAGAACAAACCTCTGATCAATTACGCTAAATTACTTTCATTTGACAATTGTGTACTTTGTCATCAGTTATTTAGTCGATCAGAATTGTACAGAGTAAACACCTTACCATCACCAAGCTCGCCACAGTCCATCCACATTGGTCGGGTCAGCAGAAAATATCCACAGGATACTTTATTACCAGCCCTCAATGTACATTTTAATGGCAAACAGTCCGACGCAAACTGAAATTACAAATGTACATACAAATGCACGCCATACCAGTATCAACATCAATATAGAAACATGGAGTTTGATAGAAAAAAAATTCCCGACTGTAAGGCATATCCAAGATTAAAAACATATATGTTCTATATCAGCCATTATTTATGTACTTTGAAATAAACAAAACAGACAAAATAATGAAGTACTTGCACAGAAACTAAGCTAGGATAATATCTGACATGTTTGTTAAACTGAATGTGTATGCTCCTAACTTCTCGGTGGCTCTATTTAACAGACTACATTCGCATGTATAACAAGTAGCCTCATCTACTCACCAAACATATACATCTCAGACAACCCACTGAAACCCTGATTTCCTTGTCATTTGTCTTTGGAGATCGTATTTTTTTACCTTGAAAATAGAATAGATCGTGTATATTAGTGCATTATACATTATCGAACAATTCAAGCAAACATATATCTTGAGTCGAAACGGGTGAAAGCATATAAATGTCCGTTGCGTTGTCGTAGTATTAATACTATTATAAGAACACCGTCATAGACATACATATTGAACTGTAATACTGTCTAAGCTAATAATGATCATAAAAATGAAACGTACGCGTAAAATATAAGTTTGCAAGTCTACAAATCCTTGTACATGTATATTCTAAGGTTACAAGACTTCAAATCTCGAGCACGTACATTATAAGGTTGCAAGGCTACAAACCCTCGTAATGCATATTTTAAGGTTACCAGTCCTCATACGCGTACATTATAATATTACAAGCCTACAAATCCTCGTACATGTACAATATAAGATAACAAATATACAAATCCTCGTACATGTATATTTTTAAATGCATATTTTAATGTTACCAGCCTTCAAATCCTCATACGTACATATTATAATGTTACAAGCCTTCAAATCATCATACACGTTAATTATAAGGTTACAAGCCTACAAATCCTCGTACGATTATAATTTAAGTTTACAAGCCTACAAATCCTCGTACAAGCAGATTTTAAGGTTACAAGCCTACAAATTCTCACTCGGAACAACTCGGATGTCTCTCGACATTGACCTCGGACGTAATACGATGGCATCCATTGGGACTATTTTCAACCTCGTTTCAAAATAGCGCTAAAAATGGTTGTCGTACAAATCCGTCGTACAAAGATTTCAATGTCTGGATCTGTTTAACTTTTAAATCGAAGTCAACATGAACACAATCTTTAGCAAACTTCAAAGAAGTCACTGTTATCGGCCATCTTTACAATCGAACAATTGAGTGAGAAGGCAGTTCCGGCGGAGAAATACATCGATTTGATGCATATTCCTCCACCAATCACATCCGAGGTTAGTATGGAGCGAAGCGGAGTTAGCCGAGGATTGCCGATTGACAAATCCTCGTACAAGTAGATTTTAAGGTTACAAGTCTACAAATCCTCGTACAAGTATATTTGAAGGCTACAAGCCTACAAATCCTCGTACAATTATATTTTAGGGTTACCAGCCTACAAATCCTCGTACAATTATATTTTAGGGTTACCAGCCTACAAATCCTCGTACAATTATATTTTAGGGTTACAAGCCTACAAATCCTCGTTCAATTATATTTTGAAGTTACAAGCCTAAAAATCCTCGTACAATTATATTTTAAGGTTACAAGCCTACAAATCCTCGTACAAGTATATTTTAGGGTTACCAGCCTGCAAATCCTCGTACAATTATATTTTAGGGTTACTTGCTTACAAATCCTCGTACAAGTTTATTTTAATGTTACAAGCCTACAAATCCTTGTACAATTATATTTTAAGGTTTAAAGCGTACAAATCCTCGTACAATTATATTTTAAGGTTACAAGCCTACAAATCCTCGTACAAGCAGATTTTAAGGTTACAAGCCTATAAATCCTTGTACAATTATATTTTAAGTTTACAAACCCAAAAATCCTCGTACATGTACATTTTAAATTTACCAGTCCACAAAGTCCTCATACATATATATTACAATGTTACAAGCACATAAATCTCCGTATATGCACATTATAAATTATAAACTTACAAATCCATATAGGTATACTGTGATATTATAAACCTACATGTCCGTCTGTTTTTAATTAAAACGATCTAAAGACCAGAGCAATTTAAGTATAGATTTAGTTCAACCCAAGTTTTAAAAGTATTTTAGCAGTAAATAAAATAAACAGAAGATAGTTTTAAATCTGTTAAAAACAAATTTACTTGCCTGATTTATGATCGTAATGTAAACTTCCATTTCTTCCCGTTTGTTCTCTTGATAATTTCGTGTCATACACCGTGGTAGTGGTACTGTAAACCCTACATGTTTCTAATGTCAACAACAAAACTAAAACCACATATAATTTCATATTTAAAATTTCATTTATAAATCACGACGTAAAATACATGATCTACATAGTCGTAAAATCATTTGACATCAAGATCTTGGTTACATTAATCGACTTATTTCAGAATAAGGAAGTTTATGTACATCAAAAAATGTAACCTCATGTATTTTCGGTTTAAACTAGTTCATCGATGACAGTGTGTACTACGCATAAATTTTAAGGTTACAAGCCTAAAAATCCTCGTTCATGCATATTTAAAGGTTACATACCTACAAATCCTCGTACATGCATATTTAAGGCTATAAGCCTTCAAATCCTCGTACTTGAATATTGTGAGATCATAAGCCTACATGTCCATCTGTTTTAACTAAAACGATCTAAAGACCAGAGCAATTTAAATATTTTTAATTTAATCCAAGTTTTAAAAGTGTTTGCCAGTAAATAAAATAAACAGAGCATAGGTATAACATTGAAAAGTACAAATTTGTTACAATCAGATCATGAATACATCTCTGAATACATTAAGCAACTTGATTTCAGAACTAGGAAGTTTATGTATATCATGAACAAAGTAACCTCATACATGCATTCTCCGTTTAATCTGGCTTATTGATGTCAGTGTGTACTTAATGGTCCAAATTACAGAATTAATATTTTGTGAAGCAGCTTATAGCAGGTGAAATCGTACAAAATGATTTATTATATGCAAGTATTTTATATAACTTTAATGATTTGGGTTTACGCATATATGACAAAACACCCAATCAATACACAATGGAAATAAGCGCGTGTTACGGTAATTCTGTACCGGTTCCCGTTGAGTATGCCTGTTCAAGTCCTATGGTGGACTGCAGTATGAAACGGAAACCAGACTACGGTAATACCATTTCTAAACTGGTTCCCTTTCACCAAAGGTCTCTAAACAGACAGAGAAAACAGCACCAGTTTAGCCCGGCTCCCGATTTGAAATTGCAAAGTCATCGAGTTTGTTGCCAGACTTCTTTTCATACATCATAAGGGAAAGTAAACGCTTGCTGGAACATAAACAGACATGAACATCAAACATCCTGTCCCCTTCCATCTCAAGACACGACCCCTTTGTGTAAGCATTCAAGCACACTTCCTTCTTTCACGACTGTATATTTTTCCCTATGGTGGTTAGTAATTAATATATAAATTCCTTTCGCTGTCTTGCCGAAATCTATTTTAGATATTGCTTTAATTATGAATGAAACATTTGAATGTATATATAAAAATATCTTACACAGTCACGTAGGTAACACATACACCATGTAGTATAAATACACTCCAAATAGTTTTAGTATCAAAAATAGCGAATGCCCGTCCATATGTCCAGCTTCTTTACGGATGGTCGGTAGTTAATTCCAGATATTACAAAATATAAAACAGAACAACTACCCTTATTTTCATAATTAATAAAAGCTATCGATGTCTGCATAGTTTTGTTGGAAGACAAATGTCCAAACAATGAGTGATCGAAGAACTAAAAGTCGCCTGATTGTATAATCAGGGAGGCTGGAAGTAATATGCTAGATTACATCTCCCCCGCACCAAAAAAAAAAAAAATAGTTGGGGTTCTGAAATTTTTTTGTATCAAAAATGCAACAGTAGTAGGGGGGTACGGGGAAAGTAAAAAAAAATGATAAAAAAATGTTAAGAAAAAATATGGTACTAGTAGGGGGGTACGGGGAAAGTAAAAAAAAAAAATAAAAAATAAAAGTCTCGTAGGGGGATACTGGAAGCAGAAAATAAGTAAAAAAATTTTTCAAGATATGTAGAAGTAAAAAAAAAAAAAAATGTGAAGTGGTAGCATGAAAAAAATAAAAAATGGGGTTTGACAAATGGCGTGGTTTGTCCCGTGAAAAGAATTGAGTTGGAGAAAGTGAAAAAAAAAATGTGAAGTGGTGACATGAAAAAATAAAACATGGAGAATGGTAACATAAAAAAAAAAAAAATGTGAAGTGGTAGTATGAAAAAAAAAAACATGGAGAATAGTAACATGAAAAAAAAATAGGTTTAGCAAATGGCGTGGTTTGTCCCGTGAAATAAATTGAGTTGGAGAAGTGGAAGAAAAAAAAATGGGAATGGTGGGGTATGAAAAAAAAACATGGAGAATAGTAACATGAAAAAAAAAAAATGGGGTTTAGCAAATGGCGTGGTTTGTCCCGAGAAAAAGAAAATATTGGAGAAAGGAAGAAAAAAATATTGTTGTGTTGGGGAGTAAAAATATTTTTGGCGTTGTGACATGTAAAAATAAAATGTTGGGGAAAGAGGAGTCCCGTAGGGGGATACTAGGGTTGTAAAAAAAACACACATTAGTAACATGTAGTTTTCAAAATTCAGTAATCTGTAATTCTTGTTCATAAAAACTACCCTTAATTTCTTCACTTAAAAAATGGAATCACAAGAATTTCGACTAAAAGAAATCACAAGAGCACAAGGTATTATTGAAACTGAAGAAGAGGTTAGAACGTTGTTAGTTAAGAAATATAGGCTGTCTAGAAATATTATATATTTTTTCGAGATAATACTTAATGTTTTAACAATTTTACTAGGAGCGCTTTCCCCCATGCTTCCTTTACCAGAAGTTTTTATGTCTATCTCCGCAGGGTGTGGTGCGGTGGGTATTCCCGCAAAGTATTTGAATAAACGGTTCTCTTCCAAGATAGAAAAACATGAAAAAATAAAAACTCTAGCAACTACAAAACTTAATACTATAAATTCATATATTTCACAAGCGTTGAATGATGGGAAAATAAGTGATGAAGAATTTCAACTTATATCTTCCGAGTTGGATAAATATTACAAGATGAAAGATGAGGTAAGGATAAAAATAAGGGAGAAGATTGAAAAATCAGATATTGAATTTAGAGAACTAAAACCTTAAATTACCCTATAAAAAAAGAATGTCATTTCTAAAAATTAAAGATCCTGAGAAAAGAGAATTAATGGTAAAAGAGTTTCTTGCAACAAAGAAAAATATTCAACAAAGCCAACTCCATGAACGTATTGGAGAAAGAGAATTTCAGGAAGATTTAGGAAAATTTTTTAAACCTGTTACAGCTGCACAGAAAGCAGCAACTGAAGAAATAAAAGAAGAACTTCAACCGTTGAAAGATATTGCTCCTGCTATTGCAGCTATTCCACCTCCACCGGCTATTCCGGCTTTACCAGGTCCCACCTCCGCGGTTGATACAATGTATTTAGGTCCAATCGCTACCGAATATCTAAAAGATTTTGGTAGTAAATCCGGAACTGATAAAACGTTTGGGCTGTACACCAAAAATAAAAATTTTTATATTGGAAATAAGCCCGTTGTTTTTGTAGATGATAATATATTTGTGGATGGTGATAAAGAATATGAAGGAACCGAAGGATTATGGGAACTTATCACGGCTAAGAATCCGGACGTAACTAAATTCAACGACCAGGATTATGAAAATTACACCAAACTGTTGTTTGACACAAATGCAATTTACCAAAATAATAATCCAAAAACCAATCGTCCAAAAGCTAACAGGGGTCATAAATATAAAAAAATTATTAAACCAATTTGGGAAAAAATTAAGGGAAGCGGACCCGAAGATAATCTCCAAATCGATGAAACGTTTGGAATATATTCCAAAGACGGAAAACCTTATATTGGAGACGCACCCGTTGAGTTTGACCATGACGATATAGTGGTAAGAGGTGAAAGATTCAAAAGAACCCCAGGATTTTCAAATATTCTTTCCGGTGGACCGTTTTACGGAATCAAACCCGCGGACCTGCATGAATATGCCAGATTGTTGTTTCTCTCAAATTCTATTTTCGAAGATAATGATCCAGGAACCGGACGTCTAAAGCCCAGTGGAGGTGTAAAATATGATTCTTTTATTAAACCAATATGGAAAAACAGGCATCGATATGGATATTCAGGTGAGAGTCTTTCAGATCCAAATAAATTACTTGAAAGACTTGATTTATTAATAGAAAGTAAAAAAGCTGGTAACACGGGGGTACAAAACGAAATAATTTCTATTTGTGATAATCTCAAAAAACAAAATATTTTAAATTCCAAAGAATATAAAAAAATACTAACAAAATGTTAATAATAAAAAATTATGGATTTAAAAGACGATACAAGTATGGAGGAAGTGGAATATTTGACACTATGGCAAATTTATTTAGTAAAACAGCTGCAACGAATATAGCAAAGGCACTTGGTAAAACAGCACTCGATGCCGGTAAATCTGCTGGAAAGAAAGCATTAGATGATGCAGGAAAAAAACTCGCAAGTAAAGCGGTGTCCCTTTTAACCCCGAAATCCAAATCAATTATACAAAAATATACACAACCCAAGGACGACCCGAGTCTTTCTTCAATTATTGATGCCGGGGGGGTCAAAGGTTATGAGTATTCAAGATTTGATTCATAGATTAAAAAAGACTTAATTTTTTTTATTATAAAATGGAGGATATTTTGAAAATTACTGAAGTTCCCATAACAGATGAAAGTATTGAAAAATATGAATACCATGAATACGAACCTATTACAGGAACTAATTTAAATAACCCTGGAGAAATTAGAATTAATATAGAGACACAAGATTTATTTACCCATCCGAGTGAAAGTTATTTGTTGTTTGAAGGAAGATTAACAAAAGCCGATGGAACAGCTTACGCGAATGGCGATGCCGTTACACTAACAAATAATGGTCTTATGTTTTTATTCAATAATATTAAATATCAACTTTCTGGACAAGAGATTGAATCTGTCTTTTATCCCGGACAATCTAGTACAATGTTGGGAATATTAAAGTATCCGGATGATTTCTCAAAAGCTCAAGGGCTAAATCAACTCTGGTATAAAGATATAGAAGTCACCGCCAATCTTGTCAACAATGATGGATTTAAGATTCGTCAAAATTATTTAATTAGAGAACCAGATCCAAAAGGAACGTTTAGTTTTAGAGTTCCGTTAAAACATATTTTTGGATTTTGTGAAGATTATAATAAAATTTTATACGGTATGAAACAAACATTGACACTAACCAGAAAGGCTGATGATGATGCAATTTTTAGAGCTAATGGTGTTGATCCGGGTAAAGTTTCTCTCGTAAAATTATCATGGTATATTCCGCACGTTCTTCCTGCTGATGTTGAAAAGTTTGAACTATATAAAACGATAGAAGATAAAACCAGCTTTCCCGTGGGATATAGAATGCGTCAATGCGATACTATAACAGTACCACAATCATCCAGTTTCACTTGGAGACTTTCGGTTAAATCAAGTCCAGAAAAACCTCGTTGGATTATTATTGGTTTTCAAACTAATAAAGACGGCAATCAGCAACGGAATCCTGCCCTTTTTAATCATGTGAATCTAAAGAATATGTACGTAATGCTTAATTCTAATAGATACCCTGAAGTTGATTATCAATTGGATTTTACTAAGAACCAGTTTAGTAGAGCTTACGGTGATGCAGCTGCATTCAGATCGAAATTTTACCATATGGATGAATTAATTTCCAATCCAAATATAAATCCACCCGACTACAAAACTCTTTTTCCAATATTCGTATTTGATGTAAGTAAACAAAGTGAAAGGTTGAAGAATTCGGTCACTGATATTCAAGTGAAAGCACAATTCAATGATAATGTCCCAGCAGGAACGGAAGCTTTTGCAGTTGTTATCAGCGATAAAATGATAAAATTTCAATCAGATGGAAATAAGATGAGTGTTGTTTATGGTTAATTATTTTGGTTTATAATATAATTTTATATATCCCTTTTCGGTAAAAGCATATTCCTTGTATGCCAAAGGGGCGAATGTTATATGGGTTCTTGGTTTATCAATATCGAATGACCATACATCCCTACACCCAAATTGTTCTTCCCAACATATTAGTTCCCTTCCATTATCAAGGGCTATAGCAAACATTTGTTTTGAGTGATCCGGAACACTGGATTTAAATTTCAAATCAATGTCGAGCGTGTAAACACCGGGCTTTTTAAGTAGCCAATCTTCCATCCTTCCTCGACGACCAGTCTCCGTACTATGAAGAAGGGGAAAATCAGCTATTTCGTCATATTTAATATGCTCATTCGGTAACATAACAAACGCCTTTGTTAAATACTCATAATGTTTATTTTTTTTATCTGCAATATGAATCTCGCCCAACGAGTCTTGATATACTTTTATTACAGTATCTTTACTAATTTCGAATGAAAACACGAGAAAGGATAGTTGACTGTGTTTTAAATCACGTATAGTCTTTTCCAGTTGATTGATTTTCTTATTTCTTCCCGCAATAACTTCACCAATATCGACTTGCATCCTATTTACAACTAACTGCAATGTCTCTTCATTTTTTTCATCCACCAGATCTTTTAAATCAGTTTTGAGAATGTTCACACCCTTTTCGATATCCTTCATTATTTTCTGAGTAATTTTATCTTCACTGGTTTTATCATCCAAAGCCCATTCCTTTTTAAGTTTATCCAGTTCAGCTTCCAATTTTTCTTCCTCAATATATTTTTCTAAATTTTTTCTCATCCTTTCCACAATATCTGTTTTTACTTGTTTTAAATTTTCTAAATCATAATCCTTTGCCATCTTGTTCATTCTCTTTATCACAAATGATTTAGGTGCTGCGTCGCCGGATTCCGTAGGAGTTCCGAGATTCGTGATCTTGTTTCCAAACATATCGATTTCCCCTCTTTTCAAAAAGTTATTGTTTATATAATTTAAAGATATATCCGATTTCGAAACCTTAGTTTTGGGCATTCTTCCAAATTTATCTACAGGCATTTTTAACCGTCAAAAAAAATAAACATATATGCCCACATATTATTGTTCCCCTTGGTTGTATTTGTTCTGTATTGTATATTATTTCAGGGTGCGACCGTAAGTAATTTATTATTTCCAGAGGCGGTTGTATTCCGTAACTATCAAAATAAAAAACTTCAGGACCATCCTTAACCCAACATACCCAGTGGGTACCTTTGGAATCCGAAGAACCAAATTCATCATTCGGATTTGTATCATCTAAGTTTAATATACCACATTCATTTTTTAGTGGGCGGTTGGGGAGTTGGTCTCTCATAAACACTCCTCTGAAATTAGGAATTTTTAATTTTTTAACTGCATCCATCAATTCAAAATTAGTTAATGGTTTATATGGAAGTAAAATATTTCCAACTTTAATCTTCATTTTTTAGAGGAGAAAACCCAAAAGTGGAATATTTTTAAAAGGGCTATTTTCCCCCAAAAGGAGACCCATTCCATCATACAATTTTCCACCTTCTTTTTTTAAATATAAACCATCGCCTAGGGACTTAAATCCAGAACCCGAGGTTGGTTTTAAATAAAGTCCTTCACCATCGGTTTCTAGTTGACAAACACGTCCACCTTTTTTAAGATACAAACCGGAACCAATAGCTTTTTGCGCAGCAGTACTAGCTAAACCTGATAATGCTCCTACTCCGATAGCCGGTAATACCGTTTTTGCCAATACAGGTAAGGCACTTGCAGCCAAACCTGCCAACATGGGAAGAAAACCACCTTCAATTTTTGCGTTATATTCCAACTGTTTCTTACTTAATTTAAGTGTTACTCCTACACCATTTTCACAAGCTCGTTTTATTTTATTCAATTGCGTCTCGGTGATGGCTATAATATCATCACCTTTGAAATCCTCTTTATCCAAACGTATACTCGTGGCGGTGTTATTTTTTATAGCACGTTTAATTTTATTTTTTTGTCCTTCGGAAATATTCAATTTTGTATTTATGTAACTCATTTTTTAAGCTTATATTTGACGTATATGAAATCTTATCGTAATATTTTCTCCTCTTAAATCAAGCAATTTACCGTGTTGATCCGTAAGTTTTGTTTCGAGACCACGTATTGTATCCAAAGTAATTGGTAGATAAACCAAATTATGGGGTGTTTCAATTATTTTATATCCAGGACTCACGTTAGGGAAAAAACTGTAGATCGTATTTTGTGAAGAACCATTTACATAACTACCAGAAATAATATCTATATTAACAAGTATACTATTAATACTGAGAATATCAACAACGTTTTCAGATTCGTGAATTCCAGATTTATATTTTTTACGATCAAAACCTAATACTCTACCTATAGATTCTGGATGATCAAAATCAACAACGAAATTATTTCTTATCTCTATTCTAGATTTTAAAGTATTTGGATTTGCAGTAATAGATATATCTTGTATAAAATTATTTATATCAACTATATCATAACTTCCTGTAGGTATTCTAATTGTTTCCCAATTTGCTCCATTGTCTTTGGAATATTTAAAATAATTATTCTCATGGGTGATATTTGGAAAAGAATAATACGTTTCAAGGTTAACGAGTGCTATTTCATACTTTCTCGTTTTATCAAGTTGTATTGGAGGATTAAACATAGTTTTAAAATCTGTTTTATTATCAGATACTATAATCTGAAACGAACTTTTAGGTTCTGTATTTCTGGCAATAGTTTCCAACAATTCTTTATCCATTTTTAGGGTAAATAAAATTCATCCAAACCGATTCTATATTTTCCATTATCTTTTTTAGACGATAAATCGATTACAACAAAACTAAATGGTTTCTCCCAAGCAGTTTTGCACAATTTTCTAAATTCTTCCTTCTCCATATCATGACTTACGTGATCGTTATAAATATGATTTATATTTTTTAAGTCTTGTGGGAACAGACAAATAAAATTAGCATTTTCCCTTATAGTTTGCCTAGGTAATTTGAAATAGTTTTGTGAAAGATAAAAACAATCCACGTTGCTGTGTCTACCACGAATATAATAACACTCACATTTATTTTGTTTTTCTAAAATTAAATCATCAAATATCATTAAATTTTTGTTCTTAGGATTTAATTCCCGCGGATCTGGAACATCTTCGGCAGATTCATAAAAATTACTTTCTAGTCCCTTTCGTGAAACGCTCGCTTCGCTCGCTGCCCATTCTTCAATTAACTCACTCGGTGAAATATTATTATTTACAATTTCTTCGCGATTATCAAAAAGTTGAAGTATTTCATCTTTGGTTAATTTCTTTTCAAAAGCTTCATTTAAAATACGATATTCTGGTTGAAATAAACTCTTTCCAAAAACTTGGAGGTGGGTATAATCTAACCACTCCGGCTTTAGCAAGAGATTAAGTAATAATGTAGTTTTTCCACACCCGGATTTTCCAATAATCAAACCTCTAATACTTTTTGGTAAAAGAGGATGATTGTTGCGCTTGGCCGTCGTCGCGTTCCACGATAAATCTTTTATCTCCATTTTTTGAACGTGTTTTTTTGGACCTGTTTTTGAACGTGTTTTTGGACCTATAAAAATGTATTGCGTAAAATGTAAAAAAGACACCGAGACTCTCAATATCGAGGATGTTGTTTCAAAAAATGGTAGACCAATGAAACGCGGAAGATGTGAAGTGTGTGGAATAATGAAACACCAATTCGTTGCCCGCGGAAAAGGAATATTAAATAAAGCTATAAATAATCTCCCTTTTGAAATGCATTTACCCGGACACAATTTTACCGGACCAGGAACTAACTTAAATAAAAGATTGAATAAAGATTTAACTCCAAAAAGTTGGAGTAAACCAGTCAATAGAGTTGATAAAGCTGCATATCGCCACGATGTATGTTATTTAAAAAATAAAGATACGGAAACAAGAAATAAAGTTTGTGATAAAAATATGTTGCAAGAATTGGATAGTATTTATAATCCAACTTTGAAAGAAAAAATAGATAGATCTATTGTTAATAAAGTTATTGGAACGAAAATGAGATTTGGTTTAGGTGAAATATAGATCATCCATTCCATAGGTTAAAGTATCTATTCCATTTTCACTTATATGAATTTTATCATCATTGTACGAAAGCCCAACTTTAACCATTTCGTTCAAAAATATTTCGTGTTTTTTATGTACTAAATTGAACATTATTTTATTAATTACTTTCTTGTTAAATAAACAATCTTTGTACGACTTTAAATTAAATTCTTTTTTAGTTGCTTTATTAACACCTTTTGCGGTGCATTTAAAAAAGGGGGAACTCCCTTCTATATATTCAAAAGCATACATTTTACTTCTTATTCCTATAAACTCTGTCATTATATTTCCACCTAATTCATCTTTAAACTTTCCGATTACTTTTTTATTTGTATTTGAAAACAAAGGATGATCTTTTGGATAATTTGAAGTATCCAAATATTCTGATATTTTTTCCAATTCATTATATAAATCTTCGGTATATATATTTAACACCATAGAATCGGTATTGTGAACGATCAATGGAAATCCACAATTAAAATTTTCAGTTTCGGTAGATAAATCATAAACCACCCTTTTTTGTTTCCCCAATGGTATTATCTTTTTTACATTAGCGACTTGTTCTTTTTTAGTTATAGCCAAACGAAATATGTTCGGGTATATGTTCATCGTGTTAATATTAGTATTATAACCTAGAGATGTTATAAGATAATGTAAACATGAAAATGTAATTTTAGATTTTTGAGTAAAACAAAATTGATGATTCTTTCCTTTTTTATAACCATCACCTTGGTAAAATCCTCTAAAGAAGAATAATCTGTAATTGTAATCTTTATTAAGAATTTTGTACGGAATATATTTTTCACGTTCGTTGGTATAAATTTTTTTAAATCCTTCTGCCATTATTTTATGATTTCCCTTCGGAATAATTCTATACACACTGGATGATCTCATACAGTCAATTATTTTAAAATCAGTTATTGGGTAAATTTCTTTACACCATTCTAGGCATTTATCTAAAAGATCTAAATCTTGATTATTTAAATTCCAGGAATATCTTATCCCCCGCTTGGTTTGATAAATTCCACTGCTTCCATCTGCTAAAAAGAAACCTTCGATAAAAGCTTTTTTCTCTTCTAAAGTTGTTGGTTCTAATTTTAAGAAATCTCTTTTTAGTGGTGGATTGTAATTTCCTTTATAACTATTATTGAATAGAAGATTAGTATTTAATGTTAAATCTTTGGGTTTAATTATTTTATTATTATCTTTGATTAAAGAATGATCTTCCGTAACATCAACAAATCCTACGGATGTAACAACTCTAAACATTTCTTTATTTGTTTCATGTTTAATTACAGTTTTTATTTTAGAAAATCCTCTACTTGTCCAAACTTCAATATTATCATTTGGTTTATGATAAAATTTTGCGACGTTAGGAGCTCCCTGGTTGGTCGCATTTGAATATTCATATTCACCGGTAATATCTTTTATCTTATCAATATATATTTTATTTTTGTATCTTAGTATCAACGGAGTATTTCCTAAAACTGAATCCGAATACAAAACTTCATTATTTGGAAAATATTTTTCAATAACATCATAATAAAATTTATACATTACCAATTTTGAATAATCTAAAATGCTCATTCCTAAATAAATTGGTTTATTGAAATGCATCGATTTATAATTCAACAACACCGCTTTAAAATTTTCATTAAAATCTATAATATCTTTTAAAGTATCTCTAGAAGCCAATTGTTTTAGTTTTTCGGGGTTATCTGTTAATTCTACCATACAACGATTAGAAATATTTTCCAATGTCTTTCCATAAAATGCATTATTCATTAATTTGTAGAAGTCTTTCTCAAAATCATTTGTTGCTTTCGCTCTCATATTTGTATTAAAATCTATATATGGTTTCAGCCATGCTTTATGATTGAAAGATATTATACTATGTATCTTCGTTACTTTTATTCCAAGAGAAATGTAATATTTTAAAATATCGTGGTGTACAATATATTCTTTTTTATCATGGAGATCTAATACTAATTTTTCTACATCTCCCAATTTGGTATTATTTTGTTGTAAGAAATCTCTTGTATAATCTGATATTTCTTCTTCTTTTATTTTTCTAGATATTGGCATTGGGGGGAACTTTCTTAATTTAAATCTCGTTAGGTTATTATATGACAAATCAACTTTAAAAACCATACCAACTTCTTCCGAACACATATCTAAATAGTAATTTATATCCTGTTTTATATCTTCTCCCCATTTGAAATTCTTATATGGAAGTTTTTCGGACATTCCGCATCCATATAAATTATTTGCGTCCGTATACCAGAGAAAATTGGATAGTTTTGCTGGAATAGTATATTTATTATTTGCTTTTACATAACGCTTTCCCAATACACCAGAAAATCCACCACGAATTCCATCTTCAAACATCAATTTCATATCGATGTCTGTTAATAAATCTAGTTCAATTCCGGTAAACTTCAACCCCGCATTCCAAGTTAGCCCCGGTGCAGAATAACAATATGCCGGATCTATTTCATATGATTTCAAACATAAATCTCTAAAATTTTCAAAAACATCTGCTAATATTAAAATATCTAGTTTTTGATATAACATTAAAGAATCTTCAAAAGTTTCACAATATTTTTTGAATATCTTTTTTCCGTGTTCATATTCTTCGTCCGATATATCTTTTTGGTAGAGTATAGAATAAAATTCTTTCTTATCTGGGAATTCTTTTAATTTTAATTTATCAAACGAATCGAAATAGTCGTAAGGAAATATTCCTTTGAAACTTCCTTTAAATTTTAAATCATTAAAAAGTTCACTTGAATTTAATTCTCTTTTAAGTATTTTATATTGACTATCATCTAAAGTTTTAGATAAATTATCCAAACTGCTTATTAAAAACCGCATGCTATCTTTAAAAACTAACTTAAAATATCTATCTCCAAATGTTATTGATATATAATTTTCAGTATCCTTCGGTAACACCTTTACTTTATTGTATTCTGTTTCATGTTTCAGTAATTCTTCTGTTATAAAATGGAAATCATATCCACTTCCGTTATGAAAAAAGATTGGAAATTGTTTTCCATCTCTGGATTCTAATCTATTACAACTAGAACATGAAATTCCTCTAAATTCACCCGATAAATGATTATGTTCTATTATCTTTTCCTTCCTTTCTAATTTCTTTTTACACAAATAACAACAATCAGAAGAATTATATAATTTTTCTTTTTCATCTTCTGGAATTTTAAATTTCTTTTCTGCATGGTGGTAAGCCCACTTAATTTTATCTTTGTATTTCAAACATGTTTCAATAAAATCTTTTTCTGCGTTTTCACTTGGTGCATAATTAATATTTTTATTTGGTATAATATCTGGATATTCAGAAACCAATTGTAAACCAAAAGAAACTACTTTTTGTTGTTGTAAATTTATTGTGTTATCTTTTAAAGATAGTTTAATATTTTTTCTTTTTATTCTATTACGTAAACTTTCATCAATTTCATCAATTCTAAAATCACAGCCGTAAGTTTTATTAATTTTTCCAACTTCATGTTTTGAAACTTCTATATGTCTTCCATCTTCAACCCACTTATCAAAAATTTTATCAATCTGTTTGTTAAAATATTTTTCAATACATCTTTCTTTAATTGTATCTAAATATCTTTTGTGGTTAATTTTATTGTTGATATAATAATGGTAAATTCTTTTGGCTTCTTTTTTAGTTACCCCTTCTTCACGTATTATTTTATTAATAATCATATTCTTTATTTTGGAATTAACATAATGTGATTTACTTTTTACTTTTAGTTTGTTTATTTGTTTTCGTAAATCCATATCCATATAACTTAGTTTTATATTAATTGATTCAAAATCCGCATAACCAACGAATGGAAGTTTTAATTTAAATTGATTATTTTCAAATTTACATTTACTTCCCTCTTCAGGCATATTATATTTAATCGGGGTACTACGTTGACAATCTTTCATATGTTTTTCTAGTGCATTCTCAGTGGTGTATGAAGCATTAATACAATTTCTGCAATAGTATCTCTTATTAACGTTATGGTTAAGATAAGCATTAAAATTTTTAATTAGACAATAATGTTTTTTTTCATCGCGTGTAACGTATAACAAATCTATTACATATTTTCTGTCTTTGAATTTACTTCTATATAAAGGATATATATCGCGTAAATTCTTTTCTTGTTTAAGTTTGTCAAAATTTTTATCAAATGGATCAAAAAGTTTATTTTCTACACCGAAAACATTTATAGCTATATCTTCATTTTGTTTTTCAAATATTCCTATTGAATTCATACTTACCGGGTATTCAATATTTTCCATATTAATATATTCAAATTCTAAACAGGGTTTGTAAATTGATACTCTTCTGGGATCTTTTTTTATTTTCGAGAAAGTCTGTTGATTTTGTTTGTCTTTGATATATTTGATAGCAAATTCATCATCTTGTTCTGATTGTTCTTTAATTTTATAAAGTATTCCGGCAATTACACTATAGGCAAAACATTTATTATCTTTATTTTCTATATTTAATAGACTCTTAAACTTTATTCCTAGATCGAAATATGATAATCCACTTACACCTTTCACTCTAACAACTTTAACTTCAGTATTTTCTATTTCATTAAATATTAAACCAGATTCTTTTCCCTGATGTTCTTCTTCCCATGCTTTGTACTTTTCAAAAATAGAATTATAAACTTTGTTGAATTCATTCCGCGCACCAAGTATTACAAATCCACTATTATAATATCTCTCTATTTTCCCAGACATTCCCAGTGGTTTTGAATAAATAGTTTTTATTATCATTTCAAATTTTACATTGGGGAATGTGTAGACCAATCTTTTAACATCTGGTTTAATCTTTTTGAAATAGTCATATATATTAACACCACTTTTTTGAATAACTTCTTTAACATAATTTTTGGATTTTTTATCGACCATTTTATAAGAAAGCAATTTTCAATTAGGTATATTTTTTTTTTTAAATAATATTCTCGTTGATAATTAGGATTTCTAAGTATAAATTCTTGATAAGATTGTTTATATTTTTCTTTGTTTCGTTCTCGATGATCTTTTTTAACAAAATATAAACACTTCTTACACTTTGCTTTTAATCCATCGGGAGCTTTAGATTCTTTGTAATAATTATTATATGTTTTATATTCATTACACTTTGTACAAATTTTTCTTTCACCCATTTTTAAAGAAAAAAATTTTAATCCTTATAAAAATGAATCACCCGGAAATATATTGTTTTCGTTGTAAAAAACATACCAAAAATGATTCGGTAGAACAAGTAACAACATCTAATAATAAACAAATGTTAAAGGCCAAATGTTCTGAGTGTGAATCTAAAAAAAATAGATTTACAAATAAATTAGCAGATGAATTACATCATAGAGTTGTAAAATCTTTTCCTAAAAGACGTATTTATGTTCATTCGATAGATCAAACATGGGTAGTTGATTTAGTAGATATGCATCAATTTTCAAAACAAAATAAACACTATAAATATTTATTAGCTGTGTTTTTTTTTACAACCCTAGTATCCCCCTACGGGACTCCTCTTTCCCCAACATTTTATTTTTACATGTCACAACACCAAAAATATTTTTACTCCCCAACACAACAATATTTTTTTCTTCCTTTCTCCAATATTTTCTTTTTCTCGGGACAAACCACGCCATTTGCTAAACCCCATTTTTTTTTTTCATGTTACTATTCTCCATGTTTTTTTTTTTCATACCCCACCATTCCCATTTTTTTTTCTTCCACTTCTCCAACTCAATTTATTTCACGGGACAAACCACGCCATTTGCTAAACCTATTTTTTTTTCATGTTACTATTCTCCATGTTTTTTTTTTTCATACTACCACTTCACATTTTTTTTTTTTTTATGTTACCATTCTCCATGTTTTATTTTTTCATGTCACCACTTCACATTTTTTTTTTCACTTTCTCCAACTCAATTCTTTTCACGGGACAAACCACGCCATTTGTCAAACCCCATTTTTTATTTTTTTCATGCTACCACTTCACATTTTTTTTTTTTTTTACTTCTACATATCTTGAAAAATTTTTTTACTTATTTTCTGCTTCCAGTATCCCCCTACGAGACTTTTATTTTTTATTTTTTTTTTTTACTTTCCCCGTACCCCCCTACTAGTACCATATTTTTTCTTAACATTTTTTTATCATTTTTTTTTACTTTCCCCGTACCCCCCTACTACTGTTGCATTTTTGATACAAAAAAATTTCAGAACCCCAACTATTTTTTTTTTTTTTTTTTGGTGCGGGGGAGATGTAATCTAGCATATTACTGCTGGATATGTTCTTTGGAAAAATAAAATGTTTGATGATAAACTAGGTAGAATATCACTTACTGTTGAGTCTCACCTTGTTACGTACGGAAATCTTGAAGATATTTATAAAAACATAAACTGTACATTAGATTCAGATCAATCTAGTAATCAGATCTATGTACATTCATAAAACATAAAAACTAAAATGATCATCTGAGATTCTATCATAATCAGAACATACATGACAGTGTATGCTGCATTTATCTTCTTATATTAGGTTCATTGTATTGATGAGTATATCATAAATCTCTATTACAACTACCCTAATTAAGGATCCCTACTCAACACCCTTACAGCCGGGTACTTTTTGTAAATTCTCCCAGAAGTTTATAGTGAAAGGGTTGTTACAGCCACTCGGTCCCCCAGCATACATTCTTATATAACTTTCACAAGTAGGAGGACATTTGCCAGCAGTTACATATCTCTTCATGTATCTCTGAATACACATTGTTGCACAATCAAAGTCCATAGCACAGTCATGAAAACCTAATAAGACAAATGACAATTAGAATGGATAGATTTAAATGTTAAGTGATACGGCAAAATTATCTGAATAGTTTCGGGATTATTTTAATGAAATCATTTTAATGTTTTACAAGTAGATCTTAGCTTATTTCGGTTCAGATATTATTAATAATTTTATAAGAACAAACACATGATCTACACAACGTACGGTGTGCGCCTCTCATCAATTACGCTACGCTTTCATTTGACAATTGTGTACTTTGTCATCAGTTATTTAGTCGATCAGAAATGTACTAAGTAAACATCTTACCATCACCAAGCTTGCCACAGTCTATCCACATTGCGTCGTTCAGCAGAAAATATCCACAGGATTCTCTACTACCACCCCTCAATGCACATCTTAATGGCAAACAGTTCGAAGCAAACTGAAATTACATATGTATATACACATACACGTCATACCAGTATCAAACATCAATAGAGATTTTTTTGTTTTCTTTTGTTGGTTAGCTACGCAGAGTAAACATGAGGTTTGATAGAAAAAATAATTCGCGACTGTAAGGCATATCCAAGATGTAAAACGTAATTTAGTTTTTCAGTGGTCCTATTCAACAGACTGCATTTGCATGTATAACAAGTAGCCTTATCTACTCACCAAACACATACATCTCAGACAACCCACTGAAACCCTGATTTCATTGTCATTTGTCTTTGGTGATCGTAATTTTGTACCTTGAAAATAGATTAGGTTATGTATACATGTAAATATATATATTAGTTCATTGTACATGATTGAACAATTTAGCAAAAATTACCTTGGACCGAGACAGGTGAAAACTGTGTTACACAGTTTCCTATTGACCAGATACAGTGTGATATGGGGTCCGTAAACAAAAGATTTGACGACAGCGTTAGCTCGAGCCCAAAATTAAAACATCTTCGATCATGTACTTTATACATTACAAGACCTAAATTCCTCGGACATGTACAATATATGGTTACAAGCCTACAAATCGCCTTACAAGTATATTTTAAGGTTACAAACCTACAAAATTTTCGTACATGTAGAACAATATGACGTTACAAGCCTACATATCGTCGAACATGAATATAGTACGATTGTGAGCCTATTATGTCCGTCTGGTTATAATGTACATTTTAATGTTACCAGTCCACAAATCCTCGCACTTGAATATTGTGAGATTATAAGCCAACATATCCATCTGTTTTTAATTTAAACAATCTTAAGATCGGAGCAATTTAAACAGATTTAATTCACCAAGTTTTAAAAGTATTTTAACAGTAAATGAAATAAACAGAAGATAGGTTTAACACTGAAAAGTACAAAATTGTTTACTTGCCTGATACATGATCGTAATGTAAACTTTCACTACTTCCAGTTTGTTCTCTGGTTAATTTTGAGTCATATCCTCCTGTGATATCGTTACTATAAACCCAAGAAGTTTCTACTTTCACAAACAAAACTATAACCACATATAACTTCATATCTAATTTTTCATTTATAATGACGAGGTAAAATACATGATCTAGAAAGTCATACAATTTGATCATGTGACATCAATTAAGATCTTTGAATACATTAATCGACTTGATTTCAGAACAAGGAAGTTTATGTACATCAGGAACAATGTAACCTCATGCATGCATTTTCCGTTTAAACTGTTTTATTGATGTCAGTGTGTACAGAAGGATACAAATTATAGAATTAATATTTGTAAAGCATTTTATAGCATGTGAAATCGCACAAAATGATTTATTATAAACAAATATTTGACAAACCATTCAGAATTTGGGTGTACGCTTATTTAACTAACCGCCCAATAAACAAACAGTGGAAGTAAGCGCGTGATACTGTACGGGTTCCCGTTGAGTATGGCTGTTCAGAGTCCTTTGGTGCAATGAGTATTAAACGGAACCAGTTTACGGTAATACCACTTTACAATAGTTTCCCTTTATAGAATGAATGTTTGTGGTTAGTTATGCAACTTTGTTACTGAAGTATTGTGATATTCATAATTTCACAGTCTCCGTCAATGATATCGAATTAGCTTGGTTACTACTGATAATCACACACAAACAACGCCAAGTCCGGAGAACGCCCGTTCCATGTTGCAGCACACCAAGGATCTCTGAACAGACAGAGCCAACAGGAACCAGTATAATCCGGCTCCGAATTTGATGTTACAATGTCACTGAGTTTGTGGCCAAACTTCTATTCGTTCATCATGAGGGAAAGTGCTGGAAGATGAACAGACCTGCACGGGCAGTAACAATATACACTGGTAAGGTTACTGTTCGATAAACGTTACTGGTCAATATTCATTGTATTGACGATAAAGTTGTGACATCGTGATGAAAGGACAGGCGAACGGATAAGCGAACGAATGAACGAACAGGATGAGTAATTTTCTTTCCATACGTTTCTTATTCATTTTACGAAAGAATTGAATTAGAGTAAGCTCTATTAATACGTTTAATGTGATTGCAAATTAAGACAACACGCTTTATGGAACAAATTAAAAAAGTATGTCCTTAACTTGGAACTTCTATGCTGTAGCAACGATACAAAACTCAGCGAAGAATAAATTTTGTATATAGAACATAGAAATAATTCCGTGGGCACTGTCGTCTATTTATTGCACTCCCTTACATCCGGGTTCTTGTTGGAGAACGTTCCATGTTTTTAATGTTCTGGGACTATCACAACCACCAGGTCCACCAAACAGCAGACGAGAATAACCCTCACAGTGAGCTGGACAATTCCCGGGCTTTACGTATCTTTTAATGTACCTCTGAACACACAGAGAGGAACAATAGAAGTCGTTAGCGCAAGATGGAAAATCTACAAAACATTATAAACTGTATAGGAACACTATGATAAGTCCAGGCCTTCCACAAACTTTTACAGTAAAACCGCGCTTAGTGATCATTTCATTGTAACAATCCTTTATTTTAATACAATAAAACTTTATTATTACGATCTTCGATATCATAAGCACCCGACTTAATGTCCTATCAATTTTTGTTCTTAGTTGTATCAAGGACTCTGTAATGTAGAGTCACTGATTATATAAGTTTCCATGTTTATTACGGGCATTGTTATATCGATACCTCGAGCACAAACGATGGTCCTGTGACTTTAATTCAAGTGTTAATTACCTTCATTATCTAGAAGAGTGTCATGTTTTATCATGTTCGCACCTAATACAGTTACAGTTTATTTACAGAAATCGGCAAGTACTTGCCATTGTACATACACGCACAAACATACACACACACATATATATAGCAACACAAAACAGCATGACATGAAACGGGAATAACATAATCTATATACTATCCATATAAAATAAAATAGGTCAATATGACCATATTCATAAATGAGTATAATGTAAATTTGTTATGTGTAATTAAGTGAATTATCTCGTAATAAAAAAGCTTCCTTTACAATGATATTAGCGTGCCAACGAGCGCAAGTTACACAATGAAGGTACTAGCTTTCAACATTCCCTCTATTTTTCGACTTTAAAACGCCTCAATATTAGGACCGGTATGCAATGTATTTGGTTCCACAAATATATTAAAATCGTGATTTTACAGTACATAAATAATTTAGTATGTGTAATATGAGTAGGTCAATAATATCATTGATAATTTCTGTATACATGTATAACGTACATTTATGAAAAAATATAAAGTAACTGTGTGTGAGCTATAGTGTATTTAAATTGTATAGAAAAATAATCACATTTCACTATCGCTTTTCAGGATTTTAGGATACGTAAACTATGTGTAACGATAAGGCCTGAAAAATAGTCGTATTTCACAATTCTGACGCTGAAACTCTGGCATTTCGCGAACATTTTGATCATCCCTTGTATTCAGATTATAGATATTTCATTTGTATATATATCGACTAGCAGATTTTTAACTTTAAGATTAGTTCGATACTAAACTCTATAAATTATAAATTGTAAGAAAAAATGTTTGTTTCTGGTTACCCAACATAATGTTTTCCCTGGGACCCAAGACTTTACAGACGGTACATTCACTGTCTCTCTTTTTTACATTTCCGCACAATAATAAGCTCAACAGCGGCTTTCGAGAATAGCAAAAAAATAATAAAAAATCCCGACCTATCTACCCTATTTTTAATGAGCATGTAACCAGAAACGAACAATTTTTTACGCCTGAATGATAAGTAAACAAAGAAATACCCTTTCCAGGCTTGTCACAATCAATCCATTGCAACACAGAGAGCTTGAAATATCCACATATTTTGGTGGCATAAACCAAACGACAACCAACATCTTCACAATTTGAACTGAGCTAAAACATGAAAATAATGACTGCTTGATATATATCTATATAACATCAGTTTTCTATCTATTAAACATAAGTTAACCTTTTAAAACGAATGTACAACGTGATTCACAAACTCCAATCACATGTAAAATCATTCTGAATTTAGGCCACCCTGAAAAAATGTTGGTTTGCAATTAAGCGTTTTACTAATTCAAAAATCTCCCGACAAAAAATCGCTCTTTACTTCAGCCTTTCGTCTCCAGTACAAGCATATACATGTATTGTAAACAAAAAAAGTAAGAATCTTCACCATCCTACTCAAAGGTAAAAGTTTTGGGTCGCGTAACCACATAATGAAATTATTTTAAGTATGGCTTTACATATCGAGTTTAATGATCGGGCGTTCGTATTGTGTCTACCAAACATCGATCGAACATATTTCGAACAGGTTGATGCTAATTATTTTTTGGAAACGTAGAACAACAATTCATTAACTGATGGACAGACAGATGGATCAAATTAATTAATTAAATTCATAATTCTACGACTCACCAGGCACATACATCGCATACAATCTATTGACACTATTCCCTCAGCAAACTTTTGGTAGTCTTTCCGGATAGAGGAACTGTTGACTAGAACATGTTCAATATTACAGAAATTAAATTCATGCTTTTTTAAGCATTGGAATAATTTCACAAATATGTTATTAATATGGTCGTAAAATGAATTAAATTATGATAATAACATGTTTGTGTAGCAATCAGCAGGTATGCCAAAAAAGTACGGTATAATATGGATGAAATACTTCGACTGAAATTGGTAAAATGACTAAAATCAACCAATTTTTAGTATTATGCAAGTCATTTGAAAGTACATGAAAAGTTCTGCTTATATACTAAATAAATGACTAAATTCGAAACAACTAATGTAAAAAATCTTACCGGAGTGATTGCTGAATACGTTGTGAACGTTAAAATGGTGTCTAGTTAGGGTCTGATTTAAATTCTCCTCGACGATTCTAGCTGCTGAAAGCTGAATCACTATCAGCAAGCATTTGAATTTATCTATGGATTTCAACATGTTTCATTGAGCTGTTGTCAACATCAGTTTGAACACAAAGATAATGACTTGACTGATTTGAGGATAATCACATTAACTTCCTTGTAGGGTAAGAATAAACCATGTTCCTGTATCTGATAACAAACAAAGATAATGTCCGTTTGATGCTGTGCCACTTCATGATGTTACCCAGCAATGTTAACATCAAACAAACATTCTCTTTCCTTTACTCCATAAAACTTTAGTACACCGTGATAAGTGAATTATCGACATGAACAATTAAAGATGTCCCTTCAATGACTAATTTTTCAGATCATATAATACAAGAGAACCATGATGGCCCTGCATCGCTCACCAGAATAAATGTATGTTAACTTGTTACTAACAGGTAATGAAGGTTCATTTCTGGGCATATAAAGAGGAAAAATAAACTTGATAGAGGACCACCAAAAGAAACGACAATGTAATATTGGTGATGACCCAAGAATGCCACAGACCAAATTTGGTGATGATCTGTACAATTGTTCCTGAAAAGAAGATCTTTTCAAGTTAGTTTCTATTTTTATCTTCAGTGGCCCTTTATGGGAGCTGGCCAAATTCATTTTCAAATTAATACATTTGATATAGGGCAATCTTAAGATGCTAAAAGAACAAGTTTAGTGATAATCCATCCATTGATTCATTAGAAGTAATTTTAAGGTACTTTTATTTTTTAGCTCTGACGGCCCCTAAAAGAGGCCGACCACATTTATTTGAACAAACTTGACAAAGGACCATCAAAGGATGCTACAAACCAAATACAGTGATGGTCCATCAATTGGTTCATGAGAAAATAAAGGTATTTCTATAATTAACTATAGAAGTCCTTTAAAGGGCCAGCCATTTATATTTGAGCATATCTGATAAAAGGCTATCTAGGAATGCTACAGACCAAGTTTGGTGATGATCCATCCATTGATTCATGAGATGTTTAAAGATCATTCTATTTTTAGCTCTGGCGACCCCTAAAATGGATCAACCGGTATAACATGAGCAAATTCGGTTAGAACGTCAAATACTACACAGCGAAGTAAGTCTGACCAGTACTTTCGAGAAGACCAATGTTAACGCAAGACGACGGATTATCCCCCTATCCATCCTAACAGCTCACCCTGAACCTTCAGTTCTGGTCACCTAAAAACGTAGTTACCACTGACGAAGCTATTGTTCTATATGGGCGGTAGTTATATGGTCGACATCGTGCTTGATAAGTTCGTTCTAATGAGAAGACAGGCAAAACAAACTGAAGTTCGTAAAATGAGATGCATTTGAAATTGGGTTTATGGTTTGGGCCGGTGTTCGTTTCTCTGGCAAGACACCTTTGATTCTTAGCAATAAATGGGTGAAAGACAATGCAAAGTATTACATTGACAAAATTCTAAAGCCATTTCTGAAAAATGATGTTTCGCATTTTTTTACTGGGAGAGAAAATGATATGTTGTTTCATCAAGACTCAGCTTCTAGTCACACTGCCAAAATTACCATGTTTTTTTTCTCAGAGACACTGAGTCAATTATATAACTCTTGCAGAATGGATGCCAAATAGCCCAGATGCAGTTCCCATGGACTTTGGTATTTGGGACATTCTGAAACGTTGGCTACAAAAATGCAATATCTTTGTCATGACTGGACGTAAAAAGATTCTTAAAGACGAATGGAACAAGCTTGAGCAGTTGTGCATAAACCAGACTTTGGAAAGCTGGCCTAGAAGGTACAGAATGATTTACTATGGATCCCATATTGAGCAACAGTTGCAATAAAACGAATGTGAGCAAATAATTAGGCTGCGTTTAAAACTGTTTCATAATAAATTGAACACCTCGTGAGATCACTTTTGAACATTTTCTTTTTAATTTAGAGATAAGATCACTACAGCTCTAACTTCTTATTAGTTACTTTATTAGCAACATTCATCATCATCATGAGTTAGTTGTATACATCAATTTGCAAAATGTTTTAATACCAAGTAACATTTATTGTTAAACATTTGTAATGCTAATATTCAATGTCAACAGGCAATATACCCCAACTGTCTGTAATGTTTTGTTATTCTGTCCACAATCATGAAAGAAAACAAGAAAATATACCATATAAATTGTTATATTTTAATAAGTATGATAAATTATCTGAGTGATAACAAAGAAAGTCATTAAATTTAATGCACTTCATTGACTGAAACAGTCAAACCTGTATACTCAGAATATCATATAACAGATAACACTAGCATTCAAGAGTCCTTGTACGTCTTTATGACAGTACACCATACTGAATGCATACCTTTATATTTAAAGGTATATGTAGTGTTAAACATGAATAAATTGTACATGAATATTAAATGTATGACACAGATAGACAGGCTTGACTTTAGAACAACAAAAATATGAGAATCAATTGAAAAGCAAACACTGAGTTCATGCACTGAACAAGCAAAGAAAAAAATCATACAGAAATCAACTTAATTACACTACAAGTTTTTAAGACATTGCATAGGTGAGACATAGAACAAAGCAATACGTTTTCCAACAAAAAAACTAATTTGTATTATAATCATCAATTAACTATGCTAGCATTTTCCTATGATCAGTACAAAAATATAGATACATTCTACTGCCTAAAATAGTCGAATTCTTGTTTCATTAAACAAACATAGTTAGACATTGACTTCAAAGGGTCTGAATTACAAAGAACATGCAAATTCTGGAATCAAAATAAAAACAGTCATAGAACAAATAAAGTAGAAACAGAAACCTTCATGTCTGCATTCAGAACTTTGAGTTTAATGTTGAGAGAGAAATTCAGGGTGCAATATTTTAATACTGGCAATGAGAACTGGTATTACAATATTGTGTTGCTATCAGTTACAATGACTTTCTGAGATTGGGCTCAAACTCCAGGACTTATAAACAACAACAAACATATATTTATATACATTTAATACATACATACAGAGGTTAGACAAAAAGTACTGGCATGCAAGTTCTGAATGCAGTTTCATGAAAAAAATACATATAAATCTCAAATCAACTTATATGACACAAGACACAAAAATAATTATATTTCTCTACATGAGTAATATTACACAAGTATAATTTGTACCCAGATGTCAAGGTTAGTTTAATTTCTAAAACAAAGATTTTAATACCTCACAAATTATCTCAAAAAGAAAGTACTTGACAAATAACAAATACAATCAAAATGTATTTCGTTAAATGGAATCAGACGAGGGGAAAATTACAACATTTAGACATAGATATCACAGGAACTTGTGTCAATGTTAGATACAGTGGAACCCCTCTACACTGGTTCTTCTATAAACTGGTTTCCCCTCTAAATCGGCAAAATGTTCTGGTCCTGATTTCATTACTATAATTCCATAATCCCTTCTGAACAGGCATCCCCTCTAAACCTGCCAAATGACCTGGTCTCAGTCTTGGCCGGTTTAGAGAAAGTATGACTGTAGTCATACGAGTATACCAAAAATTTTAAACATTGTATACAATAAAACACTGTATAATACAAATATAAAGCACTTGTTTCAACATCAAAATGTTCAAGATTGTATTTACACAAATTAGCAAAGTAAATTAAGAGTAAGTTAACTTAGTACAACTCAGTGAGTATCATAAAGTTTTGTTCATTTCTTAAAAAGAATTTCATGATATATATATATGCAGTGCATAAAAAGCACTATCTAGATACAGCTTGATTCTCGTACATTTCATCTAGTGCATACAGATCAGAAAGTTTCCACTAGCTACCTACATTTTACTGAAATAATACTGGAATTAGTTAGTTATTCGCTATTCTATATATAACAATATGTACTGAATAAAATCTTTATTCATTCGTTCAGTCAGTCACAAACTGATGCCAATGTATCGCAAATATCTGCAGCTTACATAAATACAGTCATTAGTGTTATCTCACCATGACCATTTTAGAGCAATATTTAAAACAATTGTAACATATGTTAACAGTATTAGTGTACCTAAATCATAGCATATGTATCAAGAATTCCAGAAAAATACACACAGTCCTTGTTACCTTCTCTCTTTCTTATCTCTTTCTTCAATGTAAAAATAACTTGAAAAATCAGATCCAGAATGTTTGTGAATCACTCAAACGTACAAGTGTAGTAATCTTACAATCAAATTCATCACTTCATAATCTTATACACAGTACTTCAAGCTTGTTCGGTCTACGTGTGAAGTTTAATTAACTAGGACCATATGTCCTTCAAGTAATAAAGCCAACAATTCTATAATTTAATATATATTATTTCATAAATTAATTGGAAAGAAAATCAAACTCTATCATTAAGCTATGGAGCCTCAACAAAGTTTCCTACACTCCAGTGCAGAATGTCCTCTGCTATATTTGTAGATAATTCTATTCGTAACTAAAAAATTGATCCTGAAAAAATAATTGAAAAGTTCTCATACAAAATGATCTTCTGAAGTGTTTTAAAATAGCCATAAGAAAATTCAACAGATATGTATTCTACATTATAAAACCTCCATTTGTATAGACTGGCTGTATATGTGAGTGCAATTCTTCTTTTTCCAGCTTTAACAGTTATGGAAGAACTTGGGTGTACACTTGGTTAGAACTACCCACCTTCTGTAGCTGGGCAGATTCCACACACGTGAAATTTGGTCCCAGGCAGGATTCAAACTCACATCCCTAACCCTAACCCGAGACCACAACCACTAAACCACAGAGGCCCCTAATTAAATTCAACTATGACCTTGCATCTTACAGATCAGATTTGATGAATTTGATAAATAGATTTGAGTCTAATAGATTTACAGCAGCCATGACCCACATACATACAGTCCATGTTATAAATTACAATACATATCATTTATAAGGAGAACTATGTCTTTACATAATGCAAGGTAAATTGGTAATTTTTGTGATTTTAACTATTTAACTTTGAATGCAGAAATAAATCTAATATATTCAAGATATAATTTTTGTTAAATGCATCTATGTAGGAGCACTTAAGAATATGGGCACTTTACTAACACAGAGTATGATGTTACAGATCACAAAGTGGTAATAATTCATCAATCATATCTCACGTATACTCTTAAACAATATTCATGTTTTTAATGAAAAGACTAAACAAAATTGAACGCATGCTTGGAAAATATGCGCTAATAGGAGTGGATATTATGTTTGATTTGATAACCAAGAGGTTAAAATCTTGATCACACTTGATGCCAATCACAACACAATAAGCAAGTCCGTTGAGAAATACTTCAACATAATCAGCAGGCATTAGACAGAAAAAACACAAGGCTGACAGAGAGTACATCACAGAAGGAATGGTTTTAATAACTTCAAAATGGTAGTTTGAACTATTGATAATGCAGGCAGCAGACAGATTATAAAAATGGTGTTTTCCTTAAAAGTATATATGACTGGCCTAATTATTTTAAGATGAAGTATTAAAGAAAGTATTTGATATCATACCTCAGGTATTCCTTGATAAACACCATCGTCTTCCTCGTCTTCAGTATCTTCTCCAGATGAATCTTCAGGTTCATAACTTGTTACTTTAAATAGAAATAGTTCATTATTTGTCACCATAAATAGTTATAATCCATCAGTTGTTACTACAAATAGAAATAATCCACCATTTGTTACTGTTATTGGATTTCATTAACAATCTTGAAGATGACATTTTCTACATGAAAATTCACCAGACCAATCAGCTCTCCATGCTATGTCATGTGATCACAAGCATATTCTTAATTATATCTCTAATCCTTGTCTTGACCAAAAACTAACTAAATCTAGGGCATATCTTATTACAACAAATCTTAACTAAGCTGTGGTTATGCAATAAATTGAATCCATGTCATTAATACAGGAATTATCTCCTTCATTACACAACTGTGATGTAAGTGAAAAAAGTAACAGCCACCTTTTCACCCAGGAATGACATACACAGGCATTACAACTAAAATATGAGGTTGTTTTAAATTTGAAAAAAAAACACATCAGATTGTCTTACCAGCTTCTGAAGGATTCTTCGACAGTTTTCCAAAACATGTAAGGCAAACACGTAGAGGTTTAGAGGACTGTTGTGGAAGCAGCCATCTTTTATTGGAACAGTCGTTACACACCACTAAACCACACTTACGGCAATGATGCTGAAAACAATCATAAACGAAGCCTTCATATGGTGTGATGAAAGCAGACATTATTAATTGTACAAATACATTTATTATTAGGTGAAATCTATCTCCTTGATGGGGTTAACTGTCACACCAAAAGCAATGGTCATTTTGTAATTTTCAAGCTTAAACATTGGAGGAAGATCATGGCATGGGTAGAATCACTGACCTACTGTAAGCCAGTTGAACAGCTTCCTCACATGTGACCCTGTCGCGACAAGTCATACCCTTCTATGAAAATTTGACAACAAGAGGGCCATGTTGCCGTTTATAACTAAAAAATTGTTGAAAAACGGTGTTAAACCCAAGTGACAGTGTCACATAAAAACAAACAAAACATCACACGTGAAATTTGATCATAGGTGGGATTTGAACTCACAGTGGTGAGAGGAGGGGCTAGTAATTACAAGTCAGAGACCAAAATTATTGGTCCACAGAGGTATGATGTTTGGAAAGCCAAAACTGTCTGAAAATAAATAATTAAACATGACCTGACTTTATAACCGAACTTGATACTTGTACTTACTCGTCTGTTTAGCATAGAGAACTGAGAACGTTTACAGTGCATACATTTTGAAGCTGAAGAGTCAGGTACCCACACTGGTGAATCATTCTCTGTTGATGCGTCCTGCGGTAAACCTCCTACAAGAAATCAGTCATAACATAGTCAAAGAATCACAATATAGTAATATATAGGCACTGTCAGGCTTAAATTAAAATTAGGTTTGTTTGCCCTTTACTTACCGATTATAAAAAAAACGCCGACTCAAAAATTTTATTGCCGAAATCTAAAACCACAATTATTTTTTTTATTTTCATATTTTGGCCAATAAGATATTTCTGTGCTTCATCTCACTTTAGGTTAAAAAAAGTGATCTTTGAATTAGATAAAATATTTTCCGACTGACCGACCCTCTTTTAAATCTAGGACTGGTCAACGGCAAACAAAATATTTTTTAATTTCAGCCTCAGTTAGTGATGACAGAAGGAATCCATTAAAATGTACAGTCCAACCTCTGTCAATGTCACCTTCAAACATAGTCAACATCCCATCAATGCCCCTTTTATTTCCCTCCCATTAATTTTGTACAGATTTACACCTCTAAGGAGTGCCACCTCTCAACAGGGCATAAGGCCACTAAAAAATTGGACAAAAAAACCCACAAAAGTAACCTATGCGCAAAGCCGGTTGTAAAGTTATACAAACTCTTTACAATGCATCAAGGGTAAATCAAGCAACTTGCCAGTCACAAAAAATGACAGCAGAGATGATTATCAGTAGTGTTTACAACCCTGTATATAGTCTGTCTGCACCTATCAAAGCCAATTTTAAATGCCCTAAGCCATAAAGCATACTGCACATGTTAGCTTTAATACAATTAGCTGCAAAAAAAACCCAACATCTTCATGCATTCATCATGTCTGTACTGTACATTCCATAAAAAGAATGCCATTATTCTTCACATAATTATTATATATTTTTTTACACTTATTTTTATACTTATAATATATTCAGATTGCATTTGTTGAATCCTTGTAGCAATATTATGTTGTTTTAAGGATTGTTATAAAAATATAGTTAAGACTCATTAATTTTCAAGAATAGTCAATAAACTAATATAATCATAAAGTATATGAATTTTGGACCCCAATTTTAGATAATAGCACAACAAAGTCACCTATTTGTACTTTATTGAGATGATGGTTCTTCAAAACTGTGTTTCTTTTTCCCATTAGATACAGCTATCATTATGGGACCAATTCATAAATTTGTGGAAAAAAAACACTAACACTGACAATACACAACATATTAGAATAGAATACTTTCATAATGAGTGTACACTCTTGACAACTAAGGAACCTCCGTACATAAACAACCTCTCTACAAAGCCACTTTTTCAAATTTCTGTCAAGTAACCTTGCATGGGGTTGGACTGCATTGAAAGTATCATACTACATAATATAGATACTGCTTAGCAACTCATAACTTGTTTGAATGAGATAGGGCGCATAAACAGGATGGAGCCTGGTTATATCTTTTTGCTTTATCTGTTTTGCTTCACCAACTAAATTCTCAAATTCATTGTAAGGTGAAAAAAAAATTGTTTGTTTCTGCTGAAATGAAAACAAGAGGGCCATAATGGCCCAGCATCGCTCACCAGAATAAACATTAACTTGTTACTAAAATGGTAATAAAGGTACACTTGTGGGCAAATAATGGGGAACAATAATAAACTTGATAAAGGACCATCAAAGGATCCTACAAAAGAATATTCGTGATGACTGAAGGATGCCACAGACCAAATTTGGTGATGATCCAACCTCTGGTTCATGATAGAAGTCATTTAAAGGTATTTATATGTTTAGCTCTAGCGGCCCCTAATTGGGGCCAACCATTTTTATTTGAGCAAATCTGATAGAGCATTATCTAAAGATGCTAAAAACCAGGTTTGATAATAATCTATCCATAGAAACATGCGAAAAAGACATTTTAAGGTATTTCTATTTGTAGCTCTAGCGGCCCCTGAAAGGGGCTGACCAAATTTATTTGAGCAAACTTGAGAAATGACCATCTAAGGATGCTACAGACCAAGTTTGGTGATGATCTATCCATTGGTTCATGAGAAGAAGACGATCAAAGGTTTTTCTATTTTTAGCTCTAGCGGCCCCTAAAAGGGGCCGACCAATTTTTTTTGCAAATCTGATAAAAGTCCATATAAGAATGCTACAGACCAAGTTTGGTGATGATCCATCCATTGGTTCATGAGAAGAAGACGTTTAAAGGTATTTCTATTTTTAGCTCTAGCGGCCCCTAATTGGAGCCAACCATTTTTTTTTTCACATATCTGATAGATAACTATCTAAAGATGCTAAAACCAAGTTTGGTAATAATCCATCCATAGAAACATGAGAAAAAGTCATTTTAAGGTATTTCTATTTTTAGCTCCAGCAGCACCTAAAAGGGGCTGACCAGATTTATTTGAGCAAACTTGAGAAAGGACCATCTAAGGATGCTACAGACCAAGTTTGGTGATGATCCATCCATTGGTTCATGAGAAGAAGACGTTTAAAGGTTTTTCTAATTAAAGCTCTAGCGGCCCCTAAAAGGGGTCGACCAAATTCTTTTGAGCAAATCTGATAAAAATCCATATAAGGATGCTACAGACCAAGTTTGGTGATGATCCATCCATTGGTTCATGAGAAGAAGATAATTAAAGGTTTTTCTATTTTTAGCTCTAGTGACCCCTAAAAGCTGTCAACCGGAACAATATGAGCAAATTGCAATTAGAATGTCAAAAGGCTTCTGCACAGCAAATTTGAAGTAAATCCGACAGGTAGTTTCTGAGGAGAAGACCATTGTTGACGCCAGACGACAGACGCCGGAGCATCCACCTACCCATCCTAACAGCTCACCCTGAACCTTCGGTTCTGGTGAGCTAAAAAGACAGACAGTGGATGTACCATTCCTCCTGTCTAGTAAAAAGTCTAGGGTCACACGGAAAAAATAGAATAGGTCGAATAACCAGAAACAAACACTTTTTTTAAAGCCTAAGTAAAGTGATCATCTGATTTCACTTTCAATCAAATTTATACAATCATTATTATATACATGTTATGTGATTTTCTAATCAGAATTAAAAGCACAGTCATATGAGGAGAAACTGAGATTAGAATCACCAACCAATTGTTTATGTCATAAACGGAAGATCTCAATCTGGCTTAAGGTATTTTAAATTAGATATTTTATCTTGTTGTAAGAGTTTAACAGTCAGCAATTTCCTGACTTACTTTTAGTCAGTAAATCTGACACACATTTCTTGATGTGACATATCCATTGTTGTTTTTCAACACCAGTAGCAGCATAAACAACAAATGACTTCTTAGGGCTGATCAATTTCCAACCATTTCTTAAATCTGTAAATATAAACAAACATGCATTTTTTTCAATTGTGTATTATAACTATGTAAATACATGTTGCTTAGCAGGTATTTCTGACTTAAATTGTTGACTGATTAACATCATGTTATGCCAAGGGAGGCAACTTAGACCATGATTTTATAAGTTTTTAAAAATCACTTGATTAATATTTTAATACTATTACTTTTCATTTATGTATCACTTTCATTTTGTACTTCTATTCATGCTTGGAATGAATGACAAAGATAATAGACATCAAATAATATATTTGCGGCCGATTCATTTGTATTTGAACTTTGTAATTCTTAAGAATACCAGTCATAAATAAGTTATGATAGAATGGTATCACAGAATAACAAACATGCAAAGGGTTCACACATTTTTCTCAAAAATAACTGTATATTAGAAATATGACCATATAAAAAGTACTAAAAACATTAGTTCTTTTAAACTTCATTCAAGAAATGGTACATATGAATGTTTTTATTCAAGTATTAATATTAGAGTATCTTTATTAAGAGTAAAGTATTTAAGTGCTGTTGTAACTAAAAACATACTCTGGACTTAAGTGAACTATCAGACCTTGGAAAAGAAGTAAAAAAAAACAGTCTAACAACTAACAATATTACCATCTGACTCTGTAATTATGCAACCTGGACAAATAATAAATGGTAAAATACAGCTATCAATGAAGTTATTTCAATAAGTCAGAAATTACTTACTTCCAACATCATCTACACTCTCAATCTTCATATCCTCCAATGCCATTATATGCTGCTTGTTATACTGAAATATACATGCTATCATAATTATAATGACAAATAAGCCTTATGGAGACAGCAGGTATGAATCAGGACTTCAACATGGTATCATTATCCAACAATACGTCCATAAATCTTCAATGTAGCTAACCAGGGCATTTTTGCCCTATCAGAAAGGGCCAAATATTGGCCCTGTTCCCAACTGAAAATAGCCTTCTATTTTCCCAATTCCAAAAAAATCCCTAACAGCCCCCCAAATAATCAATAAATAAATCAATTAAAAATATGATTGATAAGTACCCGCAGATTTCTTACATAAGTTACACAGGAGCAGTGACCTTAATATGCAATATGGCACACTCGGATTTAGACGCTAGTTTGTAATATCACCAGATTTTGCATAAAATGACACACAATATCAAGTATCATTTTAAGAAAATACTTCTCAAATTTCCAAAATTTAGCAACATGGCATATTTTTTTCCTAATTTAAGTCAGGGGCCTTTTCCCAAAATAGCTGGAAAAGGCCCTGCTAACATATAAAATAAGATCTTTCACATATTGTACAGATCTTGTCAAATATATTGTAGCTACACACATGAAATCACACAACTGTAATTAGACCAATGCAAAAGTGTTAACAAATACCCATGTAGACATTACCGCAGTATGTCAGAACTCATAAGCTTTTTTTGGAGTTATACTCTGAATAAAAGAGTGACAGACTGATAGACTGAAGTCAAACAACTAAATGTTTAACAAACAGGGTATCATCATTAAATAAAACATCAGGCTATACTGTACCTTTTTCTTGTTTATCACAATATTACCATACACAAGAACATCATTAAAGAGAAAAAATTGTCTCGGCTTGGGTTTTTTACGACACATCTTTGTAAGCACACCTTCTCCGACCAACACTCGACCAGTCACAGCGAGGGGCTGAAACATAAATATAACATGCATTGTCATATTTCATACCTAATAACATTACTATAGCCTATACCACGGTTTTCACTAGTCTTAATAATTTGAAGAGTCAACAAAATTTCCTTATAATTTTATTGTAAATTTGACCTATTGGTACAAATTCTCACGAGTCAAAAGCTTTATTTTACTGATTTCAAGAGTAAAATGATGTATAAGTGTCAAATGAAAGCTATATATTACAAAGGAATAAGCAAAAATAAAAAAAATGCAAAACCAAAATTTTCATTCATAAAAAACCTATCAATCCAAGGGGATAAACAAATACATTCCTAGAGTAAATCTAATATAATAACATATTTAAATCACGATCTTTGTCAAATTATAATGCATTACCTGACCTGAAGAACCAAAGCATTGTTCTACACACGCTATCCTCCTAGCATTGGATTCACTATTTACTGAAATATAGAAATATAAATGAACGTAACAAAAGAATAACCAAGTGTAGAATGTTTCCAGAGTGAAGTGAACTGTTAGTGAAGAAATTTCAGATGCATTCGAATTGTCAAGAGTAGTTTGAAAGTTAAATCCAAGACAAGTAGTCAAGAACAAGTAAATAGTTTACAACCAGTTAGAAACTCATTTCAATCCCATGCTAAGATCTAGATGACAAGCATTTTTACAATGGTTTCTACAAGTCCAAAACACACTGACATTTGGTAATCTGGTCTTTTTGTAGAAATGTGGCATCTATACACTTCCACCTTCATATATGGGAGTATTTATGCATACAGTTATGGTTTAGTTTTTAAATCTGCAACTAGATGAAATTTAATGTGGTCTAACTGCCATGACACCACAACAGCTCATAATACCAATGGTATAAACCCAACCTCTTCTTGATAACTTTTGCAAAAAATGTTCATAGATCTAATTAATGAAAATGAAAGAAATCACAAAGCAACATTATATTCACTACAAGTCTACATTTAAATCATACAATAATTCTTGCTGAAAGAAAGAATATCAGCAGACTTTACATAAATGCAAGTAATCTGTGACTTCATCAACGTTAAAAAATAATAAGTGAAACTGATACCCATTGTTACAAAGTCAAAGGTTTATTTCATACGCCCGTGGCACGGGCACGAGAATACATGAGCAATACAATATTATTTCAATAAGTATACATTATGACAGCTAAGTAATGGTATTCAGATATATTTTTGGTGATAAACGATAATATAATATAAATATAATACGGTACAGATTAAAAACTTTGTTATTATAACAAAACACAATATTTACCCAATCTATCGACCATTTTTACACTTCCGCATGTGGTAAGAATAGAGTAAAGTTGAACCGTTCGATTCCGGGGTACATATATATCGCGCTTTGTTATTCAATTTGCCACGGGTCCATTTTGACTATAAACATCATATCAATAACGTGAATGTCATGCCTAAATCATCACAAAACATTACAGTATCTGAACTTACATATCTTACTTCAACCTGTTGGTGGACCGAAAAGACTTTCGTACGGTTGATCCAGAAGATCGTACCGGAAACTGCCGATTAGGTTGAACTTTATCCTAAGAAAGATCAGATGACTTCCGGTTCAATTTCTGTTATTATCAATATTCTGTCAAAATGCCGATTTGTGGACCTAAGTTGTCGATATGCTGCTCTATTGTCAGTATATGGGGAATAATAATGTTGGTAAGTACACTTGTAATTTCACTGATTGATTATCTTGTTTCCAATACCGTGCTTTACTGCGTAATACGAATGTGACATTTTAGCATCAACTTCAAGGATTCTAATTTCCATTCATAATTTGATCCACACATACGCTGGCAATGAGCCGATTTAGGTATCATCAAGTTATATATTAATGTTAAAGTCTTTAATACACTTTGTTCTGACCCTCAGAACTTCTATGTTTGAATGATGCCTTTGTCATAGATTTAATTTTTGGTGGCTTGATATTAGTTATTACCCACACCAGCCCAATTATCGGTGAATACTAAATACTGGTGATCAGTCATCGCAGAAGTAGAGTTAGAATGTCATTTTTGAGGTTGAATAAGAATTAAAATTAGTTTAATTTAAGAAAATGATAAAAGATATTCATGATTCAATCAAAAGATTTCATATTATGTTGTTTTTCTTTGAAAAAAAATGGATTTGTTTCACAGCCGTCTGCAGGTGCTCGCTACCATTATAAAGATACTATGTTGAACTTCCCACCGATATTTTTCCCTTTCCAAAATGTAACTAAATAGAAAACTATGCATGGAAACAAAACAGGAAGTTGACAGAACACTATAAAAAGTGCCCGGCTGTTGTTTTTGAAACATTTAAAGTTGAAAGTTTTGCATTTGAAACTGTTACCTTATGTATAACTCATTCGTATAGTTTTGAAGTTTAACCCAGTACAGTAAAATGGTTGCTACATGATGACGTCATGTGAGATTGGGAGATTTTTACTTGATCACCGGTATTTAGTATATTCGAGGAAATAGTGATGTCACTGTACAGCATTGTATTCATTGGGTTGCATGCACTAGATTAATGGAGATTTTGTACATTTGACTGTTGACATCTGCAAAAGAGATATGTACTGATAAATCACTATATTTATTTATGGGGAGTGATTTGTTTTCTTTTTTCCATTTCCGGTCTAAATTTAGCGTCACCGGTATTTAGTATCACCAGAATACTGTACAGTAAATTTGGAGCGAGAAAAATCCATGGTCCTACTTGGGGATCGAACCTGGGATGCTTTGCACTGTAGGCGGGCACTCAATCATGTTGCTAATTAGGTAACCCAACAGCAAGGCTGTTTAAAAGTGGCCATATTCCTACAATCGCTACAGTACTTTGGCTACTCAAATAATGAATCAAATGATATACATCAGGCTTTTTTCTCAGCATTTTGGGAACATGACCCGACCCCCAGAATTGGGAATTTTTGTGACATTTTGGACAAATTGGGAAAAAGTCACAATGTATAAAATCGCTAAAAATAATCAAATAAAGCTAAAAAATCACAAATATTATGTTTATTTTTGGTTTTAGGTATTGATAACTTTGTTATTTGAATGATTTAGACATTCAATAAACATTTGCACTGCTGTAAATTTTTTTGTTTTTTTGTTTTGGTCATTTGAATTGGGAATTTTTGCCTTGCAATTGGGAAAAAACATGCTTTTTGCCATTGGGAACGTGAATGAATACCGGTCGTCAAAACGGCCAAAGAAAAACCCTGTACATTTGTATAATTTATAAATCAGAAGTTTTATATGTTATGGAACTACTGGTGATCACACCTCTGAGCAACTAATGATGCCTATTTATTAGTTAACTGATTTTTTAATGTGATTTGGTGTTTCCATTCATATACATACATAATTGCAACTAAATTTATGATGTTCAAGAAGCATAATACACATTTTAATATAACTTAATATGCAAACTAATAGAATATTGGTACCTGTTATTGAACACCAACAAATACTGACTTTTCCTTTGTGAGATGTTTATGTATTACCAGATGTATGTTTGACTTCAATAATTCATATGCTGAATTGTCTTGTTTATTTTAACTTTATAACAGAGGCACCAATTGGTTACAAGCTTGAACAACGCACAGAAACAGATTATTTCCCTTATAATAAAATAATTACATCATCTATGTTTTTTTTCCATAAAGAACATTATTATTACTTTTCAAGCCCTGGCAATGCTTAATATAAATTCAAGTATGAAGCATGTTTGAAAAATATTTTCCTTTTCAATGCCTTGCTGTCACGAGACTAATTAATGAACTAAATCATCTATCAGTATCACTAATATTTTGCAATTTATTATACAGAGATTCAGTAGTATACTTCTGGCAGCAAATGTATGTCAAGTCTGAATTTTGCTGATCTTTACTTCCTTGTGAAATATCATCAAAGTTAACATTTATGATAATAAGTGACATTTGAATTTTTAAATTTGTTTAAGTCACATTTTTGCTGCTATACTCTCAACTTTTTATGCGCCTGAAGGGTCGTATTGTGCTGCTTGTCTGTCTGTCTGGCCGTTTTCCTTGTGTGGACAACTCCTACATTATTTTACCTATTTTCTTCAAACTTTCACAGATGATAGCTATTGATGTCTAGTTGTGCGTAAAGGGGAGATAATTCACATTGCTGTTTTTAGCTCACCTGAGCATGTAGTGCTCAGTGAGCTATAGTGATCAGTCAGTCTACTCTGGCGTCCGTCATCCACACCTGGGGGTTGTTAACACTCTAGTGGTCACACTTTTGAGCAAATCTTCACCAGACCTGGTCAGAATGTTTGTCTCAATGATATCTTGGACAAGCTCGAACATGGGTCACATGGGGTCAATAACTAGGTCACCAGGTCAAATAGAATGGAAATTTTGTTAACACTCTAATAAAAGTAACAGTTTTGACTGGATCTTCATAAAACATTGTCAGAATGATTGTATTAATGATCTTGTAAAATTGTGTGAATATTAGTCATCTCTGGTCAAAAACTAGGTCATTAGGTTAACACACCCAAAAACCTTGTTAATGCTCTAGAGGTCACAATTTTGATTGAAATTTCATCACGCTTTGTCAGAAAGTTTGTTTAATGATATATTGGACAAGTTCGATCATAGATCATCTGGGGTCAAAACTAGGTCAACAGGTCAAATCATTGGAAAACCTTGTTAAGTTAACCATCTAGAGGTCACAGTTTTGATTGGAAGTTCACCAAACATTGTAAAATGATTGTCTTAATGATTTCTTGGAAAATCTCAAACATGGGTCATCATGGGCCAAAAACTTGGTCAAACTGTGTTAAAATGTTTGTTCTCATGATGTTTTGGACAGGTTTGAACATTGATCATACAGGGTCGCAAACTAGGTCAATAGGTCAAAACATAGAAAAACCTTGTTAACACTCTAGGGGTCGGAATGCTCTTGTTCTCTCTGCTGTGTATTTAATACTAATCATGCATGTTTTCTATAAATCTACTTATCTAGCATTTGATAAAAGTAGTGCTGCCAAATCTAGTGTAGATGAAACACTAGAAATCCAAATGCTCTAATCTAATAATAACAGTGGTTTTTATTAGCAACACTAGTAACACTATCAACACTTTTGCTTTTACTTATTTCTGATAGCAAAGAACACAAAACATTTTAAATTCATAATACATGACATGTCCAGGGCTTCATTTGACCCTTAAAACAGGATTTTTACTCTTGAAATCAGTGAAATAAAGCTTTTGGCTCTGGAGAATTTGTACCAAAGGATCAAATTTACTGTAAAATTAGAAGGAAATTTTGTTGACTCTTTGAATTATCATCAGCCATGGGTCATTTTTGACTCTCAACTTTTGACATCTAGTGAAAACCCTGACATGTCGCTGTGAAATTCAAATCCTGAACTAGACCCGATAAATTTCACATATGAGAACACTGACAAGCTAGCTTATGGAAGGTCAGTGGTTCTAGTTCTTCTACCCAGGTGTATGTCTGGGGCGTCTTCCTCCACCAGTAAAGTTGGAAACATCGCCAAATGACCCTGGCTGTTTGTGCGACTTTATGCCCTAGAGAAAAAATTATGTGACATGTTAAATTTGTATATTTTCAGTCATTGATGGGCGTGTTCTACCGAATACACAGTCCAGCTTTATTTGAGGATATTCCATTTGATGAAAAAGATTGGGAAAAGAAGAACTATACAATAAGCTACATACATGAAAAATATGATCAAACGGCGTTAAATTGTTTTATAGCTGCAGGTTTATACGTCCTCTTCTTTATCTTCTCATTCATTCAGCATAGATTAAATTCTCGTGCTAACTATGAGATGAGATAAATTGCATTGTTGACACTTCATATAACCCAGAAAAAGTTTTTTGTGTACAGACATCGAGCTCAGCTGATGAAGAAATCCAGAAAAAAAGAAAACTTGGAAACACAACGTTAAACATTGTAATATTGGCAACCTATTAAGCATATATTTTTTAATTGTTTTTAGTGATCATACTGTTCTAAATTCTAAACTTCTGTTTAGAGTTTCTTTGGACATTTTGCTGACATAAAATTGAAAGTAGAATACTAGTGAACTATATTCAAGTAGAAGTGAAAGTTGTTATTCTTTGTATTGAAAGTTGTTATTCATTGTATGTTGATATTTAGATACCTGCATATCTTTGTGAGTTTTAGATCTTTGCTTTACTTCTTGTTTACTCTACAGAGAAAGAAATGAAATTTTACCTGCCACAATTTTCTTTTTGCTATATCATGTAAATGATACAATATTGTTATACTTAATTTCATTGCATGTCTGGGGAAATATGCAAGATAATTTTCATTATCAGTTTCTAGAATAAATGTTAGTAAATGACTTTTTGTTATTATAAACAAATGTAATCCAAATAAATGTGAATTTAAATCTAATCATCAGCTTACTTTTATCTGTTCAATGAAATGTATGTTCTGACAAGGTGATGCCTCTGCTTGTATGAATGATTGCCTGGCTTTTGCAAGATATCTAGGTCTATTATCTTTTTGTAAAGGTTATAAATTGTTTGGTATAAGAATGTTCTCATTCATATTTTAATGTACTGGAGAAAATGTTGTAATACATTTTCTTTTTTTATGCATGGCCTTTTCTGATAATTTAATTTTAAGTTAACACCTTGTGTCCATGGGTTTTTGTGAATCATTCTGGCTCTAGTGCATTTCTTTCATTGGAAATAAACCTTTCGTTTAGATGACTATAAGAATATGGGAAATTCCTGCAAATTTAAAAATAAACCTTTCGTTTAGATGACTATAGGAATATGGGAAATTCCTGCAAATTTAAAAATAAACCTTTCGTTTAGATGACTATAAGAATATGGGAAATTCCTGCAAATTTAAAAATAAACCTTTCATTTAGATGACTATAAGAATATGGGAAATTCCTGCAAATTTAAAAATAAACCTTTCGTTTAGATGACTATAAGAATATGGGAAATTCCTGCAAATTTAAAAATAAACCTTTCATTTAGATGACTATAAGAATATGGGAAATTCCTGCAAATTTAAAAATAAACCTTTCATTTAGATGACTATAAGAATATGGGAAATTCCTGCAAATTTAAAAATAAACCTTTCATTTAGATGACTATAGGAATATGGGAAATTCCTGCAAATTTAAAAATGAACCGTTGCATTAATGAAGGTAAATAAATGTTTGGTTCTCTTATCAATGCCTACGTTTATAATGTTTTCTTTAAATTTGTTGTATTTATTGTAAAATATTATAGTTAAAACTATAAAAGGCTGCCACTGTGGTCCATTGGTTTGTGCACTGGACTTGTAACCCGGAGATCCAGGTTCAAATCCTGGTTGCAGCAGGTCATACCCTTCTATGAAAATTTTACAAAAATGTTGTGGAATGGTAAGTTAGTACTGGATAGTATACAATCCAGGAAACTAGTTAGGTGAACTGTTAGCCGTATGTAACTCAAAATTTTTTGAAAAAATGGCGTTAAACCGCAGTGACAAGTCATATAAAAACAAACAAAACAAACTATAAAAGTTGCTCTCATTTATGGAATTCTGTGTATTTGCTTAACATTGTTTGCTTACATTGAAGCCATTTTGTACAATCATGATCTGTAATGGCATGTACTGAAATAGTACACTTTATAAGATTACGTGTATATCATAAATGATGTAGATATTAGTTAAATTTGTTGAGCTCAGTTCTTGAATAGAATTATGACTCAGTGAAGTTGTGATAAATTTTTTACATTTTATCACTTCATCTTGTCACAACACTAACTGATGAATTATTGATAATAATATTGTTTTGAATATGGTTACATTCCATGTATAAATAGATTGAGTGTTTTATGTATGTATGTTTCACTATGTAAATAAAAATCAAGTGAATGATATATGTTGGCTTTATTTGATTCAGGTGTTAATAATTCATGTTTGATTAATCATGTCTGCTGGGTGCAGGATGGGTATTGTTTCCTGTTTGTTCCTGATCTGTGATTTTCTTTATCCTTATGGAAAACTGCCAGAGATGTGGGAAGGGTTTGTTCAGCATAGATTTACTTAATGGGAGGATTGTCTGGTAAGCCTTTAGTCCACTGTAGATAACAAGGTCAGGGCGAGACCCCCTGGTGAACAACTAATCTTTGAAATGTGGACTTGGTCTAATGAGTTTGGCTGTTTTAGTATTTAATTGTCATGTATGTTATCACTCTGACGTCTGTGTGGGTACACATTCATGTCTGTATATCAATTGTTACACACCCGTGTTCTAACTTCATCATCATGTTTATTGTAAAGAAAACCCTGTACATAACCATAAAACAAAATGCTTGTTTGGTGTATGCAAAAACCTATACAACTTATTAAGGTCTTTGTTGTATGTTACACACAGCAAGTCAGGGGCTATTTATTAGTTAATCATCGCAGCTATTAATCAAATTAAAGCCAGACAGTGAAGACTGTATCAAGTCCTTGCAAAAATGCAAATACAGATATAAATTGAGACATAAGGGTTGATGCCTTCTCCCAGTCAAAATAGTGTGAATTGAAAAAATACCCCATTGTGTTAACTGAATCAAAAGACATAGTGTTATACAATAGAGTATAAGTCTTTGATTGAATCCAAAAACAGGTGTCAATCTAGAGATGAGCATCAATGATTTAAAGTGATCATGGAAATGTTGCAGCATGCAAACGGTGACTACATTACAGTGGATACCCTCTAAATTGGCCAAATGTTCTGGTCCTGACTTTATTACTAATTGATTCAAAAATCCTCTTGAAACTGGCATCCTCTCTAAACCAGTAATGGAAAAAATGTAATGAATTATACGAGGGGTAGTTTGTGGACAAACTTTGTGACAACAAAACTAAATGTCAGAATTCCATATAATTTTTTGTAGCAGATCAACGATGTATTTTTATCATGTACATGAAATGTACATATGATATATGAACAAACAAATTTATCATACTTAACACACCAAAATTTAAACGAAAATTACCTTAAATGAAAAGTATGTCACAGAATATGACCCTATTCGACTAATATATGATATATACATGTGCTATAAAAAAGGTGTATGTCTGTTGAATGCGCACCACTTTCACAAGATGCGAAATTACACATGTGACAATTTTGAATCGATAGCTGGCTTAATTGTTGTTGTTGTCTCCCTTGAAATGACAAACCAAAATCAGAATACAATCGCCTTAGTTATCTTTATATACATGTACAGATAGGGACACACGCTTTATCATGTTTATGAGTTGCTTCACATAGACTGGAAATTGAAGCTGGCAGATAGAAACAACCTGCTACAACTTACAATGCACATCATTGTAAAGTCTGTGGAGTACTTGAAGACAAGTTTCATTTTATGTTTGAATGAAAACTGTACAAAGATATATGTTATAAATATATTAAACCTCATTTCCACAAAAACGCTAGCTTATTCAAAACTATACAATTATTTAAAAGCGATAATGTTAAATAAGTTCTAAATTTAGCTATGTATGTGTACCATTCTCTTTCACTTAGAACTGATTATTTGAAAGAAAATTAACTTGTTATGATGGCATGGTTATGAATGATATATTATGCCTGTCTGACAGCCTTTTAAGTTTATAAGTACTCTTAATGTTCAATCAGACAGTTCAAATTTATATTCATCTTTGTAATTATTTTTTTTAAATGTAATTTTGTACTATTAAGATCTGAAGGTTTTTGTTATTGTTATAAAAACAATTACAATATGTCAAATTTGTAGTGCTCTATCTTATCTTGAACAATACTTAAATATTTCTTTTTCGTCTTGTTTTTCAAAGATCATTTTTGATCAAAACAAATATTGTGTATATGTATTAAAACATTATTCCGAATGAACTGAAACTGTCCCTGATAGATTATATAGCGACATCATTTTAAACTTGCTGTAAAATCTTTAATATAAAAATGTCAATTTTCCCAAATATGACAATGAAGGTAAAAATATTACCTTTCAAATGATATACTATATTTTACAAGAACTATCTGTCTTAGGCAGTATTGTTTGCTTAAAAAGTAGGTAATTATATATATGTGTAACAGTTCAATTTTTACTCTACGTTCTGTTTGAAAATTAACAAAAATGTTTTTTTTTCACTTTTTAGGTAAAAAAAGCAAATACTTTATTAATTGTTCATATTCTTCCACAAATGACATTTTCGTGCAAATTGTCCCCTATATTGCACCATCTTATTTTTGAATGCAGTGTTACACTTCTTCATGTTAAATATAAAATTATTCTTAGAAGTTTTGTATTAGTTGATGTTTTTTCTGGATTTTTATTTACATGTATTATGAAATAAAAAATAGCACATTCTCATTAGTTATTAAAAATAATCATATTAAAGATTTATAGTCATTGTCCATTTTTGTAATTATATATATCTAAAAAAATGTAAATTACGAATTTGCAGTCAAAAATAAAAACAAACCCATATAAACTCATGCAATTTGTTATATACTTGTTGTACTACTTACCATTGTATCTTTAGTTTATTTTAGATTTTGGAAGATATATAAATGTATATACCAGTATACATGTATTGTGTATGGACGTAAATATTTCCTTGTTTGGCAATCCTCGTTTTCATTTGACAGGAAATAAAATTGATGATAGTGGTGATAACCATCCACTTTATTTATCATTACTCATTATTATATGAATCATTATAAGAATAATCATCTTTAATCTGTTACAAGGCACTTAGGCTGACACGAACTGCATGAGAGTCTCCGGCCCCTTCCTGTTGACAGTTTCTACGTTCCATAACATCCATTCTGAGAAAGTTTGGTCCTTTAACTTCCTTAATAGATGTTTTTGATCTTCCTTGTAATTAGCACAAATTTTCGAGATCAGATAAAATCTAGATCTATATAGAATTTAGCAAGAAAATATTTTCAGACTGCTATTAAATGATTATTTTCAAAGTTTTAACATTCTTCTACATATAAGAATGACGATGAAAATGTGACTTATGTGATCATTTTGAAATACTAGTTATTATCTTCAATATTACTAGTATTTATGAACCTTTAAGTTAAGCCCAAAATGCAAAAAAAAATACTCTAAGTTCTATGTAAAATAAGGTGGAAAGGATTTTTCAACAGTGTCAGGACGAAAATGCTAATTAAATGAATCAAACGACAATATTCCTCCCTATTTGATATTTTTAAGCAAACCTGCCTCTTTATCATATAGTCTATCGAAATAACTATTTATCTTCGACAGTACGTTTAATGTTCTTTTCTAAATGATGCATAAATGCTCAGATTTTATTGGGACTGAATATACAATGTCATGAGATTGTTATAGATGTGTTATGGATAGCAGGTGGCTAATCCTGAAGAAATGTGAAATTACTCTATAAACTGGTACCCGTTGACTCTGGCTGTACTGCAACATAGAAAGGGGACCAGTTAATTACTCTAATATTCATGTACAGCTACAGCAGCACCTTTCAATTAACCCATGGATTTTAGCTCACCTGAGCACGTAGTGCTTGGTGAGCTATAGTGATCAGTCAGTCTACTCCAGCGTCTGTCGTCTGTCTCCCGTTGTCCGTCATCCACACCTGGGGGTTGTTAATGCTCTAGAGGTCACACTTTTGAGTGAATCTTCATCAGACCTGGTCAGAATGTTCGTCTCAATGATATCTTGGACAAGTTCGAACATGGGTCATCTGGGGTCAAAAACTAGGTCACCAGGTCAAATAGAATGGAAATTCTGTGAACACTCTAGAAATCACAGATTTGATTGGATCTTCATTAAACTTTGTCAGAATGTTTGTTGTAAAGTTAGGCAAATATAAGTCGTCTCCGGTCAAAAAGTAGGTCACTAGGTCAGCGCACCAGAAAACATCGTTAATGCTCTAGAGGTTGCAGTTTTGATTGAATCTTCATCAAACTTTGTCAGAAGGTTTGTTTTGATAATATCTTGGACAAGACCGAACATGGGTCATTTTGGGTCAAAAACTAGGTCACCAGGTTAAATAGAATGGAAATTCTGTGAACACTCTAGAAATCACAGATTGGATTGGATCTTCATTAAACTTTGTCAGAATGTTTGTTGTAAAATTAGGCAAATATAAGTCGTCTCCGGTCAAAAAGTAGGTCACTAGGTCAGCGCACCAGAAAACATCGTTAATGCTCTAGAGGCTGCAATTTTGATTGAATCTTCATCAAACTTTGTCAGAAGGTTTGTTTTGATAATATATTGGACAAGACCGAACATGTGTCATCTTGGGTCAAAAACTAGGACACCTGGTCAAATCATAGAAAAACCTTGAAAATGCTCTAGGGGTCACAGTTTTGATTGGAGGTTCACCAATTCTTGTCAAAATCTTTGTTTTAATGATATCTTGGACAGGTTCGAATATGGGTCAACTCAGGTTAAAAACTAAGTCACCAGATCAAATCACAGGAAAACCATAGAAGTTGCAATCTTTACTCAGATGAGCCGGGGTCAAAAACTAGGTCACTAGGTCAAATCACTGGAAAACCTTGTTTACCTCCTGGAGGTCGCAGTTTTGATTAGATCTTCCTCAAACTTTGTCAGAATGTTTGTATTAATGATATCATGAACAGCTTTGAACATGGGTCAACTCAGGTTAAAAACTAAGTCACCAGATCAAATCAGTTGCAATCTTTACTCAGATGAGCGAAAAGGGGCCATCTTGGCCCTCTTGTTCAAATTCTTGTCAATACGAAAATAATGCGTGGACCAATTTCTTTGATAAAAACGTGAAATAATTACTTTATTTCCGATAGAAAAATTAATCCAACAAAAAATAATTCTATGAGAAAATAAAATAAAAATGTTTTGTGAAATTCGAACAAGAAACATAAGATTTTTCACCGATTTCTCATAGAAGTCAATGAGGTGGCAACATCGAAGATACCTTATTTCGCATACTAATGAATAGGGGTGTAACGATTAACTGATATACCGGTTAATATTGCCAAACGAATTCTGACGGTTTTTTATCAGTTCGTGTTTCTCTGAACCGGTTTGTGTAGTCATGGCGACGCCGCCGATGAAAAGATCTTAGAAATAATATAAATTAAATAGCAAACAAAATCATCGCTACAGTTTCGTAAATGCCGGAAGATATCAATTAAACGATACTTCCAGGTGCGTAGCTTCTATTAGGCAGTACTAGGCAATTGCCAAGACTCGATTTCCAAAAATAAAAATATGTCGAAAATTGATATCTTTGACCATTTATATAACTAATACTATGATATTTTCATTTCTAATGATCATAAAATATCCCCCAAAATAGCCGTAACATGCACTAAAGACGTTCTAAAATTTCAAAATTTTCCGAGGGAGGCCCCCGGACCCCCCTAGAATTTTGCCTAGACTCTCTTTTTAGGCAAGCCACGCCCCTGACTTCATTTCTATAAATGATAGGATCGCTTACTTCATTCTAGCACGTACTTTGGTTCGAATCCGGTTGAGTCACTATACGATTATTATTACACTCCAGGACTTGTCCTTATGTTCTGATGTTTTTAGTTACATACAATGTTCAAACGAAGCTTTTTTAAAATTTTATTTTGCTTTGCTGTCATAAGAGTAATCATAGTTCTTCAATTCTGTTAAATTATCTGCCATACTAATTGTTTTGCTTCATCCTTAATAATCAAAAGACATTTTTATCGGAATCTGCAATTTTAAGGTCGGAATAAATATTTAAACGTGTTGAAAGCTTGAAATGATTTTATTGTGCTCTTCTGAATTCTGGCTCAAAATATGCATTTTCTGGCAGATAGTCCAATTCACACAAATCATTAGTTGTAGTATAAGAGATCATTTGAAAATACATATGAGTTTCATTTATAAATATATGTGTACTTATAAATATTTATCCATTTAAGACGAACCTTGTGCATCAACTCCTGCGTTGCGTTTCTGCGCGAAAAAACATTATTGTATTAATGCAGAACGGTTTTTACTGTATTGTTACACCCCTACTGATGAACGATTCTCAGCCTACCGTAGGTCGTATTGACCGATACTTCACGAAAAGAACAATTAAAGACATTATTCCAGATCTACAACGTAATTCTAAAGACTCAACCGCGAAATGAACATTTTCATTTTCGAATGGGGAGTTTTTAGTCGTACATCTCCGTATCTGTGTAACGATATCAACAAATTAGACGTCAGGTAACATTACTGAAGTATTTAACTATTTTGGAAGCTTAACCAGGGGCACTGGTTAAATAATCTATAAACTTCGCATAATTGAACTTAAACGAAATTAAACACCAGCACAGTTACCATGGTAACATATCAGAAATGATCTTCATCTTTCCTGAACTCAACTGAATAATTTTACTTCAGTATTCGGACGTACGCCTATATTTAAACATCGTATTTATTCTTCGTATTTTTTGTTTGACTGGTGTAAGCCAGGAACCAAATCTTAATTTGTCACGCTTGTGATTATGAGTGACTTGCTGGTTAATTCGTAACATAACTAACACGGAGAGCGTGCACACAGGATTATACGATTTCGTTTACAAGCGTCGAGTTAACGTCTCCGGGCTATACTACCAATTTCAGTTTTTCTGAAAATTGGTTAATCTTTCATGGAATTTGGTGATAAATTCAGCAACGGTGGATCTTACCAGATTTCTTCAGAAACCAACAAAATGGCAGGAAAGAGGGACATTTGTTGCGCTCAATTATTTGGCGTATTTTTGTTCGCTGTAGGACTGGTGGGCGGTATTTTAATAGGAATCTATGCCTTCCATGGAGGACCGGATGCGGAAGTCACGTGTAAGGTAGGCATTCTTTTATGTTTGTACTTATCGTGAAGTTTGCTGCTCTGCCGATTAGATAATTCTCTTACAGTGTTATATATGTGTACCGACCAGTGACCTAAGTTTTTATTAGAGTTTATTCTTTGTGCTTCAATGAAGTGAAAGTAGAATTGAGAAACACCTTACACCGAAATATAAACTTGTCGTATCATACATACGGCAATTCTGTTATTGTAATGAGCAACGATTTGTTGAAAGATTAAACTATATCATTCATACAGTGTCCTTAATGCTGGTTTCGTGTACTCATGTAAAGCTGTAATATTATTCATATTCACAATCATTAGGTTAAGTTTACTGAGTTGCTTCAGTGTAAACTTTGAAGGTTTTCGTTCATGTAGTTAAGTGATAACACAGTTCTATGTGTGTATGTATGTGTGTTTATTGTTGTGCATATATTGTGCATATGTTGTCCTCATGGGCCAGTTGGCCTAACGGATTTGAAAATAAACTGACCGCGACCGACCGACCGACCGACCGACCGACCGTCCGTCCGTCCGTTCGTTCGTTCGGTTGGGAAAGGTCAATTTACTGGACCCAAACAAAGAAGTAAATTCGGTTGGGAAAGGTCAATTTACTGGACCCAAACAAAGAAGTAAAGAAATGCTGAAAAAAGAGTTGCATACGAAATAAAGAAATAATTATGACATAATTAAACACAGCCGCAGGAGATAATTGTCACCGCGAGTCATAGAAATACATGTACTTAAATATGTGACCGGTTTACGAATAATTTACAGTTAATTAAAACCTTAGATAAAATATTCATTTATTTACTTCACTTGTTTTTTATTGAAAAAAATGACCGAAAACGATAAGCCAAAACTTTTTAAAAATTCAAAATCCATTTACGTCCACACGGAATAGTAATTTGAGTGAAATCCACGAAAACTGAGCTCAACGAAAATAAATGGCACCACAGAATGTGTTCGTTTTATGATTAATAGTAGTATTTATTAGCTCGTCTGTTACGAAGAAAAAGTCGAGCTATCATGATCACTTCGCGGAGTCGTCGTCGTTGTCATGCAAAAACTTTAATGTCGCGCATTACTCAAACGCTTTTAAAGATATCAACACGACACTTGGGATACTTGATTAGCATGACATGGCGAAGCTGTAAGACAAGGATCTTTATTCTGAAAGCTATATTTTTTGAGTTATGCCTCTTTTTAACCAAGAATGATGACCAATATTATACCTTATCGCGTTCAAACTCGAAATTTCAAATGTTGTCCCCGTTGTCGGCATGTAAAACAGACGAGCGTTGGCGCCGCGCTGTGGAGCTCTAGTTTTTTTTTATATATTTTTTTCAGACGTGTGATATTTCTCGCCAGGATGGTGTTGACGTATGGAATCTTGATTCACATGTACTAATATCACGGTTGAAATATACTCAATAAATCGCCTTTGATGTCTCCATTGATATATTCACCCCCTCTGCATTGACTTTGAATTGAATGATTATTTAATGACGGGTAATTTGAAAGCAAATCCGCGGAATTCGCAACTCTTAAGTCATATAATAATAAAAAATCTGAAAAAAAATGGTGAATGTGTGACAGCAAAGAGAAAAATACTGCGTTTCCACCAACGCGCTCATATGTAGGGTCGGTAGACCGGCAAACCTTTTTCAGCTATGTTTTTAAGTTCGTAGATGCAGTTCACATGATAATGAAAATATCAGCAAGAAAAAATTGACCCAAACAAAAAAACATACAATGGGTCGGCGGAAAAAATAGAGTCGCCGGGGTTTGTGGAAATCAGAAACTGTTTATTTTACGCCCAATATGATTAACGGTGTCAACCTCGAAAGAATCCTGATAACGCTTGATCGGTTCTGTAATCATGTATTGTAGGTAAGGTCATCAACCCTGTTTCAGGTCCTCCTTGAAACAGACAAAGTTGAGAAGAGATTGACCTTTAGTCGGGTATAAACTCATCCTAGGTTTACCTGCTCTATGGAATATATCCACCATTTGTTTTCACGTTACGGCTTAAAACTGAAGATTTTTACATTTATTTCCAGTTCCTTTTATTATTTTTCGAAAACTTTGTTGATGGCATTCGTCCACTGAATATTACAATTGTATCTCAATTTGTATCACAGGACACTACTATATTTTTATACATACTTTTGTATTTTAAATGACAATAAATACGATATAACTGAACATATTTAAATTTAATGTGTATAATTTTATACCAGTGTGTGTGTCTTGTTTCTGGGAGTAATTTCTGTATCAGTAAATATTCCCTGTGTAAAGGATAAACAAGTTTGTTTGCATGTATTTGCGAACAGTTCTTCTGATTTCTTTGGCGACTTTCCAGTTTTGTCTGTGCTGGAGGACGATTTTTGTCATGTGTTTATTCCCTTCTTTATTACCATTGAAGTACCACTTGTAAAACACTTCAGAAAAATGTTTGTTCATATTTGTAGTTAAAATGATGTGCAAGTTTCAGGCAGTATTTCATCTTTATCCACATATTTAGTGACTTCAGGATTATCTTAATCCATTCCAGCGGCGTTAAACCCAGTGAACCTCACAGTACAACCCTCTGAATGGGCTATTATATATTACCTATCATTATTACATATTTACCTTTGTGTTAGATAAAAATGACAAATGTAGTTATATCGTATTCTACACTGACAGTTGACTGTCAATTATGATTCGCTTTTAAATACACCTATTTTCATGGCCTGACTGGAGTTATAAGTTTCGTAAGTTCATAACATCTGTCACGTAACTTGTTCGTACGTGACAGACTTGAGATAAATACTTCCTCAGAATATGACGAGAAATAATAAGATTGAAATTAGATAATAGTAATAATATCAGTAATCAGAACCATCATAGCTTGATTTTAAAGGCCAACCCAACGTGACGTTTGTGTAAAATGAAACTTGAACTTTAAAGCTACTCAGTTCTACTACAAAATTGTTTTATTGTAAATATGAAGCACTAAATTTACCGACAACCGACATTGAGACGAACGTCGTGTTGCATATTTAAATCACATATTTGATCATTCTTGTATAATCAGTGAAGCAAAATATTGTAATTGTGACATTTTGAAACACCAAAAAGCAATATACGCATATACGATGAGTCGGCAAACATTTTAGTCATCAAATTTACAAAGTATTGCGTTTAAGCACGCACAAAAGAATATGATTATAATATGTTAAAGCACTCAAATAAAATATATAACACGAACAACTGTTTCATTTCACTTATCAAATATCAATGTTATTTAAAATAACACCACAAAAAATACGAATTTCGTACCATATAAAAAACAAAAAATGCCTATGAATATTCTGAAGATATAAGGCCAATCGGAGGATTGAGTTTAAACAGATGTTTGCTTTAAATTCACATGTTTTGAAATGAGGTTAATCAAAGACGTCTATGATACACAAACATTAGCATCGCCGGCAAAGATGTCGCAATCGCCGTTAAAGGTAACAAAAGCTTCTGCCGTTAAGTGCCGCTATTTTAACGTTAAATGTCGCAGTTTTGTTTTACTCAATATTTATGTAATTGTTTGCTGTCATATATCATTATCAGTACTGCACGACACGATCACCGGACTTTTCATTTTGCGAAAATTTGGAAACCAAATTGTGCAAAAACGGCTGTGTTTCTGTATTTGAGGAGTATCACCGATGGAAACGCTTGTTAATGTGGGGTTTATGCGTCTATTCTCGAGAAAATCGATTGAGTATCAAGAGAGTAAATTGTAAAAAAACATGAATCGAGCGAATTGTTACTAAAATAGCACGATTTACCAGATGCTTGGGTTCCACACACTGTTTACGCTAATTTATCATCTATCATCCTTCAAACTTGAGCAAAGCTATATGCGTGTTATAATTATGTTTATATTTTCATAGAATTATTTAAACATGTTCAAGGATAAATCTTCCCAATCATTTATTCGGAATCCTATAGCGTCCACATTAAATTTCGCTAGTATCACGCGATAACTATCGTTTTAAAGGCGATAATTATCGCCTGATTTAGAAATCAAGAGACACTAATACCTCCCCAAACCCTACACCTAACCCATCAAGCTGTAATTATCGCCTATCGGGCGATAAATATCGCCTTTAAACTGATAAGTATCGCGTGGTACTAGTGAAATTTAATATGGACGCCATAGGATTCCGTACATTTAACTAAATTTTCCGCAGTCAAACAAGTCTGATACCTTATCTAGTGTTAATAAAATCAGAAATTTGATTCCTTTTTCTTCAAAATATATTAGGTTCTTGTGTTTAGCCTATATTTAATGTAATATGATGATGATTGGGTCATAAACCAAATTTATGGAACGGTTCACATCACATGGTTTAAATGACGCTTCTTGTCTTGCGGAATGGTTGTTCTTTTATATTTATTCACAGCATTCCTAGGAGAAAACAGCAGATAAATGGGTGCATACTTGGCGATAAATTGTCAGAAACTTTCCATTTGAACGTCCCGTGACTCTTATAAACGTTATACACCAAAAATTAAGAATTTCTGCCCGACATTCGTATCAAGATTTTACGTAAGTTATCCAGGCGTTTGTTTAAAGATTTTGGAAACAAATCTTAAAAATTAAATCCACAAGCTGATTAGGTGAAGACGTCATCGAGGTTGAGATTAAACCTTGTCTGCGTTATTTCTGAGAAATATCATTAGTAAGTCAACTCTTAAGGGAAAGTTACATAATATTTGTCTATAAATTTATTTAAGATGTATTATGACAAACGTTTAGAAAGTTGGCAAATTTCAGAAATGTAACTTTGATACATAATAAAAAGAAAAAAAGCTAACAGTGGTATATTTGGTGTGAAATAAAAAGAAAAAAAGCTAACTAACAATGGTATATGTGGTGTGAAATAAAAAGAAAAAAAAGCTAACAGTGGTATATATGGTGTGAAATAAAAAGTAAAAAAGCTAACTAACAATGGTATATGTGGTGTGAAATAAAAAGAAAAAAGCTAACAGTGGTATATATGGTGTGAAATAAAAAGTAAAAAAGCTAACAGTGGTATATGTGGTGTGAAATAAAAAGTAAAAAAAGCTAACAATGGTATATATGATGTGAAACAAAACGGAAAAAAGCTAACAGTGGTATATGTGGTGAGAAATAAAAAGTAAAAAAAGCTAACAATGGTATATGTGGTGTGAAATAAAAAGTAAAAAGCTAACAGTGGTATATGTGGTGTGAAATAAAAAGTAAAAAGCTAACAATGGTATATGTGGTGTGAAATAAAAAGTAAAAAGCTAACAGTGGTATATGTGGTGTGAAATAAAAAGTAAAAAGCTAACAATGGTATATGTAGTGTGAAAAAAAAATAAAAAGCTAACAGTGGTATATGTGGTGTGAAATAAAAATTATGACATTGTGTGATTCATAAATAAGTTGTCCAACCTGGCTATGTATGTACATGCATTGATCAGCAGTGAATAAGGCAGTGAACAAGATGCTTTTGCACAATTAACACTCTCGTACATTGACTGGCGTTAAATCGTTTATGGAGATAATGACGTGCACGAATTCGTTGATTTTAACGACATTTAAGAAAAAAAAAGAATTATTGAAACATAACACGCGTACTCTGAAATCGTCCTATCAAGTTGGAAATACAGTTTAACCTCGTTATCTCTATGAGCCATCGGAAAATACGAAATGCTCGAGAGAAATGTGGTGCTCGTAATAACGAGGTGTTTGTTTGTTGTTTGAAAATTATACACAACTAATAACCAAAAAAAAAAAATTGACGGGACTTTAAAAACTCATTGAGATAAGTCGGGTGCTCGTGATATCAATGTTCGTATTAGTCAGCTGGTACATGTAACCACTCCGTACTTTTCAACAAACATGCTGCAAGATTAATTCGATAAAATTTAAATTACACGCGTACCACACTTCTGTTTCTTGTGAATTGAATCAGTGTCTATTTGATTTATGTTTGATTCGTGGTAGCCTGCTTTTGAAATAACTAGTTCTTGGAAAAATCGTCTTCAAAGCTGAATTTTAGTGAGTACAAATTACTGAAGTATTTTCAGTAGTCTGACAATTTTGACACAACGAACTTTAACCTTGTGGAGTCTTCAGAGCGCGAAGCAATAAAGAAGTCAACTGTACAAGAACCTCGGGGAACTTGAAATATGAAGTTACATTTAATGGATCACCTATCAATATTGTGTTCATAAATAACATACTGTTACTTTGTATGGGTTTTGAACTTCAAGAAATAATGTTTTTAATTTTGTTTTAATTAGTTTACCTTTTTGTTTATCAATGTATGTGTACAATTATTTGGCTTGGCCTTTTTTATTATTCAAGGTATACCGAATACCTGTACTGTAAACACATAAGAGTTTATACTGTGTGTGAATGTCCTTCAATGAAATGGTTTAAAATCAACCCAGTATGCGGGTTAATCTTGTTTACTTTTAGGTGAGCGGATTTGTCTCAATACACCATTTTATTTTTGATAACTTGTACTTAGAAGGATGTAACTAGTATATAGAGGAATTTCTCGCGCAAGGAGGCAAAACGAACGAACCAAATAATGTATTTACATATTTTAGAAATCACCAAGTTCTACAATGTTATCTATCTTTTTCCGCTCTTTAATTTCTCACGTGTATTAATTTGATATTATCTGAAACTCTGTGTGCGTGTAAATCAAGCTTACCAAAACAGTCTTAATGGCTGAATTTCGCTAATGTTTTAAAAGATATAGTAAAACTCCTGAAAACCGGACACCCTGGAAACCGGAACTCTTTGAAAATCAAATGATTTTTCAAGTACCATTTTTTTCTCTTCTACAATAAATGGTTCTCTAAAAACCGGGACTCTAAAAAATACCGGACTTTTAGCCAAGCCCTGAAGAGGTCCAGTTTTCAGGGGTTATGCTGTGCAACGTATTTGAGAAAATGAGAAAAATGCAATTATGACAAGTTTCCGGTGGTTTAATTTCAGAACCTACCAATCTCAGAAAAAAATACAGAGGCTCCTCTGACAACGACAGAGACACTCCATACGACCACAAAAACACCAGTGGACCCCGAGAAATGTAAAACGTGCAAAAGGTCTAATATTAAATAATTTGCAAATATTTTGTTATGTGCGCTTTGTCACACGTGGCGCTCCAATAGTTCAAAAAAGATAGTGTGATTATTTCACCAACTTCATGGCATTTTAAACATTTTTAGTTGTCTTCTATGTGAAATAATGTATTTAGGCACTGCTCGTCCGCTTTGCTCAAGTAAAACATCGTTATACATTTGTGTACGTTAGTTTAAGGTTACATAGCCCCGAAATAGGGTAGGTAAGTCGCGGAACCTTTTTTTCCCAAAACATACTTGTCTTACTTTGGAGGTACGATTCGTCCACAAATATTTTCGTACTTTGGATGTAGCTAATGGAAACTTTAGTGTCGACGCAAAAAATAGGGTCGGTCGGGTAAACATAACCACAACTATTTTTTCTCTGGCGAAGGCATCGTCATAGTTTTTGTTTGTTACTAGGCCTGAACTTTGGAGGACATTAGTGTAAAGAAAAAGGTAAACACTCATTTCAGATCTATGGCACGTACGGCGTGGGATGGAGAGCACCCTGAATTGTTTTCTCCGTTGACTGCAGATGAGATGAGAAAAGTCTACGATTTCCTGGTTAACAACAACTACATTTATAAACGACCGGAAGGTGAAGAAGTGTCTTTAAAGACCAACTATATGCCGTACATGTACCTTAATCTACCAAACAAGCAAGCCGTTCTGGATTACAAATCTGGGAACGGGCCATATCCCGGGAGGTAAGAATTAGACACGGTTTGTTTCTTTATTCAAGTGATTTGAGTTGTGAATTTTAGATCAAATTGTTATCTCAATCGAACGACTTACTGAGAATGTATCATAGGGGTATCCTTAAACAGTTTACATAATGTTCAAGTTTATTCATGTATTGTAACAACTTCATTAAAGGATGTTTCTTTGTCTCGAACTGTTAATCTGTGCCTGAGTGCGGCCAATTCTTTATAGAAACAACATTATACGTTTAAGACGTGTATGGTTATAAGACTCAGTCAAATGATATCAAGCCTTCAGCAAAGGTCCGTAATCTTAAAAGAATTAATTTTTTTGCACTCGGTTTAACGCCGGTTTTCAACGCTTTTTCAGTTATATACGGCAGTCGGGTCACCTAACCAGTTCTCCTGGACTGTGTTCTAACCAGTTCTAACTTACCCTTCCACAAGGTACCAGCAACTTCTCTACATATGGAGGAAAATCGACATTCTTTTCAAATTTTCATAGAATGGTATGACCTGCCGCGACAGGGATTTGGAAATATGTAACTGGGTTGACACACATGCTAATTGTACGTAAACGAGTGTCATGTCGATGTATGCACTAAATGTATGTTACCCTACGATGTAGATCTGTCACATTTGAACCGTTCATCGGTTAATACAATAAATGAATGTAGAAGCATATATTTGTAGATACGCTGAAGTGCACGTTGTCAGGGGTAATCGTACTGTACCTGACTACATGGAATACAAAGTGGGACCGCTTCAAGATGGAGGAACTCTTACCATTGAACAGCTGTTCGCTGATGGTGAGCTTGTGTTCAACAGCCGACCATACGACTATGTTGAGACCGCTGTTTACGAGAAGCTGATTGTTCCAGATCTACAACTATTGGCGCCTCTTACTAAAGAGAGCTTCGATGGGGCTTACTACCCGAGAGAAAATAATGACTTCTCTTTCTGGTACTTTAATGGTCCACCTGGAGTTAAAGCTGATGAAAGAGAGACAAGATTCGTCGCTTATTTAAATCCACTTGCACCAAATGGATATGACTTTTTAGAGCTTGACTTCATGCCTCTGTCAGCTACAATTCATTGTCCTGGAAACGAATTTGATGAGTGGTATATATATGATTACTATTACATTAATCAAGGCCCCTTTGCGAATGCCAGTGCTTTATTGGAGGCATACAACAGCGGCAGTATAAGAAAGTTTGCGCTCCCAGGAGGATACAGGGACACCATTTTAGATCGTCATCTTCCCGATAGGGATTCTGATGCTCCTTTCCGGCGAAACGCTCACATCCCTCCCCCTAGAACATACGAACCAGAAGGTCCAAGGTACAGGATTAAAGGTCATAACGTTGATTGGATGGGGTGGAATTTCGATGTAACCTCTGGTCAGCTTCGTGGACCCGGACTTTACAGTATAACGTTCCTTGATTTGAGCATTGCGTATGAAATCGCCCTGAACGAAATAGGAGTAATATATGGAAGTGGCTCTGCTGCACAGACGAATGTCATCTACACGGATTCATCATACGGTATTGGAGAATACTATGGGATCGTAAAGACAGTTGACTGTCCCGAACACGCAACGTTGTTAGAAACAAGCCATTGGGATGTATACATATCTGAACCTGTCGTTCATAAATCTATCTGTGTATACGAAGCTGACGGAGAAAACGCTCTATGGAGACACAAAGGTTGGGACTTTGAAGGCGGGCTAAGGAATAATTATCTCGTTGTCCGTTTGTCGGCTACTATTGATAACTATGATTACATTGTGGAATGGCATTTTTATCTTGATGGTAAAATCTACACTATTGTTAGCGCTAGCGGATATATACAAGGGTCATTTTGGGATCATGAAAATCCTTTCATGGGTGGTGACAAAAGCCGGGATGCATTCGGATATAGAGTAAACACCAACACGCATGGTCAGATACATGACCACATGTTCGGATTCAAAGTAGACTTGGATTTGTTAGGGACAGAAAACTCCATGGAAACAATTCATTGGAAGACGGCTGATGTCGTAACTGCATTGAAAAGTCAGGTCCCGTCAACCAACGCCGTTCCACCATACTTTCTTAGCAACATTACAAGGTACCTGGAATACGAATCAGTTGAGCGTGAAACCGCGTACAAGATGAGCCTAGATGAACCAAAATTCTGGGTGGTGCTCAACGAAGACGAAACAAATGCGTGGGGAGCCAAGCGGGGATATCAAATAAAACCCATCTCAACTGCCGCTCAAACTGCCTCCGATCTTCACCCAGCAATGCCTGCTCTCTCATTTACGAAGTACCATTGTACCGTTACCAAGCGTAAAGAATCTGAACAATATCTCACATCAACCAGTGACGTCAACAGACTTGATAAACCAGTTGGGCATCTTGAGAAGAAACTAGACAATGAATATATTCGTAATACTGATATTGTTAACTGGGTGTCGGTTGGTTTTCTGCATTTACCGACATCAGAAGATTCACCGATGACAAACAGGGTCGAGTCTGGATTCATGTTGAAGCCGTTCAATTTCTTTGACAAGACAGCAGTGTTTGACCTTCAGGCGTACCTCAACACTAGATCAAAGTGGAGAACCGAGAGGCCGCCCCCATATATGCCATGTCTTGAACCGAAACCAAACGAGTAAAAGCTGAATAGATGACAGAAAGGAAGTCTTGATGACATACACATACGACGTGCTCCTAGTAAAAACACATATTGTATAGTCCACATTTTTGTTACTCATATTACTATGTCACCCAATGTTTGTATATAGTACCTAGTACGACAGTTATTCATTGATTTAATCATTTCTTTATGTTGCAAGTTGAATGAAATTATTGAATGTATCGATACTCATTCTACAAAAAATGCCGAAAACGTTTTAATCCCTTCCACTAATTTTTTAGCCTTTTTAAAAAATATATACATGTATCTATACAGAAATAACCTGTGTTCAAAAGTTAGCATATCACAAAATACATAATCTAGCTCCCTGTATTCTCTAATCGGACTCCCATTGGCTCGAGCTCGTCGGGGCTGACAAATTCAGTTCCAGTTTCCAGTGTTCTAGCCAAACATTTGACACCATGAAACGGAGTTTGATTCTCCTGTATATTTTGTATCGTGTAATGTGTTCATGTTTTTTGTAGTGATATATCGTGATCACAATGACTGAGTACAGGATGAAATTTAATTTTAGAAAATATATTTTGTATTAGAGACATTAATTTTGCCATTACCTTTCTCATTTTTGTTTGTTTATTTCACAAATAATTGTGAAGTAGTCTCTCGTTAAATAAAATTACAAAGGATATTCGTTGAGGAACATTATAATTAACAACGCACAACTAATTACCGTTAGAGTTTCAAACAAATTCAAACAAAAATATTGTTGGCAGTATTATCACGCCCCGTTTTAAATCTGACGAATTTTGAAGGTCAATTATTCTGAAGAGAAAATGCATTGTTCTACCGAGATGTGTGAATAACTGAGCAAATTTGGACTGACATATTATTGGTACAAGCGTCCGAGTTCATGTGGTTCTAATCATGCGGAGTCGAACTATATAGAACTTAAAACAAAAATTCGGGACCTAAGAATGAGTTCTAGTTTTCCGTGTTGTTCCAATTTACCGAGCTCAAACCAACGTGAATCCCCTGAGCTTGGTTATTATCCGCTATCTTCTGTTGTAAATACTAAACACGTTTTTAGGGTCCTGTATCCTTCTCCATTTGATTTATTCATATCTTACATGGCTCAAGTCAGGTGGTTGATTTTTAATGTTTTAAACATTGTATTTTCATAACCTTCAGTCTGCGCACCACGAAATAATATCCGCATATTGTAATCCTAACATCAAATAAATGTGTCGCTGTGACTGCTTACGTTCTTTATATTCCTTTCTTACATATAAACAAGTGATACAACTCTTTCATAAGCAACAATGACATCAGCAGATTACATGTTTGGTCGTATTTAGAGACAAGCTTCAAAGACATGAACATATTCATAATTTGCGTAAAACTGAAAGAAACAAGAGTACGTCCATGTGAAGTTCGTTCTTTCAGTATTCATCAGTTATTCAGTCTTTCGACATATGATACTTATGGTTTATTTTAACCACAATGACGTAGATTAACGTGGTACCCCACTTAAAGAATGGAGTGTTACACGATCTATAAATTTCGACAAAAGAATTTTATGGCAATGATATTCAAATTCTGCAGAAAATACTGACTTGACCAGTATATCCGCTTTTGCATATGTCAACAATCTATAGTACATGTCAAATGACCTTATTCATTTTTTTCGTATTTTTTTCTAAACTACGTGTTCAATTCATGCACGACATGGTTCAAGAGTTTTATTATGTAGCAGAGACATTCGAGCCTCCAATGAACATCAAAACCTGTGAAAATCCATTGAGTATGGCATTGGACACGTACAATGGATTCCTCGATTTTTTATCATAATCAACAGTGTCAATATATTACGGGAAAAGTTTTCTGTTCTAATACCATAACTAAAAAATATCTCTTGTAACCTTGCCAGAGTCAAAGTCAAAGTTAACACCAGTGGATGTTCTATCATATAAAAGTTAACACCAGTGGATGCTCTATCATATATCTTGTTACACGTGTAAAATCAGTTTTCTGTACTCTGGCTAAATGCTCAAAAAAAAATGATGAATAAACATTCCATGAATACTTATATTTGTTTGAACAAGTCTATGTAAATGTATGTCGCACAATGCTGAATGTGAATGTGATTATATTCAGGACTAAATAAGCATTGCATAATGTGCATTTAATTGATGTCGTATGATAAACCGCAAAATACAACCAAGTGAAAATATCTGTATTAAATCTGTTTGTGATTTTATTGTGTTCTGATGACAACAAGGCTTTAGCATCTGTGTGTAGAAATCAGACATAAATTGTATTTCAAGTATGAATAGAAATATATGTTATGAAGTAAAATAGCTTATAATTACTGATGTGTACAATGTAATCATCTACAAATAAACGCTTCAAACTGAAAAGCACTGTTCAAACCATGCTTGACAATATCGCTGATTGTCGACATAGGCCGATACGATACTTATTACATAAATAATATACCGCTACATATGTACGTATGCTTATAAGCCGGTGTCTTGCTTAACATCCTTTCGTACTTAATGGTGTACGTAGCCAAAAGATAACTAGCATATCTGTGCAACAAGGAACATCGAATAGACAAAATGGAAATTTTAGTGTTGTTAACATTTTTGATTGGTTAAGACATAAAAAAAATCAGTATATTGCATGTACGTTAAAATGGACACAATTATATGACTGTACTTATCCGTCTGATTGAAACGTTGTTTTTTCATCAACTGTGCTAGAGCCTGTTGTATGTACTGAATCTATTTCATAACATGATTTCTGCCCAACTGGTCAAAGAAATGCATGATCATACTTGGACCTTTATGTCAGTCATTAACTGCAGGGTTATGTCCTAGACATCAACAACACTATCACTACATATATGAACGGCGACAATAACAGATTCGGTAACACTAGATATTACTGTCTGTCTCACGGAGGCTTCAGCAGAACTGTTATGTACAGACAAGTTCGAGCTAGGAACCGCTGTTTCTCTGTCCGATGCCGAAAATCTTACATCTTTGTGTTCACGATTTCCCATATTTTATTCTTTATGTGGACGCCTTTCAATCCTCATCCACATGAAACGAATTTCAAACATAAACTGAAAACAATTGTGTATGATAATATGCATTATCGGAGTTAGATTTAACAATTTTGATAGATAACATGTTATCGAATGCAACTGACGTCTGACATTTTACTGTAAACTGTTTGTATTTCGAGTGATTAGTGTTAAGAGAATCTCTCATTCTTTAAATTAGTGACCAGTCATTTCCAATTTGATTGCTGGTAATACATGGATTGATTGGTGGTATCAAATTAATCAGTTGCTGGCATCACGTGAATTAATTGCTGATATAAAAATGATTGATTGCTGGTATCAAATGGATTAATTGCGGGTATCAAATGGATTAATTGCGGGTATCAAATGGATTGATTGCTGGTGTCGTGTGAATTGATTTCTGATGCTACGTGGATTAATTGCAGGTATTGATCAATCAAATGGATTTATCGCTAGTTTCGCGCCAATTGATTGTTGGTAACAAGTGGATTAATTGTATCACACCACGAATCATATTGGCATTAATGCGGCGATGATAATGAATCGCTTAGTCTTAATGTATGATGTTCTGTTATGTTATTCTATACATCGCAAACATGCATATAAGGAAAATCAAGATAGTAGAAAAAATAATCTATTAGTTTGACCGTTCGTTCGTTCGTTCGTCCGTATACATCGCTTCTCGGCCTTTTGGCTAAGATCAAAGTGTAGTATATGTTCTTCTTAACGTCTGAGACTTCGATATATATATATTTGGACACCCTATATATACGGACAAACGAACGAACATTCAAACTATTACATATATATATACGGTGTCCCAAAATATCTGTAACACTCGACCGATTTCATGTAACTTTGCATTATTTTACCAAAAACAGTGTTCATGGTTAATCAAGCATTCTCACAGAATACAACGTTACCGGAACTTCATCTATTAACTAGAATAAGTCTTTGTCATGCTATGAAACTCATATGATAAGAAAAGAAATATTCGCGAATCAAGTTTTTAATCAAGGGAGACAACTCCATTAATAGAAGTTGTTTTGAGTGTACAAAACCAAATTACTTCCCTTCATACACCAGATGTCTATATGTCATAATTGATGAAACATGTTTCTTATTGCTAGTTCTTTTTACATTTCTTGCTCATACGCTGTTCTAAAAATTGTCGGTTTGACAACGTGGCCATCAGAGCCTTTACCTTCTTTCACTTTTATTTTTAACATTTCAACACACGAATCGTCGATGCTGTTTAGTTCTGGGTCTAATCAAGTAAGTACAGATACCATGACAAAGAGTTATGAATAATGCGTTTGATTTATATCCGCCCGGTTATACGTTTGTGCTATGGTGACAAACCAAATATAAGACCTTGAAGGTACTTGTGATGTTGTATCAACGGTAACCGTATTACTGATTGAAGCCGTATATAATGAACATGCATTTACAACTTATTTGCTGTCATGGTGTATACACACCCAGTTTGGTTCGGAGGAAAAATATCAAATATCTGCTTCATTGTTTTGAACTGGACGAAGTGCCTAATGGTTATATGTAGTAAAATGTATCAGCTATCTGTAGAAACCAGTTATTAGAAATTTGATGTATACGTATGATATATGTGTTTTTGGTTCGTGTGGCCATTTTAGGCCTATTACACCATTACACATCATCCCTTCAACGTCCTAATTCCCTGCGATCTAGTCTTATCAAAATAACTATTTTTCTTCGATAGTAGGCTACTTTTAATGTTTAATTTTAAAAGTCAAATAAATGCTTTGATTTTATTGAGGCTGAATATACAATGTCATGAGACTGTTGTAGCTGTGTTTTGGATAGCAGGTGGCTTATCCAGAAGAAATATGAAATTACTATATCAACTGGTACCCGTTGACTCTGGCTGTACTGCAACATAGAAAGGGGACCAGTTTAATTACTCTAATCTTCATGCACAGCTACTGCAGCATTTTTCAATTGACCCATGGATTTTTCATGACATATTCAAATTCTTGTAAATGCGAAAATAATGCATGGACCAATATCATTGATAAATAAATGAAACAATTATTTTGTTTCCGATAGAAAAATGTCGATAACTAATGAATCCAGCAAAAAATTAATTGTATGAGAAAATAAATAAAATGAAAATGTTTTGTGAAATGATTGGGACAAAATATCTAACGCACTTTTGGAATAGTTTGAAAATTAAGACTTCCGAGCCAATTATGCAAAATTTCATTGAACAAAAACACACTTTATGAGTACATTACAACTATGAAATGAAGGAGTGATAATCTTGAGACATCAGCTGGTACCTGCTGAATATTGTATTAAGGTACATTAAAGGGGCTAAAATAACACATGTATATTTTGTCGTTTTGGTTAATTAAAATCCATTTTGACCATATAATGTAATATATATTTTAAACATTGAAACAAGAAGATACAAATACTGGATTATCCAATTTCAAAACTTTCCTATTCAATAAAATCACACGAGCTGCGATATTTAAAATTATTCTCTTTTTTTAAAATACACTTTCTCAATTTATTCTAAAGGCATTTTTATAAAATCCAAAACACTAATAATATTATCTTCTCCATTTTTGTCTCTCACTTTAACCTCACACAGCGGAAATCTGATTAAACGAAAAAGATCAAAGACAAACCGAACATGTGCTATACAGATGGTTACCTATCGATGCAATATACATGTAGTTTTTTATCACCCCACAAACGAAATTTTCGGGGATATACTGGAATCACCCAGGTTATTGGTTGATCGGTCGGTTGGTTGGTAAGTGGCGCGGTCTGCCCCCTATTTTGCGAGGGAGTATCAGACCGGTATTATACATTATACACATATATAACCTTTGCGGGTATCTAACATATCAATTATGTTTGTTTATATTTTTTAAATGAATGAAGTATAAAAATGCGTTCGAGTTATATTTCAGCGATGAATAAACAAGAACAAAAGCGGTGTTTCATATTGCAGCTAACACATTTAAGTCGAATGTGATGGAAACAGAAATACACAGAAATACAATGACGTCACGTTCATCTGTTTTAAAATGATATGTGTTCAATTTTGACAATTTCAAAACTGGCATTAAATCGGCATGCATATCTTGGTTAAAATGAGAATACCGATTAGTTGATGAATTCAGATATTTGCAATTTTTACAATATTAATCATTCAGTTTCAGTTTATAATTGAAAATTATTAATAACTATTCTCGGTCATCGATTATTCTATGTTTTTAGTTACATGTGCATATCATTGTCATCAACCTGAACTCGTTAATCAGCATCACACTGTAGATTTAGAACATACAGCGCAACCTCTTCAAAACAACATCCTCTGTGAGAAGCAAAACTATATTGTTGTTGTGAGGTCGATGCTCTGGAGAGGTTGTATTGATAGTAATATCGTAAAGTGGAAAAATCATGCTGTTGCAAAAGGGAGGTTGTTGTTCAAGAGAAGGCTGCTCTGGAAAGGTTGCACTGTATCTATCTATACATTACAAGTTTGTGTATGTACCCCTAGCTCTATCCAACTATACCACACGCTGTGTTTATTGAATTCGTATCGGCATGATAGAAGGGAAGCAATCTATGACAAAAAACAAAACAAATTATTCCCATATGAAACCTATAAGAAGACAAACTGGTTCCCGTTGACTCTGCCTGTGTGTTACAATACAACATGGAACGGGAACCAGTTTATTATGATGAATACTTTCAATGAAAGTTTGTTGCAGTTGTTTCAGGTATAAATTATGCCACAAGTTGAGACCAACACCAAGCTCCTTGCCTGATCCGTTCCAAAAAAATCGAACAAGAAACAAAAGAATTTTTACCGATTTCTCATAGGAGTCAATGAGGCGGCAACAGCAAAAATGCCCTACTTCACATACATGTACTAATGAACGATTCTCAGCCAACCATAGGTCGTATTGACCGATACTTAACGAAAAGAACAATTAAAGACATTATTCCAGATCTACAACGTAATTCAAAAGACTCAACCGCGAAATGAACATTTTCATTTTCGAATGGGGAGTTTTTAGTCGTACATCTCCGTATTCGTGTAACGATATCAACCAATTAGAAGTAAGGTAACATACTGAAGTATTTCACTTTTTTGGAAGCTTAACCAGGAGCACTGGTCAAATAATCACCAGCACAGTTACCATGGTAACATATCAGAAATGATCTTCATCCTTCCTGAACTCAACTGAATAATTTTACTTCAGAGTTTTGACATACGCCTATATTTAAACTACGTATTTATTCTTTGTATTTTTGATTGGTGTAAGCAAGGAACTAAATCTTATAATTTGTCACACTTGTGGTTATGAGTGATTTGCTCGTGAATTCGTTTCATAAATACTTTAATGCGCTGAGCGCGATCACAGGTATATCGACGTTGTAACAAGCGCCGAGTTGTTAACGTCTCCGGGCAATATAACCGATTTCATTTTTTCTGAAAATTGGTCCATGTTAATATTTCCTAATTTCTTCTGGAAGCAACAAAATGGCAGGAAAAAGAGACGTTTGTTGCGCTCAATTATTTGGCGTAACTTTGTTCGCTGTGGGTCTGGTGGGCGGAATTTCAATAGGAGGACCGGACGCCGAAGTCATGTGTAAGGTAGGCATTCTTTTCTGTTTGTACTTATCGTGAAGGTTGCTACACCACCAGCTAGATAATTCTCTCACAGTGTTTAACATGCGTAGCGATCAGTGACCTAAGTTTTTAGGTTGTACTCATGGGTCAGTTGACCAAATGGATTTGGGTCCGTCCGTCCGTCCGTCCGTCTGACTGACTGTCTGTCTGTCTGTCGATTTAGCAAACTAACACCGATGTTGTGTAGATTAAAAAACAGTGATTTTTTGCAATTTTGGGAAAGGGCCCGGATCCGGTACATCTGGAAAAAAATGCACACTGTGATGCCAAAATTGGGATTTTTAGGTCGGGAATTGGGTAAAAATGTCTTTATTTTTGGTTGGGAAAGGTCCGTTTACTGGACCCAAAAAATGCTGAAAAAAGAGTTGCATACGAAATAAAGAAATAATTATGACATAATTAAACACAGTCGCATGAGAAAACTGTCACCGCGAGTCATAGAAATACATGTACTTAAATATGTGGCCGGTTTACGAATAATTTGCGGTGCATCATATTTATTACCAAAGATAAAATATTCATTTATCTACTTCACTTGCTTTTATTGAAAAAAATGACCGAAAACGATAGTAGTGAAGGGCGGTACCGTGGTACCATCGTAGGTACTTATGGTACCACTTTTCCGACACTATGGGCGGTACTCTGGTACCAAATTTTCGGAAAATGAGGTCAAAATGTGTTGAAAAAAGGGGTGAAATTGTGAAAATTTGGCCAATTTATTGTTTTCTTATGGTACCCATTTTGGATAGGTGGGGGTACCTCATTTTGTGTTTTTGGGTACCATTTTTTGAATTGTGTTTTTTGAATTTTCAATGTGTTTGGTGTGGGGGATTTTGTTTTTAGAAATAAAGACAATTTGACCCAAGTCAATTTCTCAAAAAAACATGGTGGCCCTGAAAAGGGCCGTTGGTGGTTTGATCAGTTTGATCAGTGACTTATTTCTTCATGACTTTACCATAATGACCCCGACCATGGTCAGTTTTCTTTTTCTCAGGTTTCTTTGGTTCTGTGGTCTCATGTTTACGTTTTTTAGAGTCTTTTTTCTCCTCTGTTTTTTGGGGCTCTTGGCTATCCCATTCGTCAGTCACAAAGTGTACAGGCACAATCAGTTTGTCTGTTTTTAACTCGATTTCACGACGGAGTTGCATGACTTGCTTTAGCTGTCTTATTTCTCCCCTGATTCCTTTGAGTTCTTGTAGCATAGCCATCTCTGTAGTCGGTGGATTAGGCTGTCCATGAGTCTGTCCATTCACCACGGACTGTACTGGCTGTACATTCCCCTGTAGATTCGGCTGGCTGTACTGTGGCTGATTGTATTGGAGTTGACTGTACTGTGGCTGGTTAGTGCCATACACTGGTCCAACAGCATTTTGACCTATCAACTCAGACGATTCTAATGCTTCTTTCAGAATGTCATACGGCATGTTGTATGTCTCCATGTTAAATAATAAATAATGGCTCTGCGCCTGACAATTTATACGACAAGCGCGAACCTTTGTGAGAACATGTTAAATGACGTCACGTCATTTTTTGTTCGCTAGTGTTTGTGTTAGTTTTTGTGTTTGTTTTGTGTTTCTTTACTCCTAATAACAACAAAATAAAAACCCAAGGATCATAGTAAGCCTGCAGAATAAACGCAATCATAGCCAACCTACAAAAATATACAGTCACAGTAGAAATTGTGAGTCAAAAAATAAAATAATCATAGCAAAACGTACAAAAAAAATACACGATCACAGCCAAAAAAATGCTGGAGCCCAAAAAACACACGATCACAGCCAGCCTACAGAATACATACAATCACAGCCAAATAATGCTAGTAAAAATAACATAATCATAGCAAAAAACTTACAGAAAATACACGATCACAGCCAAAAATGCTGATATACAAAAACACACTATCACAGCCAGCTTACAGAATACATATGATCACAGCAAAAACGTACAAAAAAATACACGATCACAGCCAAAATGCTGGAGCCCAAAAACACACACGATCACAGCCAGCTTACAGAATAAAACATAACCAACCTACAAAACTATACAGAAAAAAAATGCGGTGTGACTTTTTTTATATTTGTTTTTTTTCAATTTTATTTTTAATGCAGCGAAGACTGTGTGGGGGGATTTTGCTTTTTTAGACACAAAGACAATTTGACACAAGTCAATTTCGAAATGACATGGTGGCCCTGAAAAGGGCCGTTTTTTGGGTAGAGTGACCTAATGATGTTGGCCACATCTACCCATACAAGCGGGACACCACTTGTCCCACTTGCGAATGTCGCGATCTGTGGCGGTGGAGGCCAACCTGAAAGGAGGCTCATTATCCTCCTCCCAGTTTTCAGCTGGGGTGGATTCCTGGGGGTGATCCCCCCAGTCTTCTTCCCCAGAACTGGCCACCACCACCTCCTCTGCAAAACCCTTCTTCTTTTCTTCTCGGAGTTCTTTCACCTCCATCCGCAGCTCTTCTAGCTGTATCTCCAGTTGTTCAATATACAGCCCTAAGGCTGCATATTTTTCTTTGATGAGTTTTAAAGTTCTGTGTGACATTGTAGTAGAATGAAATGACATGACGCAAATGCATTGACTTTTTATACGGCAAGCGCGAACCTGTGTGAGAACATGTTAAATGACGTCACGTCATTTCTTTTGTGTTTTGTTCAATTCTAATATCAAGAAAAAATCGGATTGACCTACTTTTTATAAAGTTATCGGATTGACCTACTTTTTGTGTATATAAACGTATGTGTCTGTGTGTTCTACATTCAATCCAAAAACATGGGAAATTGTTTACGTGCCCCTGAAGAAATCTTTGTAGAGGAAGATAGTGTACCTATCAAAATGGGGAATTTATATCCGGATCTCTCCATCTATTATGATGATGAGTTACGCGCCAATTATTGGCGCTATTTGTATTTAGCTGAAGCTAAATATTGAATACATTTCAACGGCCCTTTTTAGGGCCACCATATATTTAAGATAAGTTTTACTGTCTCTATAACAAAAACTATTTGTTTTCATTGTTTTTATTTTTACAACAAAATCACTTACAATCAGCAAAAACAAAATAACTTACAATAATACAAAAATTACAAAGTAACTTACAAATACTGTCAGAATTTAAGAACTATTCAAGAACACTGTCCAACACATCAAATGTTCCAACACATCAAATGTTCATATCGTCCATTTTCTTTTTGTCCTCTCTCTTTTTGTATTTTCGTTTCTTTTGCGGTGGATCCATTTGGTTGGCTGAGTCAACAATGAATTGATCACTCATTCCTTGTGGTGGTACTTGAGGCTTCTTTTGTGGACAGTTCGCTGCGAAATGTCCGTTTTCATGACAATGAAAACATTCATCTTTACCTATTTTTTCTGAACACGTAGTCGCATAATGTCCTTTCTTTCCACAACGATAACATTGTATATGATCCCATGTGACATGTTTCTGCTCACAAACTTGATCCACTATATTGTTTAACTCTTTTATTTTTTTCTTTAATGAATACATCAAAGAAGATTGTTGATAAATGCTATTATTATCGTCAGCTTTTTCCATTCTTGGATCGTTGTAGCTCATATTGTGAGTGACTAGAATGACTAGAGTGGTGTGGAGCAGTCCCTTTTATAAGATGTGAGTGACCTTGAATGCGACCTTGAAGGTAACCTTGAATATATTATGAATATGACCTTGAATGTAACCTTATAGATCTCTTGACCTTGAACATCATATCTAAAAGAGGAGTGTGAAGGACTATAGGATTCATAATCATGTCAGACACCGACAGTGACAGCCATGAGCCTCCAGCCAAACGAACAATGTTGGAGCATGTACGAGAGTATTATCAAATACAGTCTCGTATGGAAAGAAAATCAAGGAAATTCAAGATGCAGTCTAGAGTGTATGATGTGACATTTCAACCGTACGATCGGTCGTTTGAATTTACAAACCGGTTGTTTCATGATATGATGAATCAACTTTATAGGACATGTCAAGTAAGATCCAATGATAGAGTCCGTGTATCCATACAGCATCCTCATTTGGAATTTGGAATTCATATTCCATTTGATGTGGCATCTCGTATCAATGGAGATGTAGTATTGGATGAAATTGAACGAGTGGCCCAGAGCAACCGTGAGTTTAAGATTCATGACGGAGAAGCACAGATGGAAATTACACATATTGCTATGCCACAAGGTTCGGGAAAAAAGACATTCAAGTCGGCAAACGTACTCAACATGGTGAAATCAAAGAGAAGTGTGGTGTGTATTGACAATAGTAAGGACTCGATGTGTTTAGCTAGATCTATTGTGGTTGGTATGTGTAAAGCGAATCAAAATCAAACCCCGGAATGGAAAAAACGATGGAATCTCATACGTCAGTCTAAGAAAAATCTACAACAACATGAAGCTGAAGCCTTATTAAATCAAGTGGATATTTCATCGGAGCGTGCTTGCGGTATAGAAGAATACAACAAGTTACAAGATTACCTCTATCCCAACTATGTCATTAAAATTCATTCACAACATTATGGAAATGAATTATTATTCAAACCACCAGCGATGACTGAAAAAAGTCGGGTGATTCATATTTTTCATCATGACAATCATTATGATAGTATAATATCGATCACAGGATTTCTTGGACGGAGTTATTATTGTGAATGGTGTGATGGGGGTTATGATCACCGTGAAGCCCATCAATGTCGAAACATTTGCCAGTGTTATGCCCACACCCTATGCCCCGTGGAACAATCCATTCAATGCCCTGATTGTTATCGAGTATTTCGAAGTCAAACCTGTTTTGATCGTCACAAAACAAAAAGTGGAAAACAACGTAAAACCATCTGTGAGTCTGTATGGAATTGTAGAAAATGTGGACAAAAAGTTGTAGGAACAAAACGAAGTCATATTTGCCCAGGGCAAAAGAAATGCAAGTATTGTGAAAAAATAGTAGGACCGGATCATGAGTGTTACATTCCAACGTATGTACCACCTGATAGAAAAGGCAGGCAACCCGAAGTCCCCTTCATCTTTTTTGACTTTGAGTGTCGTTTTGATTCTGGAGAACATATACCTAACTTTTGTGTAGCGCAACGCGCCTGCGGTGAATGTATGTGTAAGTCAGTGCAAGATCCATGTGAGTATTGTGAAGAAGTGAATGAAGCAAGACAAATGGTATTCCGTGGAGAAAACACGTTGGAACAATTCTGCACGTGGCTATTCAATCCCACCCATCGAGGATCTACAGTGATTGCTCACAATGCTCAAGGTTACGATGCCCAGTTTATTCTTAGATATTGCGTTACCCACGGGACAGCTAAACCACAACTGATTATGAATGGAAGTAAAATCATTCTGCTACGAGTGCATGGAATACGATTAATTGACTCACTCAGTTTCCTAAGTATGCCACTCTCAGCTTTTCCTAAGACATTTGGATTGACTGAGTTAGCTAAAGGATGGTTTCCATTTTATGCCAATACCTTATCCTATCAGGATTATGTGGGACCTTACTTACCGCTACATTTTTACAAACCTGACAGTATGAAGCCAGAGCAACGTCAACAATTTCTAACTTGGTACCATGAGAAAAAAGGTGATGAATTTGATTTTCAAAAAGAAATGGAAAAATACTGTAAATCAGATGTGGATATTTTAAGACGTGGTTGTGGTGAATTTCGTCAACAATTGTTAGCCAGTGATCAAATTGACCCCTTTACGGAAGCGACCACGCTAGCCCAAGTGTGTAATAAAGCCTGGCGGAAAAATTCCATGCCACCTCATAGTTTAGCCGTGATTTCTGATGCAGGATATCCTAATAAAACTCGGTATTCCATGAAAAGCATACGTTGGTTACAAATGACTGCTGTAACTGAAGGGATTCATATTCGTCATGCCTTGAATCACAAAGGCGGAGAAGTTAAAATTGGACCCTATTATGTGGATGGGTATTGTGAAGAGACAGACACCGTGTATGAATTCATGGGATGTTGGTTTCATGGCTGTCCCACCTGCTTTCCCAACCGGGGTACCATCAATCCATATACGTTGAAAAGCATGCATCACGCCTATGAAGACACACAAAAAAGACTCGAGAATTTGAAAGAACAAGGATATCCATTAGTGGTCATGTGGGAATGTGAATTTGATCAACGTTGTCAAAAAGACCCTGAGTATAAAACCAGAGTAGAACGATTTTATGTGGGTCAAGACCCTATTCAACCCAGGGAAGCTTTGTTTGGAGGCCGTACCAATGCCGTCCGACTGTATCATGAAGTAGAAAAAGACCAAGAGATCAAATATGTGGACATTTGTTCCCTCTATCCCTATGTCAACAAGTACAGAGAGTATCCATTAGGCCATCCCGTGATTTTGAGTCAAGAGCAAATTGATCCACACCGTCTTGAGACATACAAAGGATTGATTAAATGCCGTGTTCTTGCACCGCAAGATTTATGGATGCCTGTCTTACCTATGCACTGTAATAACAAAATGGTATTTGCTCTCTGTCGTACCTGTGCGGAAGAGGAGTTAGATTATTGTACACATACACTGTATGAACGGGCATTGTATGGAACGTGGACTCATGTCGAATTGGCAAAAGCCATTTCTTTAGGGTATAAAGTATTGAAAGTCTATCATGTATGGCATTGGGATGAATGGAGTACGGACGTGTACCGTCAATACATTGACAAATACTTAAAAATGAAGCAAGAAGCCAGCGGGTATCCTCCCGGCGTGGACACAGAGGAAGATAAATGGAAATTTAAACAAGATTATTTGGAAGCAGAGGGAATTCGCTTGGAACACGTGAAAAAAAATCCAGGAAAAAGAGCTTTTGCCAAAACCATGTTGAATTGTTTATGGGGTAAAAATGCTCAAACCAACCTGTTACCAAAAACGGAGTATGTCCATAAATTGGATCGTTTCTATGAGATTCTGAATGATCCTAAAAAGTCGGTGAAATATGCCGAGTGTTTTGATCATGATGAATTCGTACTGATGAATTTCACGGATGAATCGGATCGAGCTGATCCCCATTCTTCTTCTAATCCTGTCGTGGCTTCTTTTGTGACGGCTTATGCTCGATTAGAACTGTACAAAGTGCTTGAACCTCTGGGAAAAAGGGTACTCTATTTTGATACGGACAGTTGTATGTACATTTATGACCCTCAAGAATACAATGTACCGATTGTCTCCAGTCGTTTGGGAAAATGGACGGATGAAGTGCCTCATGGACGTATTGTAAAATATGTTGCTTTAGGTCCAAAAAACTATGGCTATGAATACATTGAAAATGGAGAACGACATCAGGCGTGTAAAGTGAAAGGCATTACATTAGACTATAATGCAACTCAACAAGTGAATTTCAATAGTATGGTGGACTGTGTGAAAGACAGAGAACATTATTCTACCGTAGTTGAATATGCGTCTAGGATTAAACGCCATAGAGATAGAACAGTGACGAGTGAGAAACAAATCAAAACATTTCGTTCTGTGTATACCAAACGGATCATCGTCGATGATTACATGACTGTTCCTTATGGATATCTGCATGACTGACCTTGACCTTGTTGTTTTTTGGTCATAAAAAAAAACCTTGACCTTGTTGTTTTTGGATATATAAATGGTGCAGACGTTGTCGTAGTCGTAGTAGTGGTCGAATACAAACAGAAACACAAAACAAAAATACAAAATACAAAACAGAAAACAGAAAGAAACAAAAGTATGGATTGGATACCGTTACTTCCTATAGAGTTAAGACTTAAAATCTATCGTTATGTGATAGAGGCTAACACTAAACCATGGAAGATGGAGTTAGTACATGCATGGGCGACCCATGGTGCTATTCATAGTTTACAACGTATGGACCCTGGACGGGTAGATAGACTATTAGAGGATGTCAGTGAACGCCAGGATTTGACTGTCAGTCAGAAATTACCTATGGTACGAAAGTTTAATCTAATTCAACAAAAATTGGATCGCATGATATCGACTGGATGGGTGTTTTGTATCCACGATGCTACTTTGAATGATATATCTGCATTAACGAATGCATTTAAACCTACGGACAATGTCATATGGTTTAGCATGGCTGAAGAAGACAATGGGATATCTCAACCTGGATGGCGAGTGTATTCCCAATACAAACTACGCGGTATCCTGTTATTTAAGGAACCGATCCCTTTCACTGAGGTCAGATCGATTCTATCCTACCGTGCTGTGTTCTTTAAACAAAAACATCATTTACGTGTAGTGACACAAACTATTGATGCTCTTCATGCGGATGTACCTAGACTTATTATGAATGCGGGGAATATTCCATTATGGACAGACCATCGAGACGACCCCGATATGTGAGTTTATTTTACATTTTGGATTTTGAGTTGTACAGAGAAACTTTATTCAGTATTGTACTAGATGACCTTGACACGGTCAAGGACATTCACGCCTGGATTCTGAATCCGCATACGTTTGAACTATTTAAACGGATGATTCATCAGGCGATGATCAATGCACATTTAGACTTGAAAGCTATCCATCGAGACGATTGGAATACATACGTGGTGAATAACAAGAAAGTGATTCAAACCATTCAAGAATGGAACAGTTTGATATTATGAAGCATACCATGTTAAGAAAAGCATTGATTTTTGCTTTTCGCATGAAAATACCTGAAGGTCATCATAGTGGAGAATGGATTCGACAACGTTTGAGTACACCAGAACTGTTTGAAGAATTTAGACATGGACTTCATGTGATGAATTCATTTTATAAACAGACAGTGCCACTAGACTTTAGTGAAACGGATTGGATGAACCATGTAGTGAACAAGGACGAAGTCATCACTTTTCTGAGTGAATATGGACATTCAGAATGTGTGTTTGAATTTTCGGAGAAAATACTTCCACCACTTCATGACTTTTGTTGTCAGTGTTGTAACTGTGTGTCAGTGTAACTATTGTATGTTTAGTGATCACAAAAAAAGTTGACATGTCAAAATGTAAAAAAAATTATTGTTAATGTCACTGTTGTATATTTTAGTGATCACAAAAAGTTGTTGTTGTTGTTGTTGTATGTAAAAAAAGTAAAAAAAAAAAAGTCAATAAAATACTTTTGTTTCATTCACTTGATGTTAGTTGTGATTGTCACGTCATGGAGTCCAGTTTATTGTTTAAGCATCCTTGTAATATGTTTATCTCAGGTCCGAGTGGATCTGGTAAAACACAATTTGTCAAAAAGATGTTGACTTACAAATCGGATCTGTTTCAAGTGGTACCTGAGCGTATCGTATGGTGTTACAAAGAATGGCAAACAGCCTATGCTCAGTTACAAGAACAGGAACCCCACATTCAATTCTTACAGGGTATTCCTGAGGATGAGGAGGAGTTGGTGGAGGATACCTCCATTCCCCATTTAATTGTATTTGATGATATGCTTGGGGATAAAGATGAAGAGAAAATTAAATTATGGTTTACACGAAAAGGTCATCATCGTAATGCCAGTGTTATTTACATTACACAAAACATGTTTCAACAATCGAAAGCCAGTCGTACATTAAGTTTAAATGCACATTACATGATCTTATTTCAAAACACAAGAGATAAAGGACAAATCAAAGTATTGGCGAATCAAATTCAATTGCCACACTTGTTACCCGCGTATCAAGATGCGATCTCTACACCCCATGGGTATTTAGTGATTGATTTTCACCCTCAAACACCAGACACGTATCGGTTGAGAACCGATATTTTTCATCATTGGATCACTGGAGAGGAACGTGGTCCGACGGTGTATATATAAAGGAGATAGAACTTAGAGAGTCATCATAGTCATCATGGCAGACAGAATGAACACCATAGCTCAGTCGCTAGAACATTTGAGTCAGGAACGTGATCCTGCTCAACGGGAGCAATTGTTACGATCAGGATTAAAAGAAATGGTCAAATGGTTTACGTTAGCTGCTAAAGTGATTTTACAAAAGAAATTGCTGTTACCTAAACAAACACAAAACTTTATGCAAAAACATCAGCATGAACTAGAGCAGTTAGGTGATGATCAAGTGGATGTGGACACCAAACGTCAACTCATATTAAAACCAGGAGGGAGTGGATTTCTTGGAGGGGTCATGATACGAAGTTTACTTCGATGGAATGGTCAAAAGACCATTCGTAAATTTGGCCCTAAGAAAACACCTGCAAAAAGAACGCCTAAAAAGAGAGCTCCTGCAAAGAAGAGAGCTCCTAGAAAGAAACGTTCTCCTAAAAAGAAAGCTCCTGCAAAGAAGAGAGCTCCTGCAAAGAAAAGAGCTCCAGCAAAAAGAGCTCCTGCAAAGAAACGTTCTCCTGCAAAGAAAAGAGCACCTGCAAAAACTCCTAAAAAGAAAACACCAGCATTTACAGTTTCACCCACAATCGATGAACGTTTTATCACCCTTCGACGAGGTTCCCGTGGATCTTCCCGTGGATCTTCTTTATCTAGAAATGGGAGTTTATCTAGAAATGGGAGTTTATCTAGAAATGGGATTTATCTTCTTCTTCTTTAAGTGGATCACCTCCCAATGGGTTGTCACCTCCTTTATCTAGAAATGGATCTCCTTTATCTAGAAATGGATCACCCCAGAGTCCAACTCAATCACTATCCAACTCTCCTATTTACACGGCAACACGATGGTCACCTCCTGCCACCAGTACTCCTATGACAACTCCAATGAAAACTCCAATGAAAACTCCTATGAGAACGCCATTGAGAACTCCTCCCAGGACGCTAAGAAGCCGTTTGAGTTTGAGTTCTTCTTCTTCCAACAGTGGGTCAAGCAGTTTGAGTTCTTCTAGTGGGTCAACCAGTACATGTTCGACCTGTGGATCAAGCAGTTTAAGTTCTTCAAGCAGTACATGTTCGACCTGTGGATCAAGCAGTTTGAGTTCTTCCAGCAGAAGCAGATCCAGAAGCAGATCCAAAAAAAGCAGATCCAAAAGTGGGTCAAACAGATCCAGAAGCAGTAAAAGTTCTACTTCGTACATCAGTTCTTCATCACCAGATACCCCTGTGACTCGATTTTCACCCTTGAAATTATCGCAATTATCAAGACAGATGGTATTGAAACCTATCTTACAAGGACGTGTGAACTTAATGAGAACCCTACCGATGAGTTCAGCTTCTAAACAAGCCTTAGATGCTTTATATAAACAGTGATGTATGAAACAACAGCATCAGTTGATATCATGGCTCCAAAGCGTCCACTCCTACACAAGTACGGTCATCTGGTGTTGGGTTTAACTCAAGCCCCAGAGGGAATGAGAAGAAAGATGATACAAAAAGCACCTAAAGAAGTGATTCAATGCGTCTCCGAGTGTTGTCACAATGTTTTAAAAGGCAATGTTGCCTTATCCCCCACTCAAAAGCAAAGGTTGAAGTCCAAGCGTCAACATCTCCGTACCTTAGCAGATAAAAAAGTATCGATTCAAAAAAAGAAACGGGTGTTAAATCAAAAAGGAGGATTATTTCCATTATTGGCGCTCGCTCCAGTCATTGCTAAAGCTGTAGCGGCAGGGGCACTCAGTGGTGGAGTGGCTCAACTCGTGAAAAAAATATGAAGAAAATGGCTATTGTCCCGTTTAAAATGCTAGAAGAGATGAATCGATGGAAATCAGAACAGCGACCACGTTTACCTCCTCCCCCACAAGTCACACAGACCTCTGATTTACAGAAACAAATGGGGAAGTTCTACAAAATGAATCCTTGTCCGAATCAGAAAAGGCACAACACTATGGACAAGTCTTACAAAAGTTTCAATTGTCACATCAAAAAGCGCGTGAACCCACCATGCCACCTCCAGCAGTTCCAGCACCAGCTCAAGCTCAACCACCAGCAGCTCAAGCAGCAGCTCCCGATAGACTAACCCTAGCCGATAGGATTCTTGAAAGTGTTCCCCAAACCATGCGTCGAAAAACTCAACTCTTATTACACTTTCTTCAAAATCATCCTCATATGTCATGGAATGAACAAGGTGTTTTGGAATATGATGGAAAACCCATACAAGGATCCAACATTATAGATTTAGTCAATGATGTGATTCGTCAAAGAAAAGGGTCTAGCCCTAAAGGATGGGAACAGTTTTCTCGTGGATTAAGAGAAGTCAATGTACCCCAAGAAGTGGTAGGAAATAAACGGAGATGGTCCTGGATACAACAACCCGAGTCAGACTCTGAGGAAGATGAATTTTACGATAGTTTTGTCGATCCTTCTGCGTCTTTTACTTCTTCTCCTAGGAAGAAACCAGCGACTTTTACTTCTTCTCCTAGGAAGAAACCTATAAAACAAGAAAAAATCAAACCAGAGCCTCAGTGGGAACCTTACTAGACTCTTACTACTACTACTATGGATCCCAAAGTAGATACCGTGTTACAGAAGATCTATTATGATCCCTTACATCCTGCTGCTTTTGGAGGGATACGCCGTCTCTATAAGACAGTGCGAGCTCATGGCATTACTTTGAATCAAGTGCGATCCTGGCTAAAAGGACAAAAGACGTATACCTTGCATAAACCTATCCGTCGGAAATTTTCAAGACGGAAAACCAAAGTGGGTGGTATCGATCATCAGTGGCAGGCGGATTTGGCGGACATGCAATCCTTAGTCAAACACAACACACCGTATCGATATCTGTTGTGTGTCATTGATGTATTTTCAAAATATGCTTGGGTCGTTCCACTCAAGGATAAAACGGGACTCACTTTGATTGAAGCGTTTCGCTCTATTCTGAAAACAAGACAACCTAAAGCGCTGCAGACGGACAAAGGCACTGAATTCAAGAATCAAAGATTTCAAGCGTTTTTAGAGAAAGAAGGTATTCACTATTTCACGACTGAAAATCCAGAAACCAAAGCCAGTGTAGTAGAACGTTTTCAACGTACTTTGAAATCCTACATGTGGAGATATTTTACCCATCATCACACACGACGATATATTGATGTATTACCAGATCTGGTGCAAGCCTATAATCATCGATTTCATCGAAGTATTCAAATGGCACCTGTATCCGTGAATGAACACAATGAATCTGAGGTGACCTTGACCTTGTATGGAAAAAAAGAAAAAAAGAAACCACCACAAAATCTTCATGTGGGAGAGATTGTGCGCATCAATAAAACCAAACGTACCTTTGATAAAGGCTATCTACCAAACTGGACGACTGAAGTATTTAGAGTGACCCATGTCAAAAGAACTTCACCTCCGACCGTCCAATTGACAGATTTAGATGGAGAACCTATTCTGGGTTCGTTTTATCTCTCTGAAATACAATCTATAAAAGACGATGGTATCTATGAAATTGAATCAGTGTTGGCTCGTCGTAAGAGAAAAGTAGACGGGAAAATAAGACAAGAAATTAAAGTACACTGGAAAGGATACCCTTCGAAATTTGACAGTTGGATTCCTGAATCTCATCTTGTTTAAATACAGCATGTCTCAGTCTGACACAGCCAGTGTGGCCGTGAGTACCTCAGTGAGTACCTCAGAGTGTACCTCAGAGCAAATCAGACCCATTGAGCCGAAGAACAAGGTCGCCTTTTTTGCCCAAATTGCGGTGGTGTTTATCATTATTAGCGTGTCACTCTTTAATTTGTGTTTTGAACGACCCGATCGTGAATTGTGGCTCCTGCTTTTAAGTAGTTCTCTGGGTTATATTCTACCGAATCCCTCTTTGAAATTCAATAAACCCAAACCAGCATGAGTTCGTTTTACATTACCCTGATGAGTGACAGTTCAATGGATCTGTTCCCAGACAATACCCAATGTTGTTTTCGTACCAAACTACTCAAACCCATCCATCTCAATAAACAAGACTGGGAAATTGGTTTAGTAGAAATGATTGTACCTAGTCAAGTCATTAATATCACGGAGGAAGAGCGACATTTTTCCATTGTCACACGGGATCCTATCCTGGCCAAAACGTTTGAGGCTTTTCCCCATTACTGTCTTTTCCCCAATGATGAAAAAGGAATACGTCTTTGTATTCCGGTAGGAACTTATGTTACACCACAACATCTGATAGAGACTCTGGACAAAGTCATTAAAGATTATCTAGGTCAACTGTTTAGAGAGAAAAACCTCCGTTTTACTGTAGGTTTCTCAGGAACAAGTAAACGTATTAAGATGGATAGTTCAAAGAACTTAGGCATTCAGTTTCATCCTAGTATGTTTATGAAATTGGGTGGGTCTCCTCATAGTGCTCCTACCATTTATTTAACTGAGAATCCAGATCCATTTCCTCACGGGGTAGACTTGAACATGGGTCATAATCATTTGTTTGTCTATTCTGACCTGGCGGCTTATACCTATTTGGGAAACATTGAAGCTCCCATTTTACGTGTGGCTCCTTTTGACCCGAGAACCAAAGCAGGGACTAATCCACATATTCATTTCGAGTTCTTGAATGTACACTACGTGCCACTGGCTAAAGCCCACTTTGACACCATCGCCATCCATATAAGGGGTGACACAGGGCAACCCATTCAGTTTATTCATGGGAAGTCTATGGTGAAGCTACATCTACGCCAACGACAATGATGCCTATATACCAAGGTCAACCTCGTCAGTATGGACAGGGGCTAGGATCTATGTTTAAGAAAGCCATGAAACGTATCATGCCTTTACTGAATCCTTTGGTTCGATCTGGAGTTCGAACCTTGAAAAAAGAAGGACTCCAGCAAGGAAAAGCGGCCATGCAAGAGATCATGTCAGGATCCAACCCTAAAAAAGCGATACGAAAAAGAGGAGCTAACGTATTGAAAAATGTAACCGCATCCTTGTTACGTGAAGTCACCAAAAAACCTAAGAAAAGTATAAAGGCGAAACCCATCAAGAAAAAACCTCATTCGAAACTTCATCGTCGTCGAGTGAAGCAGGCCAGACCACTTGATATTTTCGACTAAAAGAAAAAAGAAAAAAACAATCATGATGCAACACGGTTCTTGTGAATGTAGTAAGACAGAATTGGACGTGTCTGTCGTTCCCCCTACGATGACTGCCATGCAGGAGGGACAATGGACTGAGCATTATCCCATTTCTGCCCTGGATAATAATGCTCCTATTGAATTCGTGATTCCTGCACAAGTAGAAAAATGGACAGATCTGAATCAGTCTTATCTGTATATGAAAATCAAAATTATACAGGCGGATAATTCCGACTTGGCGAATGACAGTGAAATTGCGACCGTCAATAACTTTTTTCACAGTATGTTCAGTAGCATCGATGTGTATCTGAACAATAAACTGATCACCAGCAATGCGGACACGTATGCCTATCGTGCTTACCTAGGAAATTTACTCTCCTTCAATCCAAGTTGTAAAAGCACTCAGCTTCAAGCATTAGAATTATGGGCCGCAGATACCCCTGGTCAGATGAATACCAAAGTCCATGATGGAGATAACAAGGGTTATGTGGAAAGGCGAAATCGTGTCCATCAAAGTCGTGTAGTGGAACTATGTGGTCGACTTCATTTGGATCTGGTGATGCAAGATAAATATTTACCTAATGGGATAGAAATACGTCTAAGACTGAACAAAGCATCACCCAATTTCTGTCTCATGGCTGCTGCACCTGCAAAAATCAAGTTTATGGAAGCAGGTTTCAATGTGAGAACCGTGGATTTACTCCCTGTGGTGGCCAATCAACTCAATCAACACATTGCTCAACACAACATGAAAATTCCCATCCGACGGACTGAGGTGAAAACCTTTACTATTCCTAACGGGCAACGTTCCAAGATTGAAGATCATTTATTTCAAGGTCAATTACCAAAACGATTGATCATTGGTATGGTGAGAAACGGAGATATGAATGGGGATATAGGGACCAATCCTTTTGATTTCCGTCATTTTGATCTCAATCATCTGGAGGTCAGTATTGATGGAAAAAGTATTCATAACAAACCGTTTCAACCCAATTTCGAAACGGGAGAATGTCTACGGTCCTACATGTCACTCTATCAAGCCACAGGAGCTCTTGGACTTAATCGTTCCTTTGGATTGAGTTTGAATGATTATCAACACGGTTACACACTCTGGGGACTGGATTTGACAGCCGATCAAGGTTGCGAGGAAGGTCAACTCCATCCTATAAAAACGGGGAATCTGAGATTGGAATTTCACTTTGCCAGAGCGCTAGGACAAGCTATTAACGTGATTGTGTATGCGGAATACGATAATCAGATTGAAATCAACCAGTTTAGAGAAGTACTTTTAGATTATTGATGGAAAAAATGGAACACAAACAAAACTTTAAAATGCAATGGTTGAATCTAGAAAAAATGGACATAGATAACATGGAACCAGGACAAGACTTTGAAATGCAATTATTGGCGTATCCTTGTGATACAAGTGAACGAACGGAATCCTTGCGAGAGGGATTGAACCACCATGTGACAGAAGCACTTCAAACGTTGATTTATGATCAAGTGCATAAAGACTGTTACGGTTGTCAAGTGGATCATCCTAGTCAAGTACAACATGTCCTGTGCTTATTCACGGACACATCAGAGTGGACAGAACTGTACATTCAAAAAGCGATTCAAGATTTGGATGTGTTCAAGGTCATGGAAAAGTGGTATCCTGAACTCGTGACCTTGACCGATAGGGAAAAAGGAGATGCCTGTCGATTATGGATTCAGTTTAAAAACGAACTCTATCAGAATCAGTCAGAACTGAACGATTCCTGGATAAGTGTATGGGCAGAACGTGTGAATAGACATTGGCATTATGGAGACGAATGAACTTCAATACATCTTAGATCATTCACCGATGTTATCGACATTGCATGCTCGTGTTTGTGCAAAAGATCAGTTACCTTCGGAGAATCCTCATCATATAAAGGCTTATATTGTGAATACACACAATGCGAATCAACCAGGAGAACACTGGGTGGCTATTTACATCAAAGACCATACCATCGTGTACTTTGATTCTTATGGACTACCACCCTTTGAGGAGATTCTCTCTTTTGTGAAAAAACATTCAAAAACGTATCAGTGGAATGCATTGTGTATACAAGGGAATGTTTTACCTGTGTGTGGTGTGTATTGTATATTCGTTCTGGACTTTATTTCTCGTGGATGTGACCTGAACCAGATCCTTCTGACTCGATTCAAAGTGCTAGAGGATAGACCAGGAGATAACGATACGTATGTGACCCGTTGGTTTGAACAATATTATGGCACTTATTATAGACAAGCTCAGTATGTGAACAAATGTGGACAAAAGTGTTTTGGACGACACAATGATAGAATAGGAGGTGAAAGACATTTGCAATATAGAATCATGAATACAAACATGATGTATTATTCACTTTAATTTGTTTTTTGAAAAAAATCTTGTTCTGTTTAAAAATATGTACAAAAAAAAGTGCTAACAAAAACAATATGTACAAAAAAATGTTCTGTTTAAAAAATATGTACAAAACATGTTGTTCTACCAAAAAAAATGTACAAAAAAATGCTGTTTTGTTTAAAATGCTTGATTTACAAAAACATAGGGTTCATTATTGTTCTATGTTTAAAACATGTGGTTCGTGTTGAATAAAAATATAAAAAAATAATACCACCTGTTTGTTTTACTTTGTTGGTATTAGGAGTTAAGAAACACAAAACAAACACAAAAACACACCAAACACTAGCGACTAAAAATATGGACGTGACGTCATTTAACATGTTCTCACACAGGTTCGCGCTTGCCGTATAAAAATCCAATGCATTGCGTCACGTCATTTCATTTCCTTCTAAGCGCTCAAGATGAATGCATTGTTGAATCAGCTAGAAACGGCTAGACAATTGACGGCACGACAGGCTAGGGTATGGCGGAACATCCGTCAACTGGCGGCTAATGTGGTCAACAAGAGAGAACAAGAAGAACGGGCTATTGGTGAGTCCATGAATTGTATTGAAGTAGATCGCTATCATCAACGTGATGAAATGATTCGAATGAGACAACATTTTCTGAATCTTGAGAAACGAAACCAGAGACCCGCCAGGACAGCTAGTCCTCGGCGACAGCGGCGGCGTGAGCAACAGGCTGCTAGAGATCGGGCTCTGAATAGACTCAGAGAGCGAGAAAGTAGACAACAGGCTATGGATGATATCGAGGCGAAGGAGCAGGCCGATAGGGAACGGGCGTTTGCCGAGTACGAGTCAGAACAGAGGCAGAAAGAACAAGCTGTCTGGGAACAAGCAGCTAGGGAGCAGGCTGAATTTCAGTCTGAGATCAGACAGCAAAGACAAGGGCTGGAAGCGTATTATCAGCAGAAAGCTGAAGAAGAAGACCATTGGCAATTGATTACCACTGCCGAGAGAGAGTACTTTCAACCCTCTGTTCCAGAACAAGAATGGTACTGCGGGGACCCGACCTGCCGAGACTGTTATCCTCAACAAGATTGGTACTGCGGGGACCCCACTTGTCAAGACTGTTACTCTGACAAGCGTAAGGTCTACGTCAAACAGGAGCCTGCTGCTAACTAGTACTACTACAAAAAATACCAACGGTCCTTTTTAGGACCAAACTGGTCTAATGACCACCACCAACGGCCCTTTTCAGGGCCACCATGTTTTTTGAGAAATTGACTTGGGTCAAATTGTCTTTATTTCTAAAAACAAATTCCCACACCAAACACATTGAAAATTCAAAAAACACAATTCAAAAAATGGTACCCAAAAACACAAAATGAGGTACCCCCACCTATCCAAAATGGGTACCATAAGAAAACAATAAATTGACCAAAATTTCACAATTTCACCCCTTTTTTTCACACATTTTGACCTCATTTTCCGAAAATTTGGTACCAGGGTACCGCCCATAGTGTCGGAAATGTGGTACCATAAGTACCTACGATGGTACCACGGTACCGCCCTTCACTACTAACGATAACGCAAAACTTTTTTAAAAAATCAAATTCCACGAATTTACGTCTACACGGAATAGTAATTTGAGTGAAACCCGCGAAAAATTGAGTCTAACGAAAATAAATGGTACCACAGAATGTGTTCGTTGTATGATTGATTAGTGTATCATAATACCAAAGGTATTTATATTTTATTATTGAAGTACCGAATCGTTTACAATTTTTCCGTACATTAGTAGAATGTATTATTATACACGACCTAAGTTTAGTAGTTGTACATCGTGAAAAACAAGATTTTAATCTCTTCCTGTGGAGTTTGTACATTAAATACGGATGCAATAAATTCTAAATAAGATGAGAACTGTTAAACGTTTATAATATGAGTGGTTCTTTTTTCAGTAATTTTATTTGCCTGAACGATATGACAAGTGAGATACCAATGCGCCGTTTTTGTCACTTATGAAACATAAAATCACAGCACATTAACATACCGAGACAACGTGCTAAATCGAATAAGCTGTGCAAATCAATCATTGAAAACAAAAAACCTACCAATAATACATCTCGAAATCTAAAGGGTCAAAATAACAATTATTATTAGACAAGATTTCACAAAGGGATAGTATAGAAACATACGCTGTTAATAAAAGTCCACATATCGTGTATTAGGTTCAAATTTGAAAATCTGTTTGCAAGTAAAACTATAGAAATAACATTATGAATTTGTTTTGTGTTCAAGCCATTGCTTGTAGTTGTAGTTGTAGCTTGTAATAAATGATTCCTCGTAGACTATAATAATTATAGATGTGCGGGATGTCTTTCTGGTGCGGAAGGCACGTCTTCAAACCAGATCTAGAAGGGGCTCCATGGTCGAGTAGTTATGGCCTCTAACTAGTAATCACTAGCCCTTCAGCGCTGTGAGTTCGAATTCCACCGGGACAAAATTTCACATGTAAGGAAGCTGTCCAGCTAGCTAAGGGAGGTTAGTTTGGAGGTCTTCCTCTGCCGTTAAAGCTGGTAAAGTCGCCAGATGACTGGCTGTTAGTGCGACGCTAAACCCTAGTGAGAATAAACCTGATCATACCGAATCCTGTATGGTCCACATTAAATTTCAGTAGCACCACGCGATAATTATCATTTTAAGTATTTTTTAACATAACATAGTCTTTATTTGGCATAAAATTTGCATAGCATATCTATAGCCAATCAATACAAATATATGTATATAACTTGTTACAAGAATATTTACAAAAAACAATGTACTATATAATTCTAAACAATTTACTGAGAGACGGTACAAAATTACAATGTAGTATACCTCTTAAAATCCATATTGATAAGTAGTTGTTGTTGTTGTCACTAGTTTTTAATTATTCTTTTGTTTGAAATGCAAAGTATAAATATTTGGATAAATTGATTATTTCTTTTGGATTATTAAACATTAGTATTTCGAACTTTTTACTGTTGGCCATCTACAGAAGTATGGTTTAAAGTATTGCTATCTTAAATTGTAATAACTTGGACAAACTAGAAGGAAATGAAACTCGTTTTCTATCACATTCATGGAACATTTTTGACATTTTCTTCCATCTAGGTATTCCTTGGTGTCTACCGTTTTCGATTGCTAGGGTATATGATGAGAGCCTAAATTTTGTTATCGCAATTCTGAACTTGTTTGTTTTAATTCTGAACTTGTTTGTTTTAATTCTGAACTTGTTTGTTTTAATTCTGAACTTGTTTGTTTTAATAAAATGTACTCGTACTTAACGTTCTTGACTGAACTCGTGTTTATAAATGCAATCGGAAGCTAATCGACCCGTATTGTTAATGTTTGCATACCGGTGCTGCTTTTAAATGTCTAATATTCTGTTTCTCATATGGGAATGAAATTATGTTTATTTGCATTATGAGTTATCCATAGGTTTAGCATTCCTATTTCTTGCAGAATAGTTTTGATACGCTAAGCCCAATTCTGTTTCCTGTATGAATTTTCATTGTTAGCTTCATTTTTTAGAATAATGTAATTTTTCTAAGCAAGCTATTTTCATCGAGATTAATTATTTTTAGCCAATATTTGATGAGTATTTTTTTCTTTAAATTTCATCGGATATCATCCAAGTTCTCCACATAAACCGTAGATTTTCTAACACTAAGCACTTTTCGCAGAAACTTGCAATGGACTATCTAAATATCTTTTGCTTCGCCACAATTAAGAATAGGGCTTACAAGACTATCAAATAATATATATTTATCTTCAGCTTTTAATTCTAATTGGTTGAATACTGTGAACAAATTGTGAAGCGTATAAAGAACATGTCGCGCGAGATTTTCTGCGTGCGATTCCATAGACCGTTCTTAAATAGCGTTACTCCTGAATATTTGAATGGTGTTACAATTTCTAACGTTTCGTTATTTATTTTGAAATTATATGAGGAATGTCGTCCCAGTTCGAATGTTATTATTATTTTCGTTTTTTGTATTGATTTTCATACCCCAGTTTAGGCAGTATAGATTAAGATCATTGAGCATAGATTGCAAAGCTTCTGGTGTATGTGCAAAAATACTGCACCATCAGCGAATAATAGAACAGACAACTTTAATTCATACTTTGTAAACACATCATCAATGTCATCATTTATGTTAATTACCAGATCGTTAACAAAATAAAGGAAAGTAAACTGGAACTAGGATCTCCTTGTTTTGCACCAATGTTGGATTCAAAAAAAGAGATAAATTTTTTGAAGTTCGCTGCCGCTTTGACAGATCTATACATACTTTGAATCGCTTTAACAAATTTAGAGATGGCATTTTCTTGGAACAGTTTCATGAATATATACGCAAGTTTTAACTTATCGAAACATTTTTCGAAATTGACAAAGGCTGAGTAAAGTTTTTTCCATGTGAAAACGTTTTATGACTGAATGCAATTAAAGATACAATATGTAGATTTTCCTTTTTTGAAGCCGTACTGATTGTTTCATTATTCATCATTTGTTTACGTTTATTTGACCATTCGGTAAATCGATTCAGAAAAACTTGTGAATAAATATTTGCGATTATATTTATCAAAGTGTGTCCCCTTTAATTTTTTGCATATTCATTATCCCGGCCTTTAAAAAATTGGGACTATTATTCCTTCTCCCCAAGAATTTAGATATTCACCGGAAGAATATATTTTACTAAACAGTAAGTGAAGCGTTACTGATATTTCATCGAATGAACAAATTTCGGCCATAATTGAATCGATACCCCGACTTTTGCTATCATTTTTTAAAACAAAAACTGCTTTTCTTATTTCTTGTATTTCTATTTCTTTATCAAGTTCTGCATCATATACATCACATGTAACTCCAAAAGCATTATTCTACATAAAAATGCATTTAGAATGGAAATTTTCGAAAATATGTTTTAAAAATTAAGATATGAAAAATTGAAAATTGAAAAAAATTTCATTTGGGTCCGCAATCATGGAATGTTTCCTTATCCGAAATACTAACAAAAATCACGAAAAGTGTGGTAAAATGTGAACTTTAATTCTTCATAACTTTTTTAATTTTCAAGATGTTGGAAAACAATAAATTGTTCCATTTATGGTAATCACTGCCCTTTCAGACTACGTCTTTTGAAATGAAATTTATTGAAGATGAAAATGCAATTGGAGTTGCTAAAAAAGATCAAGTTACAAAATTGTAAGACATAATTTCCCATATAAATACACAACATACATTCAATCAGTGTAATGTTACCTGTGTCATACAATTGGCCAATAGTCTCCAGTATTGTTATCTATGTGACCCCCATTGATTTTCCCATGTAAGTAGTAAACTTTTTATGGAAAATTTGATATCATTTTATTTTGGCATAGACATGGATATATTTTCATCTCAAGAAAAAGTATGATGTATTTATTCATGTTTGGAACTTTATCACGAACCAAATATAAAAAAGTTACTACTTGACATGTTTGAATCGAAATTCCTTACATCAGGGTTAATTTTTACAAAGACTGTTACGGCTTTTCCCTTAGGACATTCTCAAAAAAGATTAATTTTGTGTAGTAGTGTATTTACACCACGAATTCTGTAATTTATTCTAGTTTGTAGCCAATGGAAGTAGGTATCTTTGGTAATGTTGAATATTTATTATTAGATATTTCTCTATGGTAATACAATATTAATAAACAAATTATTCCATTAATATTGACTAGTTGGTTTTTCATTACTGGATATCAGTTATCTATATCCTGATTTATTTGGCTCTATTCAATTTCAACTTTTGTTCCCAATACAAAGTTAGTAAAAATATAGTCTATCACGAGGCGAGAGTGTCGGCAAAGCAGTTAAACAATTTGTAAGGTGGGGGAGTAATAAAGATTTTATGACACATATTCTACCTATTGGCATATGCTTCCTTCTTTCCAAAATAAGATGCAATCCTTAATTTTATCTATTCTCTCACGAAAATTATTGTGAACAATTTTTGTCATATTTACATCAAAAATAATTCTTACTAACTTAGTTTGTGTTCCCCCATTTTAGTTTCCATTTTAGCTGACCTAAGCACAAAGTGCTCAGTAAGATATATTGTGATCGGTAAGTCATCTCTGATGTCCATTATCCGTCGTCCACACCTGGGGATTGTTAACACTCTAGAGGTCATACTTTTGAGTGAATCCTCATCAGATCTGGACTGAATGTCTTAATGATATCTTGGACAAGTTGAAACATGGGTCATCTGGGGTCAAGAATTAGGTAAACAGATTAAATCGAATGAAAACAGATTAACACTCCAGAGGTCACAGTTATGATTGGATATTCATCAAACTTCGGATGAATATTTGTATTATTTATATTGTAAAATTTTGTGAATATGGGTCTCCGGTAAAAAACAAGGTCACCAGGTCAACGTACCAGTAAACATTGTCAACACTGTAGAGGTCACAATTTATTTTGAATCTTCATCAAGCATTGTTTTAATATTTTCTTGGACAAGTTTGAACATGGGACGTCTGGGGTAAAAAACTAGGTTACCAGGTCAAATCATTGAAAAACCTTGTTAACACCCTATGGGTCACAGTTTTGATTGGATATCCACCAAACCATGTCAAAATGTTTGTCTTAATGATATCTTGGACAAAATCGAACATGGGTTACATAGGGTGAAAAACTAGGTCACCAGGTTAAATTATAGGAAAAGCTTGTTTACCCTCGAGAGGTCGCAGTTTTTATTGAATCTTCACTAAACCTCGTCAAAATGCTTGTCCTAATGATATCATGGACAGGTCCGAACACAGGTCATCTTGGGTTACAAACTGGTCACTAGGTCAAATCTCCTGTAAACCTTGTTAACACACTAGAAGTCACAGTTTTGATTGGATCTTCCAAACTTTGTTAGAATGTTGTATTATCATATGTAGGCTCGAAGACGGGTCAGCTGTAGTTAGAAACTAGGCCACCAGGTCAAATCAATGGAAAACCGTAGAAATTGCAATTTTTACTCAGGTGAGCGGAAAAGGGCCATCGTGGGCCTCTTGTTTCAAATTGATCGCTTCTTTGAATTAATTTCTTTGGTCAGTAAAATACACAAACATGCTGTGCATGTATTTTTGCAAATTATCCAGACATTTAAAAAAATGCGAATATGAATTATAGCACTGTCATAAATTGCAAACCATACAAATGACATGAAAATGTGCTCTAAATGTAAATACTAGTTGCCTGTCAGCACTTGTAAGGACATAATTTAATGTCTCGCTGAAAAAAGTGGTAACTTGAAATATTATACATCACTATACATCACTGATTGGTTGAAGAGTGAACACATTAGGTCCATTAGAACATGTTGTTAATACCAGCTTCTAGGTTTACATGCACAAGCTGGAAATAACGTTCTAACTACGTGCAAAAGTCTTATAAAATAGAAAGAAACATATTACTTTTTATATATAATTCATATATTACTTTTTATGTATAATTCATATATTACTTTTTATATATAATTCATATATTACTTTTTATATATAATTCATATATTACTTTTTATATATAATTCATATAATATAGCAATTTTCTACCACTTAAACGGTAAATACCTTCTTGGAAAATAGTTCTAATAGTTATATCATTTGACTTAATATTGTGCGCTAATCTAGAAGTTTTTGTGACTAAATTCATTTAATAAGTTTTAATGCAAAGCCTTCAAAAGATATTACAGAATGACTTGTGTAGGGAAATGATTTTCATTACTTGAGATGTAGATTTTTTTAAGTTTCTTGTGGTTTGTTGCGTAAATAGATCTACGAACACATATTGTTCTTGAGAATAATTAGCTAGAATTAGATTTTGCCTCATGTTGTAGCAAAATGTTCTGTTTGCTTACTGTTAAAAGCCGCATGAGCGAACATAGAGAACCTTTTAAAAGAATGAATTATGAACTTAATGGATATTCACCATACAAAGTCCTTAGTATTTTGTTTTCATTCATTATAATTATTATTTGGTGTTAATGACATTAATCACCTTCCAACAGTATTTTCAGTACTTTGATTGTACAATCATTGAAGCCAAAAATGTAATTGTGACATTTTGAAACACCAACAATCAATATACACATATACCACTGACACGGTACATATTTTAGTTATCAAATTTACAAATAATGCGTTAAAGCACTCACAAAAGAACATGACTATACTAAGCTTATCGAAGATCAATCTTACTTAAAATGACACAACAAAAAGTGGAATGTGACTTGATACGAATCTTGTACCATATTAAAAAACAAACATACGTGTACCTATGAATACATGTATTTTAGCGTTATAAGGCCAATAGGAGGATTGAGTTTAAACAGATGTTTGCTTTAAATTCACATGTTTTGAAATGAGGTTAATCAAAGACGTCTGTGATACACAAACAATAGCATCGCCGGCAAAGATGTCGCAATCGCCGTTAAAGGTAACAAAAGCTTCTGCCGTTAAGTGTCGCTACTTTAACGTTAAATGTCGCAGTTTTGTTTTACTCAATATTTATGTAATTGTTTGCTGTCATATATTATTATTAGTACTGCGACACGTCTAGACATTAGCTGATAAAAAATATGTGTCCTCCAAAGGTTTTAAAACCAATATCGGCATCATAAACTTTGTTTATGTTAATTTATCATCTATCATCCTTCAAACTTGAGCAAAGTTACGTGCGTGTTATAATTATGTTTATATTTTCATAGCATTATTTAAACATGTTCAAGGATAAATCTTCCCAATCTTTTATACGGAATTTCGCTAGTACCACGCGATAATTATCGAATTAAAGGCGATAATTATAGAAGTCAAGAGACACTAATACCTCCCCAAACCCTACACCTAACCCATCAGGCGATAAGTGGCGAAATTTAATATGGACGCCATAGGATTCAGTAGATTTGACTAAAATTTCCGCAGTCAAACAAGTCTAACATCTTATCTAGTGTTGATTTAACCGAAGGTTTTATTTTTTCTTCTTCTAAATATATTGCGTTCTTCTGTTTAGCCTATATTTCAAGTTAAAGTTCAAGTGTATTAGATTGAGAACTGCGTTGTGTCCACGAATCGGTACAAATTGCGCAACTTTCCCACTTTAATGTAATATAATGATGATAGGGTCATAAACCAAACTTATGGAACGGTTCACATCACACGGTTTAAATGACGCTTCTTGTCGTGCGGAATGGTTGTTTTTTTTTTATTAATTCACAGCATTCCTAGGAGAAAACAGCGGACAAATAGATGAATACAAGTCGAGAAAATGTCCGAATTTTTCCATTTGAACGTCACGTGTCTCTTATAAACGTCATACAATAGAAAGTCAGAATTTTTGCCCTGCGTTTGTATGAACATTTTAAATAAGTTATCCAGGCGTTTGTTTTAAGTTTGTGGAAAAGAATCTTAAATAAACTCCACAAGCTGATTAGGTGAAGACGTCATCGAGGTTGAGATTAAACCTTGTCTGCGTTATTTCTGAGAAACATCATTAGTTAGTCAACTCTAAAGGGAAAGTTACATAATATTTGTCTATAAATTTATCTCAGACATATTATGACAAACGTTTAGAAAGATGCCAAATTTCAGAAATGTAACTTTATACATAATCAAAAGAGAAAAAGCTAACAATGGTATATCTGGTGTGGAATAAAAAGAAAAAAGCTAACAATGGTATATGTGGTGTGAAATAAAAATAATGACATGTGATTCATAAAGAAGTTGTGCAACTTGACTATGTATGTACATGTTTTGACAAGCGAAAATAAAGCAGTGAACAAGATGTTTTTGCACAATTAGCACTCTCGTACATTGACTGACTGAAGACATTAGAACATCAAATTCGACACACATGTATTAGTCAGCTGGTACATGTAACAACTCCGTTACTCGGGATTTTGAAATTTGAAGTCTACGACATTAATAGATCTCCTATTAATATTGTATCCATAAATAGCATACTGTTACTTTGTATGGGTTGTGAACTTCGAGAAATAATGTTTTTAATGTTGTTTTTAATTACATGTAGTTTGCTTTTTGTATATCAGTATATGCGTACAATTATTTGGCTTGGCCTTTTTTATTCTTCAAGGTATACCGAATATCTGTATTGTTAACACATCAGAATGTATACTGTGTGAATGTCCTTCAATAAAATGGTTTAAAATCAGCCCAGTATGCGCGTTGGTCTTGTTTACTTTTAGGTGAGGGGGATTTGTCCTAATACGTCATTTTATTTTCGATAACTTGTACTTAGAAGGATGTAACTAGCACATAGAGGGATTTCTCGCACAAAGAGACAAAACGAACGAACCAAAAAATGTATTTACATATTTTAGAAATCACAAAGTTTTATGTTATCTATCTTGTATCGCTCTTTAATTTCTCACGAGTATTAATTTTGTATTATCTGAAACTCTGTGTGCTTGTAAATCAAGCTTACCAAAAAGTCTTAATGGCTGAATTTTGCAAATGATCATCAATTGTTTTACAAGATACAGTACAACCCCTGAAAACCGGACACCCTGGAAACCGGAACTCTTTGAAAATCGAAAGATTTTTTTCTCTTCTACAATAATTAGTTCTCTAAAAACCGGAATTCTTAAAAAAAACGGACTTTTAGCTCAGTCCGGAGGAGGCCCAGTTTTCAGGGGTTATGCTCTACAACGTATTTGAGAAAATGTGAAAAATGCAATTAAGACATGTTTCTGGTGGTTTAATTTCAGAACCTATCAGTCTCAGAAAAAATTACAGAGTCTCCTCCGACAACGACTGAGGCACCCCATACGACCACAAAAACACCAGTGGGCCACGAGAAATGTAAAACGTGCAAAAGGTCAAATACTGAATAATTTGTCATGCAAATATTTTGTTATGTACTCTATGTCACGCGTAGCGCTCCGATAGTTCAAACAAAGATAGTGCTATTTCACCAACTTCATGGCATCTTTAACATTTTTAGTTGTCTTCTATGTGAAATAATGTATTTAGGCACTGCTCGTCCGCTTTGCTCAAGTAAAACATCGTCATACATTTGTGTACGTTAGTTTAAGGTTACATAGCCCCAAAATAGGGTAGGTAAGTTGCGGAACCTTATTTCCCAATACATACTTGTCTTACTTTGGAGGTACGATTCGTCCACAAATATTTTCGTACTTTGGATGTAGCTGTTGGAAACTTTAGTGTCGACGCAAAAAATAGGGTCGGTCGGGTAATCGTAACCACAACTATTTTTTCTCTGGCTAAGGCATCGTCATAGTTTTTGTTTGTTACTAGGCCTGAACTTTGGAGGACATTAGTGTAAAGAAAAAGGTGAACACTCATTTCAGATCTATGGCACGTACGGCGTGGGATGGAGAACACCCTGAATTGTTTTCTCCGTTGACTGCAGATGAGATGAGAAAAGTCTACGATTTCCTGGTTAACAACAACTACATTTATAAACGACCGGAAGGTGAAGAAGTGTCTTTAAAGACCAACTATATGCCGTACATGTACCTTAATCTACCAAACAAGCAAGCCGTTCTGGATTACAAATCTGGGAACGGGCCGTATCCCGGGAGGTAAGAATTAGACACGGTTTGTATCTTTGTTGATGTGATTCGGGTAGTGTATTTTAGACCAAAAATATTGTCTCAACTGAACGAATGCCTGGGAATATATCATAGCAGCATCCTGAAACATTTTACAAGATGTACATACACAAGTTAATTCATGTATTGTAACAATTTCATTTTAGTGATGTTTCTTTGGCTCGAACTGTTAGTCTGTGTCTGAGTGCGGCCAATTCTTTATAGAAAACAACATTATACGTTTAAGACGTGTATGGTTATAAGACTCAGTCAAATGATATTAAGCCTTCAGCAAAGTTCCGTAATCTTAAAAGAATTCATTTTTTGTTCTGGGTTTAACGCCGTTTTTCAACGATTTTTTTTTCAGTTACATACGACAGGCGGTTCACCTAACCAGTTCTCCTGGACTGTGTTCTAGCCAGTTCTAACTTACCCGTCCACAAGGAGCCAACAACTTCTCTACATTTGGAGGAAAATCGACATTTTTTCAAATTTTCATAGAATGGTATGACCTGTCGCAGCAGCTATTTGGAAAGAATTCATACATGTAACTAGGTTGACACACATGCTAATCGTATGTAAACGTGTGTCATATCGATGTATGCACTAAATGTATGTTACCCTCTTATAAATACGATGTTGGTCCGTGGCACTTAAACAGTTTATCGGTTTATACAATAAATGAATGTAGAAACATATATTTGTAGATACGCTGAAGTGCATGTTGTCAGGGGTAATCGTACTGTACCTGACTACATGGAATACAAAGTGGGACCGCTTCAAGATGGATCAACTCCCACCATTGAACAGCTGTTCGCTGATGGTGAGCTTGTGTTCAACAGCCGACCATACGACTATGTTGAGACCGCTGTTTACGAGAAGCTGATTGTTCCAGAACTACAACTATTGGCGCCTCTTACTAAAGAGAGCTTCGATGGGGCTTACTACCCGAGAGAAAATAATGACTTCTCTTTCTGGTACTTTAATGGTCCACCTGGAGTTAAAGCTGATGAAAGAGAGACAAGATTCGTCGCTTATTTAAATCCACTAGCACCAAATGGTTATGACTTTTTAGAGCTTGACTTCATGCCTCTGTCAGCTACAATCCATTGTCCTGGAAACGAATTTAATGAGTGGTATATATATGATTACTATTACATTAATCAAGGCCCCTTTGCTAATGCCAGTGCTTTAATGGAGGCATACAACAGTAATAGTATAAGAAAGTTTGCGCTTCCAAGAGGGTACAGGGACACCATTTTAGATCGTCATCTTCCCGATAGGGATTCTGATGCTCCTTTCCGGCGAAACGCTCACATCCCTCCCCCTAGAACATACGAACCAGAAGGTCCAAGGTACAGGATTAAAGGTCATAACGTTGATTGGATGGGGTGGAATTTCGATGTAACCTCTGGTCAGCTTCGTGGACCCGGACTTTACAGTATAACGTTCCTTGATTTGAGCATTGCGTATGAAATAGCCCTGAACGAAATAGGAGTAATATATGGAAGTGGCTCTGCTGCACAGACGAATGTCATCTACACGGATTCATCATACGGTATTGGAGAATACTATGGGATCGTAAAGACAGTTGATTGTCCCGAACACGCAACGTTGTTAGAAACAAGCCATTGGGATGTATACATATCTGAACCTGTCGTTCATAAATCAATCTGTGTATACGAAGCTGACGGAGAAAACGCTCTATGGAGACACAAAGGTTGGGACTTTGAAGGCGGGTTAAGGAATAATTATCTCGTTGTCCGTTTGTCGGCTACTATTGATAACTATGATTACATTGTGGAATGGCATTTTTATCTAGATGGTAAAATCTACACTATTGTTAGCGCTAGCGGATATATACAAGGGTCATTTTGGGATCATGAAAATCCTTTCATGGGTGGTGACAAAAGCCGGGATGCATTCGGATATAGAGTAAACACCAACACGCATGGTCAGATACATGACCACATGTTCGGATTCAAAGTAGACTTGGATTTGTTAGGGACAGAAAACTCCATGGAAACAATTCATTGGAAGACGGCTGATGTCGTAACAGCATTGAAAAGTCAGGTCCCGTCAACCAACGCCGTTCCACCATACTTTCTTAGCAACATTACAAGGTACCTGGAATACGAATCAGTAGAACGTGAAACCGCATACAAGATGAGCCTAGATGAACCAAAATTCTGGGTGGTGCTCAACGAAAAGAAAACAAATGCGTGGGGAGCCAAGCGGGGATATCAAATAAAACCCATCTCAACTGCCGCTCAAACTGCCTCCGATCTTCACCCAGCAATGCCTGCTCTCTCATTTACGAAGTACCATTGTACCGTTACCAAGCGTAAAGAATCTGAACAATATCTCACATCAACCAGTGACGTCAACAGACTTGATAAACCGATTGGACATCTTGAGAAGAAAATAGACAATGAATATATTCGTAACACTGATATTGTTAACTGGGTGTCGGTTGGTTTTCTGCATTTACCGACATCAGAAGATTCACCGATGACAAACAGGGTCGAGTCTGGATTCATGTTGAAGCCGTTCAATTTCTTTGACAAGACAGCAGTGTTTGACCTTCAGGCGTACCTCAACACTAGATCAAAGTGGAAAACCGAGAGGCCGCCCCCATATATGCCATGTCTTGAACCGAAACCAAACGAGTAAGAGCTGAATAGATGACAGAAAGGAAGTTTTGATGACATTACGCCTAGTACTAACACAAGTCGTGAAGTCAACGTTTTTGTTTGATATACTATTATGTCACCCAAAGTTTGTATATAGTTGCTAGTACGACAGTTGTTCATTGATTCAATCATTTGTTTGTGTTGCAAGTAGAATGAAATCCTTGAATGTATTGATACTCATTTTACAAAAATTGTCGAAAACGTTTCAATCCCTTTCACTAGTTATTAACCTTTTTACAAAGTTACATACATGTATCTTTACAGAAATAACCAGTGTTTAAAAGTTAACATATCACAAAATACATAATCTAGCTCTCTGTATTGTCTAAGTGGACTCTCATTGGCGCCCGAACTCGTCCGGACTGCAAAAACAGTTCCAGTTTTCTGGAGTTCTAGCCACCGTAGTTCTCACATTTGACTCCATGAAATAGAGCTGAATATCTCGAATATTTTGTATCGTGTAATGTGTTAATGTTGTTTGTAACGATACAGCATGATAATAATGACAACACGTGCAGAATGAATTTTAATTTAAGGAAATATATTTTGTATAAGAGACATTGATTTTGCCATCACGTAACTCATTTTTGTTTTTTATTTCACAGTTGTGAAGTAATCACTCGCTTAATATAATTACAAAAAATATTCGTTTACGAACATAATAATTAATAATGCACAACTAATTACCGCTAGAGTTGCAAACAAATTCAAACAAAACTATCGTTATTGTAATTAATTTGCAATATTATTACGCGCCGTGTTATATATAGTGAATTTTGAAAGTCAATTATTCTGAAGTTGTGCAAATGCATTGTTCTACCGAGATGTACGAATACTTGTAACAGAGTAAAGAATGGATTGACAGCCTGATTAGTGGTTCAAACGTGCTAGTTAATGTGGTTCTAGCCATGCGAAGTCGAATTTAAAGAAAACAAAGTGGGACCTGAGAATGACTTCTAGTTTTCCCGGTTGTTCGAATTTACCGAGTTCAAATCAACGAGACGCCTGTACTTGGTTACTGTCCGCTATCTTCGGTTGTAAATATTCATACGTTTTTAGGGTTCTGTATCCTTCTCTGCTTGATTTATTCATATCTTACATGGCTCAAGTTAGGTGGCTGATTTTTAATGCTTTAAAAATTGTATTTTCATAACCTTCAGTCTGCGCACCACGCAATTAATATCCGCATATTGTAATCTTAATGAAGTGTCACACGATCTATAAATATTACAAGAGATTTTTTGATGATCATATTATTCAAATTCTGCAGATTTGACAGTGTAACTGTTTTTACCAATGACAACAATCTATCCGATTGTACATATTAAATGACCTGATTATTTTTACCGCATTTTTTCTAAACCACGAGTTCAGTACACGCTCAACAAGAGTACAAGAGTTTTTTTATGTAGCAGGGACCTTCGAGCCTCCAATAAATTAAAACCTGTGAAAACTAAGTGTAACAGTAGACATATACAATGGATTCCTCGATTTTTTTTATCATAATCAACAGGGTCAATATATTATGGAAAGAGTTTTCTGTTCTCATCACTAAAAAGGTATCTCTTGTAACCTCGCCAGAGTCAAAGTCAAAGTTAACACCAGTGGATGTTCTATCATATATCTGGTTACACGTGTAAAATCAGTTTTCTGTACTCTGGCTAAATGCTCAAAAAAAAATGATGAATAAACATTCCATGAATACTTATATTTGTTTGAACAAGTCTATGTACATGTATGTCGCACAATGCTGAATGTGAATGTGATTATATTCAGGACTAAATAAACATTGCATAATGTGCATTTAATTGATGTCGTATAATAAACCGCAAAATTAAACCAAGTGTAGAATATGTATTAAATCTGTTTGTGATTTTTTGTGTTCAGATGACGGCAAGGCTTTAGTATCTGTGTGTGGAAATCAGACATAAATTGTATTTCAAGTATGAATAAAAATATATATTATGAAGTAAAATAGCTTATGATTACTGATGTGTACAAAGTAAACACATACAAATAATCACAAACTGAAAAGTACTGTTCAAACCGTGCTTGACAATATCGCTCATTGTCGACACAGGTCTCGGCGATACGATACTTACCGCTTAAGGATTATACCGCTACATATGTACGTATGCCTATAAGCCCGTAGTCTTTCCCTACCTCTTTTCATAATTGATTGTGTACGTTGCCAAAAGATAACTAGCATATCTGTGCAACGAAGAACATCGAATGGACAAAACGGAAATTTTGGTGTTATTAACATTTTTGATTGGTTAAGACATAAAAAGCCAGTATATTGCATGTACCTGGTTTTAAAACGTCAAAATTAACACCAATTACATGACTGTACTTATCCGACTGAGACGTTGTCTTATTTCATCAACTATGATAGAACCTGTCGTATTTATTGACTTTATTTTATAACACGATTTCTGCCCAGCTGGTCACCGAAATGTATGATCGATGTCATACCTGGACTTATATGTCAGTAATTCACGACAAACAGCATTGTCCTAATGTCAGTAACGGCAGTTATGCCCCAGACATCAACAGCACTATCACTAAACTTATATCTTGAAAATCAACAAAGTTCAAGTGGACTGTGCTCTTAACCTTTATGTGATGGACCTGCGTCTTGCACACCTTGCTATAATGTGGTAATTGCGCAAAGTTATTAGCAAACCGGCCCATGCATCATTCAACACCGCTCGCTTGTCTCAATCGGGAAGGGTGTTAGATCTATCATTAGCTTGGGTTCGCAAGTTTAAATCTGGTCGTAGCATATTTTCTCAGTAATGTTAATGTTGGAGACATTATGCTTAAGACAATCGTCTTCGCCTTCTATGAGCATATGACAAAAACGTCGATTTCCCTCCATATGTGGAGAAGTTGCCGGCTTCTTGCGGAACGGTAAGTTAGTACTTGTAAGTATACGATCCAGAGGAACTGGAGGAACTGATTAGGCGAACCGTCCGCCGTATATAACTAAAAAATTGTTGAAAAAAAAAACGGCATAAATCTCATTGAAAAAAATGATAAAGCAACCGTCTTACTCTGCTGATCCAACTGATATATGTGGAGAAGTTGTCAGTTATTTGCGTCAGTCGATGTTAATATTGGAACGAGTTGGGTTAACTTCCTCATTATATTATAAAATACAAGTGTAATAATGCTCTACGATCAGGCTTTCCCTCAAGATTCAGTACATACCACCCCAACAAATAAGTTTCATCTTAGATAGATTCATCGCACACCATATATTTAACCCTTTCATTTTACTTTGTACCGCATGTCGGCAACCCTTATGTATTTTTAATGAATGGGTAGGTACATGACACGCCTATGTGTCTATTTTTGCAGTGTTTGGCTGGATGCATTTGTTTTCGTGACCTTGTGATTCGGTGACGTTTTGCGCAGCTGCTTCAAGCCCTCCATTTTACACACGTCTTGGACATTGTTCAATTGGTCTGAAGACTCTGTTTTTGATGACACATCGGACATATCGATGATGAAGTCGTTTACAACTGACTGGCTTTTGATGTTTGCGTCATTCTTGCAGCAGTCACGTGGCCTTCGTTTATTTTTTGCCATAGATTCTATTTTTCGTTTTTTCGGCGTTTTGATTACTCAGTTTTATACAGAATTTTATTTGTCTGCATGATGCTGGTGTTTAGTGCTAAGCTGTTAAATACTGAATTGTAATACCGAATGTATAAGGTCTGCAACACTCGACTGATTTCATGTAACTTTGCATTATTTTACAAAACCAGTGTTCATGGTTTATCAAGCATTCTCACAGAATACAACGTTACCGGAACTTCATCGATAAACAAGAATTATTCTTTGTCATGCTATAATACTCATATGATATGAAGCGAAATATTCGTGAATCAATTGTCATACTAAGGGAGACAAATCCATAAATAGAAGTTGTTCTGAGTGTACAAAGCCAAATTACTTCCCTTTATCTACCAGATGTCAATGTAGATATGTAAACTCATAATTGATGAACATGTTGCTTATTGCTAGTTCTTTGTACATTTCGTGCTCATACGTAGTTTTAAAAAATGTCAGTTTTACAACGTGGCCTTTAGAGCCTTTACCTTTTTTCACTTTTATTTTTGACATTTCAACGCACGAATCGTCGATGCTGTTTAGTTATAGGTCTGATCAAGTAAGTACAGATACCATGACAAAGAGTTGTGAATAATGCGTTTGATTTATATCCGCTCAGTTATGCGTTTGTACTATGCCGACAAACCAAATATAGGACCTTGAAGACACTTGTGATGTTGTATCAACGGTAACCGTATTACTGATTGAAGCCGTATATAATGAACATACATTTACAACTTAATAGTAATTAAGCTGTCATGATTTATATACACCAAGTTTGGTCGCTAACAAATCAGTTTACATATATTTATTTGTACATGTATTTCATATGAGCAGTTTATAACCGTCAAACTATAGAATCATTTAGCATTAGGAATTAAGCAATGCAACTTATTAGATATGACAGACACAGAAAAAACGGAACATTAGATAGTGCTGTAATAATTCTCCTCCTCCTCACTAGAATCTGCCAGTGCTGCATCTATACCTTTAATCAACATCTTCCAACGACGTTGTCGTGATTTTGACATTTCTTTATTTCTGTCTTCTTCATCCTTTTTAATGATAGCATCAATTTCTGCATTAAACCTTTTCACTCTCGAATCCAAAGGATCTTTAAATCTAGTTTTGATATTTAGTAGTGTTCTCATTAACTCTCCAATATTTTCTGGTTTAGATTCAACGACATCTTCGTCATCATCTTCTATGATATTACGTAGTCCTCCAGCAGTAAATATTTCAGGCTCTTCGTCACTATCATCGTCTAACTTTTTATCATTTTGTCTCTCTTGTAACCAGCAGGTGAATGATTTGCGTCTTTGTGCAAGTTTATCATGCACAGGAACATCCTTAAAGTATGATTCCTTATCTGCTCTCCACCTTTCTTGATGTTGAGTTATCCATTCAAGAAATTGTTCTTTCCTCTCCTCTTCGTCATCAATGGCTGGTAATGATGGATGTTTCATACTGTGACGCACAGTCCACTTCGACTTCCGGCGACTGTTTCGTGACTGATTAAAAATCGAAGTATCTTCAGGAACGCTACTTAAATTTATCGATTCACTACGCGGATGAGGATTTTCAAAAAATGTGTTTGAGGATTCAAGTTTGTTCAATAGACTATATTTCCTCGAAGCGACTTTATTTTTCCATTGCGTCATAAATCGCTTGGCAACATTCTCCTGACTATCGTAGAGAGAGTCCTGGTCAGTAATGGACAGCCGACTGTCACCGCGATAATCACTTAATTCAGAGTTACTTCGCAAACGTGAAGGTATCTGTGAGAAGGCGTTTAATCCTATCATAACTTCTAGTAATGTTTTCGGATTTGGTTTTGGTAATTCCGGTCGTTTTGTCTTATCCTCAGGAAGATCATAATAGTTTTCAGTAGTTTTTCCCTTTCCTGGAAGTTGAATGAATACAGATTTTTTTCTGTCTATATTCATCATTCTATCCTTCTCGTCCTGTGTTTCGGGTCCGGATATAGTTGCCTTTCTCCCAAGTTCACGTGGTTCATGACTTCGGTGAATTTCATCATCAGAATGATGGCCATTGGCTGGAGCTGTTTGTGAAAGTCGGACTTTTCTTCTCCTACGTCGACGTCGCTTCGTTTCTGGGGGTGGAGTTAACATACCATCTTGCATATTACACCGGCTAAGCAATCTGAAATTATACTTCATAATTAAGTGGGTGGTATATGACAAAAAACAAACTATTTAACTTTACAGCCTCCGTTACCTGGAGATAAAGTAATATAATTTACAAACCAATCCTGTTACAAGTATATACATGTAGTATCAAATATAGCAGCTTGTACGTTAAAGGAAGACCTCGGGCATACACCTTGGTAGAAATTACGTGTAAATTCTGTAAATTAGCTGGATAATTTCCTTACATGTGAATTTTCGCTTACACGCATGTACATAATATGCAAGTCATTTTCTAATAAGAAGTGTACGAACCAGTGTTCAGAACTCCGAATCACCTTCACCATCCAGTAGAATAACACAAATTTGACTGCAGGAGCACCGTACAAGACGTTACTGAAACCTTGCAGAACAGGACCCAGAATAATTGGAAGTCATTGACGATGTCTTATTTGAGTCGGTAAGGTAAAGCACATTATACTGGAGTTTTTTTTCTCAGTTGTCATTTTAGCTGCCTGTTATGGTAACACGTAATACATATAAGAATCATACGCTAAGTATTACCCCGTCGTCTATTAAGTCATTATTGAATTCTTAAAAAGTTTCAGTGAGAGTACAAAAAGGTCTATCATTCCACAATACAATATATTCTTGCTTTTGACAAAAACAATACAGGATGATGGTATGTTACCCGCGTTGTAACACAATCATGTTTGTTTAAGATTGATAAGTTTTTAGTTTGTATGCGCATATCGAATAAAAATAGTCGTACAGTCAAGCCTGTGTTTGCGACCACCCTTTGAATAAAGGTCATTCTTTGAAAAACCGTCACTAATTATTTTGGAAAAGCTGACCTCTGAATAAAGGCCATCTGTCAATAAAAGTCGCATTTTGTCCTTCCAAGGGTGGCATTGTTCGTAGATTTGACTGTAGTAACAAACCAGGTTCATTTTTCGTTATTAAATGATTACATTTTAGATTCTTTAAGATGATATTTGTTCATGTATATCAGAATTTATGCTTACGGGACCGTCTTTAGTACAGAAAAATGCTCAAGCCATGAGCAATGAAACTCAAGTCACATGTTTTTGGTTGCTTGAAAACATAGAGAAACTGATTGTCAGACGATTTTCATCGTGACTTCACAAATATTGTACCATTTGAAGATTTTTAATTTTGATCAGTGCTAAATGCCACACCCTGAATGGATTTGAATCAATAAAAAGTATAACCCAGAGGGCTAACATCACGTTTCAGTGAACAATGTACGTATTTTAAGAATATCAACGACATAAACCCGTAATCCTGTCTATCTGATTAACTTCAAAGATTAAGATTTTATAAAGCATTGACCATCGTTTTAATCCATCGTTACCATCAAGAAATGACCCCATGAACTGATTCGTGTAATATAGCATTATGTGAATAAGAGCTGTCTTAGTGCGATAGTATGCTTTTAAACAAACATTTATCTGGATCCAAGGTTATAAAACTTGAGATCGGTCTCCATGCTCAAATCTCATATTTTGTCCTTCAATGTTTCTAACTTTATTATTACTAAACAATGAAGATTTCATTCCTATGTTATTCTGTCAGCTATAATGATCTAAAAATGTACTAATACTAGTATTTACTGCAATATCTTTTAAACTAGAATGGTTCACTCACAAAATTGAGATTTGAGCTCGGAGACTGTTCTCAAGTTTTATAGCCTGGTCACTATACATGATGTCTAAGTACTTTGCGTTCTGATCTGTGTTTGACTTAGAACTGATTCACACAATCTTAATTGAATCCGGTCCCAGAAAGAAAATTTCTCGTCTAGGACCCGTTTCAAAGACTTATCTTAGCGAATACAGCAGTTTTAAAATTAACAATCTTAGTACTGGTATTCATTTCTGACCTTGACCTGTAACAGCTGACAATATATCCCTCAAACTCTCAATAGGATAAAACACTTCATATTTACAAACAAGAGGTGACATTTTTTATTTAGCTATTATTATCATAGCTATGTCTATGAAGCAGGTCCCTAATTTTATATTTACGTGCAAACAAATGTGCTGAGCTGCATTTAAAAACGCATACATTGCTTTCAATGTCATAATGATTGTTGGGTAAACACGTATTCGAAAGATTTTCATTTAAGTCGAATTATGTTTGAAATGTGTTTGATACCAGGGCTAGATCAAGTGTGAATGTCCGTCATCACAAATTAATTGTTTGAGTCTCGTATTCAAATAGTTTAATGGAAAGTTATATGGAAAATACGTGTTTTGTTAATAATAAATATTTAGTTAGGATTTCAGCTAACAATCTGTCAGGGAATTCAGTGGTCGAGTGGTTATGGTCTATTGACTAGTAATTTCTTGCCCCTCATTGTTGTGAATTCAATCTCGACCAATTACATGTGTGAGGAAACTGTCAAACTAGTCTATTGAAGGTCGGGTGCGTCTACCTTGGTGTATACCTGATGTCTTTTACCACTGTCAAAGCTAGAAAAGGCTCAAAATTACGCTGGCTGTTGGTGTAATGTTAAACTCCAGAAAAAAACACAATAAGTCACCCGAAACAGTAGGATAAAATTTTGTTTGAGCAAAGTATGAAACACGTATTTGAATCTTGTACAGGTTAAATGCTCGTAAAACAATACGAATGAATCTTTCTATTGTTCAATGCTAAGATTCAAAATGAAATTTATACTTATGTTGTATACATGTAAAACAAGACAAGAACATAACTTTATTTCAGACGTGTATATAGTACATAGTCTTATACTAATACATGTATTATGTATATTCAAACACTTGATATTCAACAAGGCCCTCTTACATTACAAAATATACAATATACATCACTAATAATTCATACGATAAGGCTTCATTACTACGAATAAATACAAGTTGGAAGATAGACATGTCCTGGTCCCCAATCAACGAAGGGATTATATAATTTCGTCACCGACGTTGTTCGAACAAATGACGTTAACATTTACATTTATGGTGACCACCAAATCAACTTTTTCCGTGGGGAATAGGGAACTTGCAGTGGGAGAAGGGAATTTATCAAGGGAATATGAGACTGCACACAGAGTTTGGACAGTCACGTGATTTGAAGACTGACCCAGTGAATTCTAACCCGGTAAAAAGTTTTAAAATAGACTTTGGCGAGCTCATTCATCTTGAAATGAAGGAAGCATGGGACAATATTGTATAATCTAGTACATGTGCAAATAGCACTACCCCCTCTCAGTTTTTTTTGGGCCAACACATCGTAATAGATACGCAAGTCGCAAGAAATGTTAACTTAAATTGGAACATGAGTTGTGTTTGATTGCGATAAATTAAATATCAATGTTTGAAGTCTAATACATGTACCTACCTTTATGTACTCTAAAATGATTATTCGAACTTGAATTTGTATCATAATAAGTAATTCTCTCCTATTATGAATATTTGTTTAATGTTAATATAGACTAAATACCTGGATATAACTTATTTTCGGTATAACACTGGCTTACCTTTTGCTTTCTTCTGTTTCCTGATCGAGGTTCTTGACTTGTTTCAGAAACGTTTGTGTGTCATGTCGTTTTGAATCTATTGCAGATATACTAAACGTTTTTTCTCTCTCAAAAACTGCGAGCTGTTTCTTTAATGTCAGTGCCGCTATGTTATTTTTGGTGTTCAAAAATTTTAGTGATCTACTGTTAGCATTAACGCCAACCAGAGACAGTCGTTGTTTGTCCGTCTCTGACATCTGAAAATGCAAATTTACTTATTTAAATCTTTCTCTCACTTGTCGCTGATTTGTTTATTGATAGATAAAAAACGGTGTTAAGATGAACATAATAAATTAATAGCATAGCCAGAATGAATGACAAAGTGTTCACATTTATCAAAATAATAAACTTACGGTTGTTTATTATTATCACATATGTAACACTTATTATAAATGTGATCACATATGTAACACTTATTATAAATGTGATCACATATGTAACACTTATTATAAATGTGATCACATATGTAACACTTATTATGAATGGGATCACATATGTAACACTTATTATTAATGTGATCACATACGTAGCGGAAATCAAGCACATATGCAACATATTTTGTATTATGATAAGTTACGTATGTAGTCATATAAACATACACTATAAAGGTTAAAGAGACGTCATACCATACATGTAAGTATTGCAAACATACTACAATGAAATACCATAATCTTATTTGGCATAAAATTACAACAAATATTAACAGTAGTTCTGACATAGTTGAATAAGAAATCTGAAAGTTGCAGAAAATTATAAATATAACTGTAGCTTGTTCTAACTTTTTCTGACGTGAAGCAAAACCTACATTATATAACAGACATTCTTAAATATGACAGCATGTGTATATTTGTGTCTGAGTACAAAAAATATTTATAATGCATATTGACATTATGTACAAACGAATGACAAACTAGAATGTTTTTTAATCAGAAATATTTACATATCAGATTTATCATTGTCCGTATTGCGAAATTATAAAATCGTTTATGAAATAAAGTGTGATTTACAAATAATTGTAAGAATATCAGTGAATAAATTGTGTGAGAAATTGAATGATTGATTTGTTTATTTACTGTATCGTTGAACGAATGAAAACAATACAAATACGTTAAAACTGGTAAGTTACATAATATAATATAGACAGACGTAGTATGGTGTAAGTACTTAATGGTTTTATTTTGTTTAATGAATAATAATATCATTCTCGGTGTATAATAGGTGGATACCACTGCTTTACAATTTTAGCAATTTTACCACGAACAAGTAAATTCTATTCACAAACAGTGACGCAATATAGATGAAGCTGAAAATGATTTTAGAATACATCACCTTATAAGATCTAAGATATCTATCGGTTTAAAATTCCTAATATCATTTTGTTTCACCTCCAACCATAAAATCCATTTTCAGAAACATGAAATGTGTATTTATTACATCAAAAAGAAACAAAACTAATTATACATCGTGAAAGTCTGTGAGAAAAATATGTTAACTCTAGTTTGACCCCTACTTTACTGTGAATAAAACTGATTTCAATACCAAACAATTAATTCAAAGCTTAGTAAATATGATTTCTTTCTGAACGTATGAACATTTAATACTTTCGAGTATTATTCTGGGATTAGAGGGATTAACTGAAGAAATATTATAATTGTGATTATTTCGGATTCGAACATAATCGGGGGAAATCTTGAAATGTATTTTAAACGAACGGTTTTACAATTCAATCTTTTATGTGAAATCAATGGTGAACGAATTACAAAGTACATGTATTTGTTATTTGATGACGTAATGAAACTAAATTGTGAATACATGTACGTGGATAGTTTAAACCGGTACAAAAATCACATGGGATTTGAGACCACGTGGGTGCAACGACAAATCGTTTTGTTGCAAATCTGAAAATTTCGGCCCATATTACCATCTAAATCAAGACCATCTCAAATTTATTCTACAGAAAGTGGTATTCATTGTAACGTTCGTTGATTATCTTTTAGATGAACAGTTTGTAAATTTAAATCGTAATCTATGACTGGAGATATAAAAAACTGTACAAAAACTGTCTAGTATAATTATATTCAAACATTTAGAATAGAAATGATATATTAACAATGGAATTACAGGGTATTAGTCTCCATCACACACCACGTGATAGCATGTACCATTCTTGTTCGTCCAGCGTTTTTTTTCGTCCGAACGTAATAGTGAGAGAAACTCGAAGGGAGAAAAATATTGCCATACTGTCTTAGAAAAAATAACAGTTATTCCCCTTAACTATTTTCAATGGTGTCTGACTTCATCTCTAGGTGGTAGGAACCTCGAAAAGGTCAGTGATACGGTACGCGATCCGTGCCATTGTACCTCTATATCAACTCATTCGGCGAAACAGTGTAAAGGTGAACATGCAAAATGTAACTTACGAATTAAGTATTAATGTATAAGGTAACAATATCATAAGCAAAAATGTATGAATGCATGTATTAAAACTTCATGTATATGCAAAATGATAATAATAGTCTGGACATTTTTTAAAAAATTGAATGAGGCGGTTCAATGGCTTTTACTCAGATTCTGATTGCGCTATTAAGTTTGTCTCATATGACATGACTGAAAAAACGTGATGTCGCTAAAATTATGATGTAAAATAATGATGTAAAATTATGATGTAAAATTATGATGTAAAATTATGATATAAAATTATGATGTAAAAGGTCCTTTCAGAACAACTCTTGAGATTTTGCTATAACCGTAAAACTAAACTTCATGTATTGCGTCATGATGCTCTGGGTGACTAATGCGTCTCACAAGTCTTTATAATATCACATATCATTTATAATATCACATGCCATTTATAATATAACATGTCATTTATAATATCACATGTCATTTATAATATCACATGTCATTTATAATATCACAAGTCATTTATAATATCACAAGTCATTTATAATATCACATGTCATTTATGATATCACATGTCATTTATAATATCACAAGTCATTATAATATCACATATCATTTATAATATCACATATCATTTATAATACCATGTCATTTATAATATCACATGTCATTTATAATATCACATGTCATTTATAATATCACATGTCATTTATAATATCACATATCATTTATAATATCACAAGTCAGTTATAATATCACATATCATTTATGATATCACATATCATTTATGATATCACATGTCATTTATAATACCACATGTCATTTATAATATCACATATCATTTATAATATCACAAGTCAGTTATAATATCACATATCATTTATGATATCACATATCATTTATGATATCACATGTCATTTATAATACCACATGTCATTTATAATATCACATATCATTTATAATATCACAAGTCAGTTATAATATCACATATCATTTATGATATCACATATCATTTATGATATCACATGTCATTTATAATACCACATGTCATTTATAATATCACATATCATTTATAATATCACAAGTCAGTTATAATATCACATATCATTTATGATATCACATATCATTTATGATATCACATGTCATTTATAATACCACATGTCATTTATAATATCACATATCATTTATAATATCACAAGTCAGTTATAATATCACATATCATTTATGATATCACATATCATTTATGATATCACATGTCATTTATAATACCACATGTCATTTATAATATCACATATCATTTATAATATCACAAGTCAGTTATAATACCACATGTAATAGTCAACTCATCCTCCATATAAAAGATGTATTAACATTAGTCAATAGTTCAATATTTTCTTTTTAGTGTAGTTTTAAACACTGATCTCAGATTCTTCCAGTGAATGAGCTGAGATTTGTTTTCTAAGACTTGTGCATTGAATAATATATTTACAGGAAATCACATTGATGTTCGTTCGTTTGTTTTATGTGACTAACTGGCACTGGGTTTAACGGCGTTTTTCAACAATTTTTCAGTTATATACTGCAACCGGTTCACCAAACCAGTTTTCCTGGACTGTATACTAACCAGTACTAACTTATCTTATCCACAAGGAGCCGGCAACTTCTCCACATATAGAGAGAAAACGTCATTTTTGTCAATTTTTCATAGAAGGGCTTGACCGGCCGCGACTGGGATTCGAACCAGGATCTCCGTGTTACAAGTCCAGCGCACTAACCACTGGACCACAGCCGCGGCCTAAATTGGTGTTCATTATGACGAATGATGAGAATACGAATTGTACATGTATTTTTTATGTGATTATTAATTGGCAGCATGAAAGTTGCATGTGCACGTATATATAATTCGTATTCTATTTGCATATTGTTACCGGGAGATCTTTATTAGCGACGAGGCAGATAGTTGTTTTTAATTTTGGGGGACAGTGTGACGTACGGAAGGCACAATGTGAGAAATATCCCTGATTCGATAATATGTGCTTACATTGTACCTCAGCTTTAAACGTCATGCAAAAATGTAAGTAGTTTTAAATCATGGCAGTGTAAACCACTGTGCCACACCTCGGTCCAATGTTAATTATTGTAGTATAAATCAATGCTATATTGATTTTATCTAATGAAGTAAAAAATTGTATAAATTAGTTCCTATTGTATTAGTGACGCTTCACTGACCATGCTATGAAAATATGTTATTTAAACTACGTTAAGATACAATAAGGGAACTAATTGAAATTCGTTATTTAAAATGACAACAAAAACTACACAAATAGGGAACAAATAGGTGAAAATATTATACGTTATGTTCTAAATTCCTTTTCAAATGGAGTTTACAGTATTTTATCTTCTATTTTGTTTCATATTTGGAATAATCTTTGACTTTAACTCTTTAGCGTGTTGTCTTTTGATGTTATTTGTTTGTTTGTTATGTGATCTCTACCATGTGTGGACGTTCTGTCTCCTGGTGCTTATCAGTAAAATCAGGCGACGATATCAACCCAAACAATTAGTGGAATCAACGACTTATTACAGTAAGTAATTGGCGTAAATGTTTAATAATTAATTATTATTGTAGTGTGGTATATTTCTCTGTCCACATGAACCAGTTAAAGTATACTTTCTATGCTTGTTGTATCACGTTTTTATCGTTTAAATTAATACAAACGATTTAAACATATGCTTGTAATCACATTTTTTTGAGGGGTGGAATACTTTCTTAAATTTTATCTGCGCAACAATCAGCTAACACACGTCACTGATACGTTCATGTATATTTTTTGACTGCAACGAAATAAAATAATAAATTAAAGTAAAGGAGCGAACTTGCTTTTTGTAAAATACATCTTAATTTGAATGTCTGAAGTTAGCAAACATTGTACATTAGTACATTACAAACTGTAAATTAAAGATTCCTTATAATGCATTAAAGATAGTTTTGTTAATGGTTTAATTGTTATACGCAGTTTATTATTGAACTGAATTTTGATATTTCAGGCTTTTGTACTGTTTTTGACGTAGATTACAACTTGCGACTTACAGAAGAAAGTCTTTACCGGAAATGTGACATTGCGCATGCGCAATTCTTCACTGAGAATTCAGTAAATGATGTTTTGAACACCCTTGTGGCTAAAATGCATCTAAAACAAAGATACACGCAGTATATACTACAAATTAAAGTATTTGAACGTTTTGAAATTTTTACAAAGGTAACATATTAAAAAATATTAGCTGTGAATTTCATTAAGTTGTATCTGACGCCAATGGCTTATTTATATTATCCATCGCACAAATTGGGTTGATATGCTGTAATGTATGTTGCCGTCGGTACATTATGTTTTTTACTCGGGTTTGACATCGCACCCAAAGTCAGTATCATTTTGTGACTTTTTCCAGCTTTAACTGCTGAGGAAGGCCCTGTGTGTGTCACTGGGTAGAACCACGTACCGACCTTTTGTAAACTAGCTGGATAGGTTCCTCGCATGCGGCATTTCTCAGGTGGCGGGTGGGATTCGAACTTACAGCGGTAACGGGCTAGTAATAACTTGTCAGAGACCATAAGTTATCGACCAGGGAGGCTCCTACATTTCAGAGACAACATTAAAAGGAGATGGTTTATACAAGTGTATTAGTTGCTCCCATTCTTAGGGTTATTTCTAGACCTGCTGACCTAGTACATGCACACGTAATATTTATCCCATGCTTACTAGGGCATCACTACATATGCTTTCACTTCAATCGCATGTAAGGGGAGGCGAATAATGTGAAAATCATGTGACATCAACGATTATGCGATTGTTGTACTGTAGAACAGGACTTTCCTGATTTAATGAAAAGACTAAGAAAACATAGCCTGACACTCATTAATAAGTTTAACAATTTTCATCCGACATCCAGTATGCTGCGTATTCTGAGACATTAAGATGTTACTATTATATTACTATTATCAATATTGTGCGGCCTCATATTATATAGAGATACAAAAATATTTCAGCGACATACATTAATATGCGAATAGTTTCGTATTCTTAAACTGAATTTGAATGCATTAGATTCTAACAGTTTCAGCTTGAATATTTGTATTTAGTTCATCCGTTAAGTATTTCGCAATTCGATTTTGGAGTATTGACAATGAATTTTAGAAATCACTAATTTTATAATTCACAGACAATCTATTTACGTGGCCCACACTTGATTTCATGTTTGCTTTGTAGGAAAATCTGTGGTTTACGACATCTTGCTTCAAAATTGTATTGACCGATCACCCACTTGTCCAGCCATTATACAACCTTATTGCCCAATAGTGTTTAAAGTTCCTTTGAACCTTTGAAATAACATTGTCGATCTTTATGATCTAGTATAAATATTTATGAAGGTAAATAGTAAAGTAATGTATCCATAGAAACAGGAATAAATTTAAACCATATAAATTTTGTATTATGTCTCTCATCAGTTGTCAACGTGTTAACCAAAAACATAAACTAAAACCAACATGTGTATTTATTAAATTCCTATTGTTAGAAAAGTACAAACTGAAAGCAATAAGAATACAGAGCTGTCTAGTTTTAGATAATTACAAATCATTTGGAAAACTGAGGCACTCATATAGTCAATTTTCATAGTTCGATGGCTGTAAACCTCTTTAACTACAGTGCAACCTCTCCAGAGCGGCCCTCTCTTTAGCAGCAATCTCCCTGCAACAACAGCATGATTTTTCCCACCATACAATTTATTTATTAACTTAACCTCTCTAGAGCAACAATCTCTCAACAACAACAACATAATTTTGCTTCTCCCAAAGGGTGTTGCTTTGGAGAGGTTGCGCTGTACGCACGTTGAAATTCATCTTTTGTTCATTTACAGATTATTTATTGGGATGAATCAATAATATACGTGAAACAGTCCGTTATAAGACATTCCGACAACTTCAAGTGTGCAGTAGTCTACAGTATGTTCCACATATCAGGGGCGACAACTCCAGCATTACTAGAAAAGATTGATGTAAGCGATGATCATATAAAACAGCCAATAAAAACGGGTCTTGTTCAACATTTGCAAGGATTACAGGACGAAGTACTTGATAGAACCTAAACACATGCAAATGATATACATGTTTAAGGACCATTGATGTTAGGCACTTATAGGGAACTCAGATGATCACGTCTAATACTAATCCTTGCATGCACCATGCAAAAAGAGATGTTCTATCCAAGATATTATATAGTTCATTGCCGTCGCATATTTTACCGACAGAAGAAATATATATCATTAATAAAAACATTATTGTCGACATTTGCGTTTTTTTATATGTACATCCGTTTAGATAAGAAATCAAAATTTGTCAAAACCTCTTTAAATATATACCCTTGATTAAATCTTTCAGACATATCCCAGCTAGATAAATATTTGCCGGTCAGATCAAACTCTGGACCTCTTTTCTAGGATCCACAATATACACTATTAGATACGCTATTAGATACGCTATTAGGTACGCTATTAGATACGCTATTAAATACGCTATTTGATACGCTAATATAAAGATGCATTCAACTGTAATCCATAAATCTAAGACATACATAATATGGGTTAAAAAACCAAACACTAAATCCAAACCATTAGGTAGGAATAGTTCTCATAACTACCCTCACAGTTCAATATGCATTATGTGCGCAATAAGTTGGTTAGATACCAGACATACAGTGCAACCTCTTCAGAGCGGCTCTCTCTGGAGCGACAACAACAGCATGGTTTCCCTCACTGTACGAGTTAATAATTAATTTAACCTTTCTAGAGAAACCTCTCGACAACATGATTTTGCTTCACCCAAAGGGCATTGTTTTGGAGAGGTTGCGCTGTATATGCACACCCGAAAGTTATCTTGTCATGGTATATACATCAAGTTCATGACGTGAATACTTCATAGATGATTTGAGTTGAGATTTGGGACTACTATTAAGATACGTTTATTTCTGGTACTTAGTGCAAGTTTTATCATCAATACTTTTTTGGTCTTTTAACTTCGGTAAAAACAAAATTGAGTAATGGGACTGTCCCATGTATACTTCATGTTTACAGTGCAAGAGAATATCCCCTTCTACGTGTTGACAATAGCGATGAAAGGAATGTTTTGAAGGATGCTAGTGTGGTGATCGTTCTGTTAGTAAGCCTTATTCATTACATGTATTAGAATTTGGTTTTGAATAAGTGTCAGAAACAATGCAGACCGCTTTAAATGAAATAAATCTAGATAAAATTTACAAAAAATGCATTTTACATATTACTTGAGAAAAAAGGTCGCCTTGTGTCCTATGATTTAATGTCCATTCATACCATAGTATCAAGATGTGTAAACCGGCTCAAAAGATAGAGGGGTTCCGAGTGACAATAACGGTGCAATTCCGTACCTCCATTTTAGATAAACTGGTTTCCGTTGATTCTGGCTGTACAGAGACATTTGGTGCACTGCAATATGGAACGGGAACCAGTTTACATTTTAGATGTAGTCGGTTGATGTGCGCCGAATGAAGTTGTGCTCGTTTTGTGAGCGTTTGCAGTGTAGGGAAAATTTATTGAATTAGTTCATAATATAGCAATACATATTGACTATGGAAAGATATCAAAGGTACAAGTATTGTTTTAATGCGATTTAACTACAAACAATATTCGAAAAGAAGGAACTTTTATGTTTCTGATGGTGGTGTCCGCATCAGTCTAGTTAATCTTTTACAGCCAAAAGTGACACTATGTTATGTCCTTTGTCATATGTCTGTCATTTCCACTTTGTATCTCTTGAATCGCTTTAAGGAAACATAAAAACTATTCAATTGTCCGAAACTATCTTGTACGCTTTAGGAATATTTATGAAAGTTTAATCAGATGTTTATCTTATCAAGGTGTACACCATGAAGTGCTGGTTATTAGCTATTGGAATTGTTGAATATGCGTTGTCTTATATCGTCCCATATTACTCTTGTAAACACTCAAGAGACCACATTTTCCATTCAATTATCATGTAACATTGAATGGTTGTTTCATGAGTTCTTCACTCCCTTTGTATGAGTCATTTGGTGTAAAGTACTAATACTAAAATAATGACACAAGGTCAAAGCCTATAAAAACCTTGTGAACACTCTAAAACGTCAGCAGAATTTTTGCCTTTCAATTGATAAATTGTCTAAAAAGTATATATTTACTTATGTTTACGTACTGTCTATGTTGTTCCAAGACAATCCCTCGTCCAGTTCTTTCAGTGCTTTGATTATACTGTGTTATGGGTTCTTGTAATATAGACGTATTTAAGAATTTAAACATATGCCGTGTACAAAAAATTCAAAACTAATTGGGTCACAGTTAATGAAAATTAAATGTCAACAAAGAAAAACATTATAAATCCATATTAGCCTAAAACGTTGGGTACAGCGAGATGATTGGCCGAATTCTATGTAATATGTTCACTGATGCGTACGATGAGAGTCGCTAATAGTAAACATTCAAGTTTTGTTTGAATAAATTTAGCAGGCGCTCAAGTCCGTGTTCTATAATCACAATTAATCAATGAAGTTTGTAAAGACTTTCTGTCATAGGAAATTCATATAGTAGGTAGATCTGTTAGTAGTTATATTTATATCATTAGTATCATCAATAAATCACATTAATCAAGACCGATAACCAATGATCCACTTTTATTTCAATTAACCCTTATTAGCAAATTTCACAACAACATAAATTTCATATACACTTGACTAATCTGCACGAGATTTTTTTTACCGCCACGCCACTCCCAAAGTCGCTTTAGTTAGGTGCAGACGTTTTTGTAGGTTTTTCTGATAGAAACCTGCAGGTAAATTTTAGACTTCTTTTCTTGTAATTTCCTTTCATCTTTAAACACATCATAGCTTAATACATATTAATTATAATTATTATCAATAATATTGTGAAAATTGTGTAAATTTAATACTTAATACTATTTAATACTTGTGTAAAAATAATACTAAAAATAATAATAATTTTTTACTACTTAAGTTCTAACTAAATTACTAACAGTAATTATTGACTGAAATATTTATTTCTGATTTAAAGTTATTTTTATTTGTTATATTGCAGGCCGAATTTATGTTTAAAAAAAGTAAAACCAGTAGTCAACCAGTTTAAACTCGTTCGTTCTGTATAATAAACTCACGTTCCCTGCTCTGGTAGTGAGCACCGGTGACAATGGCGCCCAACGTATTCTACATGTGAGTTTTGAATGGTTTCAACGCATCTTAAAGAGAGTACACAGTCTTCGACACGGTACCCAACATATGGCCAGTATTTGATATTAAAGTCTATTTTGTATATTCCGGAACAAGTTGTGTTTTCAGGGCCCTTTATATAGCTAGCTTAGTGTATTGTTATAACCGGTAACTTCACAGACATTCAGGATTCCAGGACTTCGTCGTTGGATCAGAACACTTAAACTGAACTTTGTGAGTTATTTATTTATCGTTGAATTATTTTTCATGTAAGTGAAAAACAAGACATTATATGTTCATTTATTGTTGGTTGTGTATGTTCATGTACATTTATGAAATTGCATTATCTATTTTACTTTAAAATAGTTATTGTATGTATTTTTCATGTAAATACCTTGATTTAATGACTATTGTAATACCTGCAAGGTTATTATTTTTCATTGGTACGCCCCATGTTTAAACCATAGATTTTTTTAGTTTAAATGTAAAGTTTATCTCCTTGTCACACGTCTATAACACGTTACATATCTAACCCGTGCATTCATTAACTTTCATTGAGTCATCACGTGGTAGAATCGTAAATATTATATTGTACTTGTAGTGGTAGTACAGCTATTTAGCAAGTGTTTCATTTTGATTAATATTTATGTATGAATGTGTTTGAAAAATTTACAGGGTAAATCATATTAACATTGCTGGATTTTAGTTGCTTATGTTTGCAATTTAGATCCGCTAAAAAAAATACCATTATCTATGTACATTTTATTAGGTTGCTTGTGAATTATCGCTTATTTACAGAATTTATTTCATGCATGTTAATAAGTTTGGTAAAACTCGAGTTGGCTGATTACATGTATTAATTCAGTGTAATACAAAGGTACTACATTGAACTCCTGAAACACGTGGCCTGTGGATCACGTTTAACCGGTTTTTGTAAAAGTTTGCAAGTGATAGAATACTAGTAAAATTTACAAAACAGATTTAACCAAACGACATAGGTTTGTAAACTATTGACAAATCTATGGTAGAAATCATCTCGTTTATCGCGTAGCGTGTACCGGTACATTTCATATTATTGATTGAAATACAACCGCGGTATTAAACGGAAGTTGATACTGCGCAGTGAAAAAAAATCATAAGACAGGCGGAAGTGAATCTTCATTGTTTTATTAACAGGTTGTTGGTTCGAGTCTCATTCGATTGTTTTATGTGATTTTTTTTAATAGAAACTAATAGGTTTAATGATAAACTTTTGAAATATTTTAGTTTAAAAAGTTTAATAAACATTAACATTAAGCTATATAAACTATAAAATAAACAGCGATAAATTAAGTGCTTAATTATTGAACACTGTAACTAATTAGTTAAAGGATTTCATACTATAATTAAATAAAAATTATTCAAAATACTTAAAAAAAAGTATTAATAGATGAACTGAACTCTAATTGTTAGACTTAGATACAATTGGTTACGTATAAAATACATTTGTAATTAAATAATAGTTAACTTCTTGATACTTATTCCTTGAATAAATATACATCAATATTTAAAATAATCATTACTCAATTAATGACACATAATAAGAGTAAATAATTATATATATAAAATATAATAATAAATATTAATATAATAATAAATAATAATATAAATTGATGTAATAAATGTCATAAAGTAAAATAGTAAATTAAGAACGCATTGCAATAAGTAAATACAAAATTATATAAAAAGTTGATAAACATTCTACTGACATTTTTTGCGTTTATTCTCTTGTGATTTTTTTTATCAAAATTGAGAGATTTGACTTATTGTGAGATGGTACTATATTGATAATTGAGTCGACTTATGAGATGCCAGTGTCAATGAAAAGTTTTATTATCACTTGTACGTACTAGTGAACATTGTACGGCTTGATGAAATTGTATGGTTTGGTGATAGACACTCGTGCAGTCATTTTGTCGTTGATTATTTGTTCTATTGATAGTATGAATTATATGTAAATTATAAGAGTGACATAGTGTACATGAATAATACATTATAGTGACCATAAAAGTGAAAGTTTTATCAAGTGATAGTGATATATATATTGTGTTACATTGTGATATATAAAATGGCTGAAAAATTATCTGAAAGACAACTTAGATCTATTCTTAGAGATCAACATAGAATGGAAATGGAATTGAATAATGAAAGTATGAGGATAGACGGTGTTGAAAAAGATGATATAGAGAGTACTAGGAATAGAGATAAGGATATTCTTGATAGACAACTTGAAGAATTGAACAAGCAAAGGGATTCTTTAGTAATGAAAAGAAAATATAAGGATGTTGGCAGGATGAAATCTAGTAGTGATGTACCAGTTGACATAGAGAAAGATTTGAAGTGGATTGACCAAAAGTTACACCAATATTCATTGGATGAACATGTTAATTCTGAGGACAGAATTCTCAGAAAGGGGAGTAGGAAGAAAGTTGAAACCTTCATTGATGAATTTAGCGACAGCGATGAGGAAACAGAAAAAGAGAAGTTGTTGAAACATCAAATTATGGAAATGAGAAGAAGAGAGAGACAGCTTATAGAACAGATTAAGGAAAAAGAATCACACAACACTCTTCAAAAGCAACAAAGGGAAATGGAGATGAAAAGATTAAGAAAGAAACAGTTGAAAGAGGATAGAGTGAGAAAACTGAAAAAAGAAAAGGAGGAATTACAACACAGTTTATCAGAGAGAGAATCAACACTTAGCCTTTTAGATGAACAAATTAGTGACAGGAATTATGAACATGAATTGAAAACTAACACTATAAAACAGGTCCACTATCCACATCTGATCAAACCGAGTATTCCAAAATTTTCTGAAAGTACTTTTGAAGAATGGAAACTTGAAATAGAAGCAATCATCAGCTCAGACATTTATAATGAAGAAATTCTGAGACAATCTGTAAGAAACTCTTTAACAGGAAATACAAGGAAAATTCTTTTGACGATTAATCCACAAGCATCAACACGAGAAATACTAGAAAAATTGAATAATGTCTATGGCAACGTAAGATCTGGAGAATCTGTTATATCGGAATTCTATCAATCTTCGCAAAAGAAAGGTGAAAGCATATCCGAATGGGGAATAAGACTAGAAGGACTTATTCAAACAGCTATAGAGAAGGGTCAGCTTTTATGGAGCCAGAGAGAGCATATGCTGAGAAGTAGATTTTGGCGATACTTGTATAATGAGGATTTAAGGAATGCAACCAGAATATGGTACGAAACCGCTGAAAACTTTGAAGAGTTGAGGAAGAGAGTTAGACAGGAGGAACAGGAGATGTTAAACATAAAGGAGAAAGAAAGAACCACGAGCCATATTAACACACAACAAGTAGACCAACAAACGAAACTGTTGAATGATCTTTCAGAACAATTGAAGACAATTAACGAGAGATTAAATTCACTTGAAAAGAGAGACAGTGCTGAAACAGTACATTGGCAATCAAATTACAGAGGGAGAAGCAGAGGAACAGGTTGGCGAGGAAGATTTAATGGAAGAGGAGGCAGAGGTTACCAAAGAAACACTAATGGACAACAAGATAATCAACCTTTAAACGATCAACAGCTCTGATCGAAGAGGCTGATGAGAGCATATGTGATGGCAAACGCCTCAATCATAATGATATTGTTAAAGAGAGATTAATTGGGCCTGCTAATGTTTCAAACATCAAATTGAATGGTATGGATTGTTCAGCTCTAATTGATAGTGGATCTCAGGTCACCACCATTAATGAAGAATTCTATATGAATCTGAAGCAAAGACCAGAATTGAAATCGTTGGACAACTTTGGAATTGAAGTAAGAGGTGCAGATGGAGGAAATATTCCATACTCAGGATACATTGAAGCTGAAATTGAACTTGAATTTTCTAACAGAGTTATACCTACATTGATCCTTGTAACATCAGTTGAAAAATATCATGAACATGTACCGATGATAATTGGCACCAACGTCATTCGAGAATTAAATGAACTCAATGATGATATTCCGGATGTTTGGCAAGCTGCATTGGTACAAATGACATCTGATATTGGCAAAGTTACGGCGACACAGGATATTACGTTACGCCCTGGAGAATCAAGAATAGTTACTGGATTTCTCAGGAAAAAGAAAACAGTAGATGCTGCTATAACGGAGTCATTAGAAGAATCAAGACACAGTGCGATTGTTTGTCCAAGATTGATAGAAGTGAAGTCATCTGGAAAGAATGCAAGAATTCCAGTGAAGATATGTAATATTACTGCGAGACCAATAAGAATTAAAGCCCGGCAACAATTGTGTCAACTTCAGGAAGTTAATGTTATTAGAGAAGCTGATGTACTGCCATACAAACAATCAGAGGATAAACAGCCCAACATCAAATCTCAAATTAATTTCGACAAAACAGATTTTACTCCGGAACAACTATATAAACTTAATAACATCTTTGAAAAATGGAGCAACGTTTTTTCCCACCTCATCTAAAGATTTAGGATTCACCGACAAGATCAAACATAGTATCAGACTCACCAATGAAGAGCCATTTAAAGATCCTGCTAGAAGAATTCCACCGGCCATTTATGGTGAAGTCAAAGAGCATATTCAAGAGATGCTAGATATTGGCGCAATAAGGGAATCAAGAAGTCCTTGGAGTTCAAATGTTGTTGTTGCGAGAAAGAAAGATGGATCGCTGAGGTTGTGCATAGATTTCAGAAAGCTAAATTCAAGAACAAAGAAAGACGCGTACGCGATTCCCAAAATAGATGAGACACTTCATGCTTTATCAGGAGCAAAATACTTTTCGAAGTTGGACTTGAAATCGGGATATTGGCAGGTGGAAGTAGAAGAAGCGGATAAAGAGAAGACGGCATTTTATGTTGGAGGAGCTGGATTTTTTGAATGCAACAGAATGCCGTTTGGATTGTGCAATGCACCAGCTACATTTCAAAGGCTTATGGAACGCTGTATGGGAGATCTGAACTTGCAGTATTGTTTAATTTACTTGGACGATATCATCATCTTCTCAAAAGACATCGATTCACATATAGACAGACTAGATAAAGTTTTTGAACGGCTTTCCTCGTATAACCTGAAATTAAACTTGAAGAAGTGTGAATTTTTTCAATCGAAAATAACTTACCTTGGACACGTAGTTTCAGCTGAAGGAATACAAACGGATCCAAAGAAAACTGAAGCTGTTTTAAATTGGCCTACTCCAAAAACTGTTAAAGAAACTAGGAAATTTCTAGGATTTGTTGGATATTATAGGCGATTCATTAAAGGCTTTGCAAGCATTGCTCGACCTCTCAACGATCTACTTATCGGCCATCCAACTAATACTTCTAAGAAACGAAAATTGAAGAAACCACAGAATAGAGTACCATTTTATTGGGGAGATAAACAACAGCAGGCATTTGATGAACTGAAACAGAAACTAACAGAGCCACCAGTACTGGGTTATGCTGACTATAACCTACCTTTCACTTTACATGTTGACGCTTCCAGTTTCGGTCTAGGAGGTATATTGTATCAAAGACAAGAAGGCGTAAATAGAGTGATAGCATATGCGAGTAGATCACTCAAGCCATCAGAAAAGAACTATCCAGCACACAAATTAGAATTTCTAGCTCTCAAATGGGCAGTGACGGAAAAATTTCATGACTACCTATACGGCGTGAAGTTTGAAGTCATCACTGATAATAATCCGTTGACGTATGTAATAACGTCTGCTAAACTTGACGCAACAGGACAACGTTGGATAGCCGCATTGGCGAATTATAATTTCGTGCCGAAATACAGAGCGGGAAGACTAAGTTCTGATTC